>OZ022506.1:8558840-9128840 GCA_963989385.1 Ctena decussata
ACGTCGTAGTGTGCCGTCACATTGTTTATTGTCTACTGAGACTACAGAGTCGGTTGATGACGATGGTAGTGATGAATTTTCTCTTGATGATTGTGCTTTTCCGACAGCTAAAGAGCCGGAAACTTATAACGACGTCAGTATTTCAGATACGTTAACGTCAGAACAACGTATGGAGGTTGAAGCGTTGATTAAACAGTACCCGGATGTACTATCAAGTTTACCCGGTCGAACTGATCAAATACAGCACGATATCAAACTACTCACGTCAGAACCCATACGGACGAAGGGTTATTCTATCCCGTATAAGACGCGTAACGTCATGGAGACGGAGATACAGGATATGTTGGATTTAGGGGTAATCGAGCCGTCGATTTCACCGTATTCATCTCCTGTCGTCCTAGTTCCGAAGAAAGACGGGTCAGTTAGATTCTGTATCGACTTCCGGAAGCTTAACAAAGTGACGGAATTCGATGCAGAACCTATGCCAAATATGGAGGAGGTTATCAATAAAATGTCGGGACATAAATTCTTTACAAAGATGGACCTGAGTAAGGGTTATTGGCAAGTCAGTCTTACTGAAAGGTCTAAACCTTTGACGGCCTTTGAAACGCCTAAGGGTTTATTCCAGTTTAAAACTATGCCCTTCGGTTTGGTCAATTCGGGAGCCTCATTTTGTAGGTTAATGAGAATCATATTGTCCAATCTCCCAAATGTTGACAGCTTTGTTGATGACATGTGGATATTTACTGAAACATGGAAGGATCATGTGACGTCATTACGTCAAGTGTTAGATCGGCTCAGGTCGGCCAAATTGACGGCAAAACCATCTAAATGCATGATCGGTTATGGCAGTATCGAGTGCCTTGGTCACAATATCGTCGGACAGACGGTACGACCGCAAGAGGACAAGATACAGGCTATCAGAGATGCTCCTCGTCCATGTACGAAAAGGCAAATTAAATCTTTTCTGGGATTAGCTGGGTTTTACCGTCGTTTTATCCCAAATTTCTCATCCATAGCTTCTCCTCTGACTGATTTAACTAAACGGGATAGACCTAATTCTATCAAAGATTGGCAAGACCAGCATGAAAGGGCATTTCAAACCCTGAAGAGTAGGCTCACGTCTAGTCCTATTCTTCGCTTACCTGTTTTTCAAGAAGGTAACCCGTTTGTACTTCGAACAGACGCTTCAGACGTTGGTCTTGGAGCTATTTTGCTTCAGGAGTTCGAAGGTGAAGGTCGTTTGCCGATTGCTTATGCTAGCAAGAAATTGTTACCTCGGGAAAAGAACTACTCTGTAATTGAGAAGGAATGTTTGGGTATTATCTGGGGTGTTGAGAAATTTCGTAAGTACCTGTATGGGGCGGAGTTCCTACTTGAAACTGACCACAAACCTTTGTCTTATATGCAGACAGCTAAGGTGCTCAATCCTCGAATCATGCGTTGGGCCATGAAATTACAGCCGTACAGATTCAGGATCGTTGCTATCCGCGGCCAAGATAATTTGGGGGCGGACTACCTTAGTAGATAGTTTGGCCACGTTATGCATCGCACCGTTGTTGTGTATATAGCTAGTTTTCCAGTTTTGACATAGCCTATGATTCGATCGCATTTCGTACTATTTCAGAAAAGAAACATTGTTATGTTTTTTTCTCCCTAAGGGGAAACCTATGTTACGAAATGGATCTAATCGTCCACTATGTCGTCGAGATTATTTTAATCCTTTCAATCAGTAAGGCTACAGTTTTTAGGGTAACTGTGGTAATAAAACATTTACGGAAATTGTGGCTACGTTATGCATGGGTTGTTTGTGAATACCTCTCGTGGACAGCATATTGCATGATTTTAAGGTGAATACCTGCACGTGTCTTTTGATTGTGGAAAGCGTGTTGCATGATTTTAATGCGAGACGCATAGTATTTATACGCCTATCTTTTAATGAAAAGTTAGACGTGGCTGTTTAATTCTTGATGGATGTTATATTGTTGTGTGCCCAGATTCTGTGTTCAGACCTAGAAGGGTAAGATTTTATTATATTTATTTAGAATAGTTTGGCTAAGAATGAAAAATGTGACTTCTGATTGATATGGTATGATTATATGTGTCGACTGATTTGATTTTGTTGGCAGTGATCAGGCTGCGCATGTGTCGACCGATTTTGTTAGTAAGCATGCTGCGCATAATATTTGTATATTAGGAAGTTTTGTAAATTTCAGGAATAGTTTATATCACTGATGTTGGTTGCAATGGTGTGCGTCTATTTGACGTCCAGTGACGTCAGTTGCATTCATGTTATTCATGTGACGTCAGTTGCATTCATGTTATTGCGACGTCAGCACTTTTTATATTAGTTTCACGTATACGTGGCCTATAGAAGTAGATTGATTTGTAATGGAACTAATTTATATACTCGTGACGTCAATTGACGCCATAGCATGCACCGCATTAAGGTTTTTTTTCCATAAGTTATAATGGTAACATTTGGTCATCATGCGTTTGATTTGCCTTCATTAGACGGCGTCATATGGTATAACATCATTGATGTCATGATGTCAGATCAAACGTTATGATCCCAAATGTGTGAGAAACGCTTATTCAGTTATTATATTCTATGGCAAATGGTATTACGCTTAGTTTAAAGAAATGAATTAATACATATGGGAGTTAGATTTTGGTCAATCAATTTAATGCAAATAGGTCATTGTTTAGATTATTCATGTTTTATGTGGGGTATGTCATGGTAATGCCTGTTGACGTCAGTATACTTCTTGACAATGTTTGACGTCAGATCCTTCGACGCACATGCGTGGTAGGATCTACGTTTCTTCATTGGCGGAAGTGGTAAGCACACTTTTAGCTTTACATCGTGAGCGCGAGTCGTGTCTAGTGACACGGCTGGCGTGTGCACATTATGCTCGGCATTCGCCGAGGGCGTTGTATGGTATTTCCAAGACAGGCCCAAGTCTTACGTATTGTTATTATGTAGTTACAATGTATTAAGTGTAAGTTCGTTATTTTTAGGCACATCAAGTCCGGCAGTCAGCTGTTAGGGCTTAGAGCCACGTCTCACCTGGAGATACGATAAACGTCTCCAGGTTAATACCAACCCGGGTAGAGGCAGTTACAACGCCGTTTGTGCATGGTTCCCAAGCAGAGGCGGGAAGCACAAAATGTAGGCGGAAGTGGTTAGCACAGTTTTGCCAGATTCTGTGATAAGATTTGAAGGTCACATCAAGTGTGGGACAGTGTTCGTCCACTAAGGTGTGTTAATATATATAGACTGGTCCTTGGTACGATCCAGGGAGCGACCAGTATATAATCGTGCACGTGTAATTATAAGTTGGTGTTCCTCATGATATATGGACTGGCCCATGACATGATCCAGGGAACGACGAATTGAAGTCTACCAACATAAGGCCTTGTTTTTTTTGTATGAGCTCAAACTAACGTTGTTTTTGTTCTTTGTGTTTTCCTTTAGTTCATGGCGCTGAGCCGAGTACGGTGTTGACGTCAGACGGTAATCTATTTGCGTTCTGTACGCAAATCGATTACAGATTTGAAACAAACACCTTACTTGGGCCAGCGACATGAACTGATATGTGTTGTATATTATTGTAATTGTGAATTGTTGTAAATTGTATCGTTGTATATAGAATTTACATTATATATAAACTTCAAAAAATTCTAACGTTGTTAGAGTTTCCTTGTTAGTGTATTACACTAGTAGATAACCCTTTAACCGGAAATCACCCTCCGCCGTCCTGGCGACGCATAAGGCTCTACACCCGTGTCGACCGTGTGTAAAACCTTCTGCGTAACAAAAGTCATGCCTTGTTTCAGACTTTGTTAGAAAATGTGAAAAAAAAATCGTTTTAATAAAGTGCGGATAATTCGATACTGGAATCACTTACTCGAATTATTTCCTCCGATTTTGGTTGAGATAAACCTTGAAAGCTATTTGAAGCTATTTATTATATCGAAATTGAAGTAGAATTGAAAATATTAAGAAATAAAAACTGTCAAGTTACTTTTGGTTTTGAGTAGCCTATATACCCAGTATATTTGAACGGCGGTACCCCCGCACTGTGAGAACCACCAAAAAGGCAATGCCCTGCGCTTTAGCCCCGCTATCTCTCCACCCGTCTCCGTAGGCGGTTGGGGCAGTGGTTTCTGTCAGAGAGTAGCTTTTCCCCCCTAGTAGTTTTTCCCCCCGGAAAAATGACTATGATTTTTTCCATAGTAGAATTTCCCACCGGACAAATGGCTATATAGTAGAATTTCCCCCCGGAAATATGACTATATAGCCAATTTTCCCAGGGGAAAATCTACTATACGTGTTTTTGCATAGCCGTTTTTCCCCTCCATAGTGGATTTTCCCCCTGGTAATATGATTGCAGTATACACGCTGCATAATGGAATTTGCTCCTTCCCCAAATATAATAGTGAGGTTCATAACTGAAACAGAAATATGAGTATCTGTCCGTAAAATATACTTGGATAACAGATGGATGAACCGCATGCATGTGTCCGTCTGTCTGTATTATCTTTTTGTTTTGGGGAAAACAGTGCTTTTCCATGTTCGCCTAAAACGGATATGAGTGTACGTAGTTGTGTGCATAAATTTGTACAATTTTGTGTTTGTACAAACGTTCACCTGTGCGTGCGCGCAGTGCCTAGACTAATGTTCGCCTTTCATGCAGGAGTCGTGGGCTCGACTCCCATTGGGACACACGTCCGATTATGATTTTGAATGTAATAAACTCCCTACTAAATCAATCATGACTAGACAAAGCACCCGTTTCTACATCTTCCTGTAGCTTGCATGCTTATCTATACATATATAAATATCTACGATCAGAAGAAAATCAAACACTGCTCGTTCCTTAAATTAGTAATTATTGATTATTATAAAAATATGGTTGCTAAATTTGCATATTGATGTTTTGGAATTGATCACGTTTATTACCTCCCTTGAAGTACTTTTACATTTCTTATGGGATTAATTCCGTAAAATGCTTCTGTTTCATTCCTTTCCGTTTCGCTCCGTTCCGCAAAATACCAATAGCCATACCAAATTCACTAATAGCCAATTTCCCAGTGGGGGAAAAAGGACTATGGGGGAAAAGTGGCTCTATGAGGTCCGGACAATCCACTATATAGCCGTCCTTCCTATAGCCATTTTTTCCGGGGGGGAAAGGGGGAAAAACCACTCTCTGACAGTTTCAAATGGGTCGCGGCAAGTGAAAAATTATCGTCGAACGTGCTATTTAGTGAAACTTTAAAAGCACATGCGATTAACACAGTGTCATTATGTCTCTTGGTCACATACTGTCAACACCCCCAAGCAAGCCTTCCAAGTAATCGTTTGGTAATTCTGGTCCATTGATTGGTTGAACAAAGGACCTCTGACAGCTGTAATGTAAATTTGCCTCTAAAAATGGTCAAAAATGAACTTATGGTATACTTCAAAATTTTCCTCGGAACTCCCTACAATTGGCACAAAAACAATTTTTCGGTTATCAAACACACAGGCTAAGATTTTTGGTGTAAAAAGTAAGTTTTTTATAATTAAATGTATGGAAAATAGGAAAAGTTTTATAAAGATACTCCCCCCCCCCGTGCCTCAGCTAGCCACTTTGCATGTATGTGTGTACTGTCAATATACACATTATATATGAGTGGCAATTTCAGGCACAGGGGGGGGGGGGGGGGGATGATAGTCTACAGCTGAAAAACTGAGAAGTGGGTGGGGTAATTAGACCCATTGCATCTTAAAATCAGACTAGCACACCTTCTATTGACATGTGATTGCATGCTATAAGCAGTTGTAGCGCTTTACTTTATTCTAAGCCTGTTTAACAAATAAAATTCAGTAAATAAGAAAAATTGAAAATTTGGTGTATTTTGGATGACCGAAAATTCCACTTACCCCCCTTGAGAAAGTTAGTGAGAGCTTGCCCGCAGACGTGATATTTTTTTCAAAATCAATATGAAAACATCTTTATAATGCATAAGTCTACATGTTAATGCTAAAATCATCAACATTGGCTTCCCATGGCAGCTGCAGTAATCTGTCGAAAAATAGGCAAATTTGCATTGAAACTGTCAGAGGTCCTTTTCACACCATTACTTGTACAGGTAGCATATGCTGTGTGCTGGGATTCAGACCCCTCAACCCCATCCCCACCTCCGAGGTGACAGAGCAGCGTTGTATCTGCGTTGGTAGCAAGATATAACCAGCAGCTGCTTTTGTGTGTATGGATACGGGGTGGGATGGGGGTTGTTTGCGGGCGGGGCGGACAGAAAGCTAAACCAGTCAAGACTGATGTTTTATCATGAGAAACCTTTTTGATTTAAGAAACTTAGATGTGGCAGATCTGGCAGGCACGTTCCAGGGGCTGTATTCATAAAACGACTTAAGTCGTTGCTATGCGGTTGCTAAGGCTAAATATCTATAAAGGAGAATTACTACAACTATGAAATATGGTCTGGAGGAACAGTCTTACAAAGACTGTTCCTCCAGACCAAATTTCATAGTTGTAGGGAATCGCCAACACAGAAATTTAACCTTAGCAACAGCATAGCAACGACTTAAGTGGTTTTATAAATACAACCCCAGGCATCAGTAGGTGGAAAATTCGCACCACACATCAGTCTGAGGAATGATGGCATCTTTCCACTTACAATACAGTGCTCAATGAGGGACACTGCCAGTGAGATACTTGAGACGGAACGTCACATGAAAAAGCCCTGGGTGTCACCAGAAATATTCTCGAACTCTTTGAATAGAGGATGGATTTATGGAAGAGACGTTATGAAGAAGAAGGCGCGATAGAATACAGAAAAGCTAACAAGAGGGCTTAGAAGGCCCCGAAGAAAGCAAAGAGGGACTGGATAGTTACTCAGTGCAAGGAATTTGAAACTTGCCTGAAAAGAAAAGAGAGCATATCAGCTGGTAAGTCTCTAACGTGGACACAGGATACATCAACAACCATCCAGGACAATGCTAGTTACGAGGGTCATCCAATAAGTCCTGCAAACGGCCAAGTTTAAGCAAATGATAATTAAAAACGAATCGAGCAATCCACATTCCTACATTGCATCTACCCTTCTTTCCAGTCACAAATTTTCAGAAACGTTATGATCTTGCAAATGGCGTTGCTAGGCAACTGAAGAATACTACCATTATGGGTGCGGCGGTGGCTTCTAGTTGTCTGTTTGAGATCCCCTAGCTTAGGGCAGAACGCTTGTAAATATCAGAAGATTCCTGGGAGATACGGAAAATAATATTGAAGTATGTACACGGTACCCAGGTTAAGATAATGCCGTCAGTCAAGATATTATTATTGTTCAAAGGAAGATCGCCATGTTTTTCGGACAGCTAAAATATCATATAAAATGAGTATATGAAGAAGAGGCTTTCACAGCAGATAAAGTGTTTCCTAAACTGTCATTGATTAGTTATCAAAAATAGTCCCGAGATGCTGAAATGTAGATATCAGAGAAAATATAAGCTTCGAGCTTTGTTTAATATCGTTTGCAGCCTTAAGAAACCAGTGGTGGATGTCAAAAACTGGAATTTTGCTAAAATTCTGTTATATTCTCTTGTTGCCTAGCAACCACATTTGTTTGGTAATGTGAAATGATAACTGTCTCTTATTTGAGTTCTTAAATATAAGGCGATTGCTTTAGAACATGAATTATAGTAATTTGAAAGAATTAGAAGCACAAATGCAGTAATTTTCTTCCCCTAACCTCTTGCAGAAGACGTCGTGTTTGTGTAATTTCACCGCCGGTATCGCTAACTCCTTTACATTCAAAACTCTCCTATATCTGAGAAAGAAATGTCACATGTATGATTTTTAGCACATACGTGTATTATATACATAAGCTGTTAATGGTGTAATTTGATTACCCTACCTCAATTAATAAAGCAGTAATGACGGCGTTTGCGAAACTTATTGGATGACCCTCGTAATGTCTAACAGAAGAACAAGAGATCCTCAGTGGATGGACAGAACATTGCTCAGAGCTGTACAAACATGAGAGTGATGATGAAAATACAGTTCTGCACTGCACTCAGCACCCAGAAGAAGATCTATAACCTATCCTTCGTGAGGAAGTTGAGATTGCAGAAGCTGCACCGAAAAGGGGGAAGACTACCGGAGTTGATAACAGTTCAAGCATGACTGATGTTTTGACATAGATCTGTGACAAGGTCTAGAGAACATGGAAATGGCCGACCCTACGGGCTCTGTCTCTGATTATTCCAATCCCTAAAAGGCAACCTACAGCCCTGGCAGAACCATAGACCCATAAGCCTCATCAGTTATTAGAGTAAAGCCATGCTGAAAATCATCTTGAACAGGCTCAAATCCCAAGCGGAAGAGACACTTGCTGAAGAACAGGCTGGATTCAGAGCTGGAAGAAGCACCACAGAACAGATGTCCTACCTCAGGATCCTGTGTGAAAAGTACCTTCAACTTCAGCAAAATCTGTACTATGTCTTCATAGAATTCCAAACAAGCATTTTACAGGGTTTTGCACATAGCTTTATGGGCCACCCTGCGGAAGTACAATATCAGTGCAAATCTAGTTCGCGCCATTAAGCACCATTATGACGAGGCTGTAAGTTCAGTTCAGATGAATGGCAGCACCGGAGAATGGTTCAGAACAATAGTTGGAGTTTCTATCAACAACCCTTTTCAACATTTCTTTTTCAAAAGGATTATTCCTGATGCTCTCGAAAAACATGATGGAAAGGTTAGCATAGGCGGCGGAAATATTACCAATCCGCGGTTTGCCGATGACATTGACGCTCTTGCTGAGGAAGAGCAGGAACTAGAAGCTCTAGTTGAAAGTCTCGACCAAACCTGCACAAGGTATAAAATGGAGATAAGCGCCAAAAAGTAAAAAAAAAAAAAAAAAAAAAAAAAACAATGACATCCAGAGTGAGATCATTGTTAAATGACAGAGGTTTGGAGCGGTTACAGGTTTCAAGTACCTTGGAGCAATTGTCTCAGATGAAGGCTCAAAAGAGGTTTTCTCAATGATTGCACAAGCCATCGCAGCTCTGACAAAGCTGAAGGCTGTATGGAGAGATAACAACATATCTCGTGAATCAAAGGGTAAACTGATGCGCCGCTCTCTCTCTCGTCATATGCCTGTGAGTCATGAACCTTGATAGCAGAGTAAGAGACAAGAACGCAGGCCTTTGAGATGAGATGCTACCTAAGGTTACTGAACATCTTGTATAAGGACCGTGTCACTAATGAGGACGTTCGCAGAGACTGCCAAGCAGCCGTTGGAGGATATGACGAACTCATGGCCTTGGCCCAGAATCGGAAACTGATGTGGTTTGGCCAGGACACAGTGAAAGAAAAAAGAAGAGGTAGACAGAAGAAGAGGTGGGAAGACAATATTAAAGAGTGGACAAGGATGGACTTTGCTAGCTCAGCTAGGGCAGCTGAAGATAGGACTCAGGTGGAAAGGAATTGTTGTTAAGTCATATATGAAGCACCAACGACCTGGCAAGGTTACGGGATAGACTAGACCAGACTTGACTAGTAGGAGATGTTTAATAACCTTCGGTAGCCTCTCATCTCAAAGGCCTGTCATCTTTTCGCTAACGCTATTTCCACAGAAATTATATGGATATGAAAAGGGGACGAGCCAATCTCACCTTTGATCCAATATATCATTTATTATATATCCAAACTTGCTACAGCTTAGTGGTTTGTTCTATTCTTGGAGAGAACCGGTTGTGAGCCCCCATCCAAAGCTTCTGCTTCAAGGTATTTGACGCTTGCTGCAGTATCCAACTGCTCTTTTACCTTTGTATCCATTTGGATACCATTAGCTTTGTTTGTCATCAGTTTGGTCTTTGCAGCACTTATCTCAACTTTATAGCTGGTGCAGGTTCAACTATATAGGGCTTCTAGTTTCTGCTTTTCACCAGAGAATATTTGCCTAATTTTGAACGGCAATAATTTTGTAACAACTTAGAATTTTTAATTCGGGTTCCGTCAATGTTTTTTTTTTTTTTTTTTTTTTCAAATAAATGTCTTCCATTAGGTGAGTTAAAACCTGATATTCATTATTCTTGCTCAGTGCCCCATATGCACAAGCTCTGTGTCTCCCACCTCCCTCTCTTATTATTCCGATCCGATCACATATAATTATTAGATCAGAGGACTGTTCTGTGGTGAAGGAAAGGTGGTATTTCTCAGTTGTAATGGGGCTGGGAAGCCATCACAAGCAACAGTCACTCAGTCATAAATGCCAGCCTTTATGCATCTGGCCGTATTCAGAGGTGGTGAGATAAACCTCGCTACCAGCTGGGGCTAAAAATGAAATTTTGTTTGCAATTGCCTACCTACCCACCCCAAACCTCCCTACCCAAGATTTTTTTTCGGCAATTTGGGGCATTTTTTTTTTTGAAAATGGGAAATTAAATGTTAAAAGTAAGACAAACAGGCCTGAGAAAACAGTGCAAACCCAGATCAGACTGCTCCTGGGGAGCAGTATGATCTGGGTCTATACTGGTTGCTTTTCCACTAGCACATCATGGTTACTCCATTTGTGGGTAAATTAGATTTGTTCATCTTGTAGGATGCTATTAACTTCGTATGTAATATGGGTTATTAATATAATATTTCAACATGTTATGTAGTATTTGGGCTGCTTTTACGTTTTGCAGGAATAATAAAAAAAAGAAAGCCGACCTACCTACCTTAAGAAATTATCCTTGGTCGGCAACTGCAAACAAAATATTTTTATGCTTGGCCTGAGCTATCCGGACGCCTTGCTCTGCATTATTTCTCATTTTATTTTCTCTACTAAATCTAGCACAGCCATCCTTCGTGATTCAAAGCCAAATAGTTCTCAGAAAACAGTTTCTGCATATCATGATACATGTACATAGAAGACAGAACCTTTTTATCATTTTTAGAGCCGGAAATGAAAATAGTTTAATTTGTAACAGCGTGAATCCGGATGAGGCGGCCTATTATGAGCCGCCTCATCTGGGTCTACACCCATTCCCCGAGTCTAGTCTTTGAATTCTCAATATAATATAGCGTGGAAAATTTGGCAGACGAAGAATTTGTCGTCTGCTTTTTTTGCCGCTGTAGGATCCCCAGTACCTCATTGGGTTAAGCGCTGGCCTGCTGATCTAGCATTCACGGGTTCGTTTCCCGCCGGTGGCGGAAATCTTTTCAAGAATATACGGAGTTCCACTGCACAAAGCATTTCGTTATCTATCCAGTCGTCAAAATTTGACTAAAATACTGTTGAAAAGCACGTAAAATCGAAAGTCATCCGTCCGTTCGAACGTGTTTACACACTGGAGTCAAACCTTACACTAGCAATGCTCGTTCTACCACAGTGGGTTATGCGCTGGCCTGCTGGAGGAGGAAATCTTTTCAAGCGGAAACGTGGTTCTATTGTGCACAGTTTTCATTATCACACTCTCATCGCCCTGATATGACCTAAATTCTATTGTGTCAATCATATTGGCGCTTTTGGGGCGACAGTTTTACATACTGGTGATAAACCTTACACCTGACGACAGGATCCGAAAACTTATCGAATGGACAGCTAGTGCCAAAGGTAAGTGAGTGAACTCGGGTTTAACGTCCCACCAACACGTAGGTCATACGGAGACATCAAAAAGGCAACAATACTAGTAGCTAAACTGGCTGGGCTGGTTCTAGTGGTAACATTACTACTTCAGTCTCACTTCTGACTTTGTCCATTTCGGATGAAAAGAAACTGATATATTAATATCAGCTGGTTGCAGGCCGACGGATTTTACATACATTTATTTGAACATAGAACTAATTCTTGGTGTTAAGGAGCATTCTATCCTTTTATTTCAGCACCAGCATCGACGCTTATGAACAATCCATGGCTAGCTTCATGAAGCATATGGAAAAAAAAGCTGTTGTTCTTGTATTCATATTTGTACAGAACTTTCAAGGACCAGAATCACCAACAATATTATGCTCCAGGACTGTGCCCGAAACAGCATAAAACGCCTGACTGTAGGACTGGTAACATAGCCGATCTGTTTCATATATCGTATGCATTTCCTTCAATGTCCTTATTCCTTTAAAATTCCGAAGTATACGATATCTACTCAAAGTCTTTCATAGTACTACTCCTCGTTGAGATCGCTGATCAGCTTTTACGAGTGCTTGATATATAGTCCAAATCGCTGGCATACCTTTGAGAACTGACGTGAAAAAAATCTTAGGTTTTATGTCCCCTTTTGTCCGAAAAGAGCAAATATACATAGTTTACACAGAATGTGGTAAACAGTACTCCAGATAATAAGGGGTCACAGGGATAATTTTGGGATCATTTTTCTTATTTTTCCATAAAAGCATATGTTATGACCCGTCAACAGAACCATCTCATCGAGACGGTTCTAATGAGGGGTCACAATATATGTTTTTGTTGAGAAATAAGAAAAAAAATCTTTAAATTATCTTCAATGCCCCCTTTTATCTGGAGCTCTGGGCAAATAAAACACTTCTCTCCAGTATGTATGAAGATCAATGAGCTTTTTTGTATACCTCTGTCGGATTTCCGTACTGCTCTATCCGGCGGTAAATTCTAAGTACATTAGAGCCTCGGCACGGGAAAACCAACAAAGTGGCCTATGCGTCCAGCGAAGACTCAGATCCGCCCAGACTGATCAGAGTATTTGTTGTGCGCTTAAAGGACAGTTCACGGTCTAATCTAGCTCTATGCGTACTGGAGAGCAGTGTTCGTAAGACAAATCAGGCGATAGCTGAACCTTTCTGATATTGGCAATAAAAAGACTTAGTAAGCATTGCATCTGAAAAAATTCATTGATGATCTACGTTCTTCCGCAACGGGTATTGGACTACAAAACTGAACATGTGAATAAGAGACAGACTTGCGTTGTAAGAATCAGACAACTATCTTAAGGAAACTCTGAATTGCCCTCTATTTGACACAGTTTATTAAGTCATCCAGCATACATGTAGTTGTCTGAAAAGCGCGGTGGCTCAGTGGTTAGTGCACTTGACTCTGAAGCCAGAGGTCGTGGGTTCGAGCCCCGCGCGAGGCGAAATCTTCCTATGTCCGAACGCGTTTTTCTAGCATCATTTGCAGGGATGATGCTAACAAGTGTGCCGTCCTTCGGATCGGGACGTTAACTGGAGGCCCCCTGTGCAGGGAGAGTCATCCCCTGTGCAGGTTAAAGATCCCTACTATAGCTACATGGCTATACGTAGGCTTTCATCCTGCAACACCAGAGTGTACATATGTACACCGTCTGTGTCCCCTTCGGGGGTTAAGGCGTAAATGGAAGAAAGAAAGAAAGAAAGTTATATATGGATGACTTGCTGCGATTTCAGTCTTATCATGACGATAGGAGGGTAAAAACGAAAGGCTTTTTGCAATGGAGCCCCGTTTGCGTTTGGAAAGATTTTCGTCTCGAGCTGGAATCGAACCCGGGACCGCAAGATCAGAATGCCAGCGCTTAATCTACTGAGCTATCAGAGCTCCTGCAGCTTAGAAACCTTTACTCAAATACTTATGCATCAGAGTGAAAAGATAAAAGAAAAAGGCTTATTCTTAACGAATACATGTTTTTATTTTAATAAATCACTAAGCCATGACAAGGTGGAAAAGGGATTGTTTTGAAGTCATCTGTGGTGCCCCAACGACCTAGTAAGGTTATGGGATAGAATAGAATAGAATAGAAATCACTAAGACTAATTCCTCAACACTAGATCATGTCACGTGCATCAGCAGAAGAAGCAGATTTTATGGTTCTGAAGGGTGGGTGAAAACATACACATGTCAAAATCAAAGATACATTGTTACATTTTTGTGAAATATATAAAGAATATTGTGTGGCAATCAGTACTGGCGGGGGATTGCGTCTGGTTGTTGTTAATTTGCTTATAAACAAAATTGATTTTGTGGTAACATTATGATATTATCACAGGAAACATACGCATGCGATATTTTTTACCATGCATGAATAGAGATATATGCTGGAAATTTCAAAGAAATGCGGTATAGGAAAGTATTGCAAGTTTTATGTGGCTCTAATGAGGAATATCATTCTGTTCCCACAAATTTCAATCTGAACTTGGGCATTTCATAAGCTCGCGGAGAACATGACTGATCCTTCGAAGTATTATGCCTAATTAAGTTGGGACAGGATGATTTAGAATGGTAGAGCTATTTAAATAAAAAAAACCTTATCAATATGGCGTTAAACAAATGTGATCATTATACAGATAATTACAAAAGGTAGGACAATGCGCCACAACATAAAAAAATGTTTTCTGCTTAAAACAATGCGTTCTTCTTCCTTTGGAATCGTTGTGGACTATACTGCAATGCCGAAACAAACGTGAGGGGCTTCAGACGACTCCGACGTTGAGCTGTATATCACGGGTTGGTTGGTTGGTTGATTTGATGCTTAACGTCCACGGTAAACAACTAAGGTCATGTCGGGACGGTCAGTTAACCTAACCACACTATTCCTGGGCAGGCTTAGACCTCCTAAGCGGTTAACCAGTACTAAGTGCCCATACTTTCGCCAGTAACTGACAACTGCCCTTCTTGAATCAGCGGAAGGAGAAACGAAAGTATGTGGCCAGACCGGTATATCACGGGAATCAACCGAAATAACATTTTCTTCAACATAAAATCATGTTTCACCAAACATCAGATGACAGATTTTATATATTCTTAGAGGCGGGTTATAACCAAGGAAGATTGATTGATTGATTGATTTGTTGTTTTACGTCCACGGTAAACATCTATGGTCATGTCGGGACGGTCAGTTAACACACCGTACATTCGATTATTAACATTTTGTAAAAAGACAGGCGGTACGGAATAAAGCAGTTGTTTATGTGCTCACGTGCATTTTCGCGGGTAAGTCATTTTCTTATTTTCTGGTGAGCTAGCTGCACTTTTTCTTCAATTTTCATAGCGAGAGTTCATATTTTGTCTCATTCTCTGAAACGGTGCAAATAGATGAAAATAATTCTGGGCCATTATCTTTTTATTCGGTTGCCAGGTGACGCTAAATATACGGGAAATGACAGTCGGTATCTCTTGATTTGGTAAGGAATATAACAGGCGGCAAATACGGAAGACACGGTCGTTTTTATTCATTTTTATGATACGGTTCTGTCACAGACGGGACTAAGTACTAAATTCTAATTGCAAATTCATAATTGAGCCGCGACACGACAAAACCAACGATGTGGTTGTGCGCCCAGCGCAGACTCAGATCAGCCTGGGCATTCGCCCAGTCTGATCAGAATCTTCGCTGTCCGCATGGAGGTAGCTTAGACCCTTTGTTACCCTTTGAGCACTTAACAAAGAATCTGGTCAAACTGAACGGATGCCCAGGCTGATCTGAATCTGCGTTGGGCTCACAACCACCTTGTTGGTTTTGTCGAGTCGCGGCTCAATTATGTTATGCCATTTTCATTCCCTATTTTATATCTTAAAGACCCGGAGTTATTTACATGTACTAAATTGGTCATACATTTGTCGTGGACAGAATTGTTGTTGTTGGTTGATTTGATGCTTAACGTCCACGGTAAACAACTAAGGTCATGTCGGGACGGCCAGTTAACCTAACCACACTATTCCTGGGCAGGCTTAGACCTCCTAAGCGGTTAACCAGTACTAAGTGCACATACTTTCGCCAGTAACTGACAACTGCCCTTCTTGAATCAGCGGAAGGAGAAACGAAAGTATGTGGCCAGACCGGGATTCGAACCCAGGACCTCTGACTTACGAGTCAGGTGCCCTACCGATTGCGCTACCCGGCCCGGCTGGACAGAATTGTACTGTATCCTGTAACTGGATTTTAGATAACCAAATAATTGGTTAACATAATTATAACTGTCAGTAACATAATGCCATCTTGAACCATCAAGCTCCGATAAAGTACTAGTGAACCTCTCACATCAACGTCTGTGACACCAGGAGAACCAAGCCCCGAGGTTATAAAACTTTTTTCATGCTCAACTCAGCTGAGCATGAAACTTCTCTGCTGATAAATATGTTGGCATTTTCATATTTATAAGCAGAGAAAATTTCATACTCAGGTAAACTTAACAAAAAAAACTGTACTTATCACTAATCGCCATATATTTGCAGGTAAAATTTCATGCTCAGCTGAGTTGAGCATCAAAAAAGTTTATAACCGTGGGGCCTGGTTAAATCTTAAAGACTGTAACCGACTTGAAAGACTTAAAGCTGTCGCTATAGCTTAACCTGCTTATTATCAACGTTTCCCGCCGTTTTACAGGGTTTTTAATTTTTTTAGAATTTTTCTGCTCCCTAGAGAAAGAAATCCTTCCAAAAGACTTACTCCAATTGAAAAGGACAGAGGTGTCTTCCTCTGAATTGAGAATGTGTGCATGCTGTTACGTCATGCGCAGTTCTCTTCTGCTACATGACAAGGGCATAATATGTTCTGTATGAAAAGATCGAATATTGCACAACAAGCTTCTATTTTCTTCTTTTAACACAGCATGCATACAACGTCTAAAAAATTTTGTGATGACGTCAGTGCAACGTTATGACATCGCAACAACCTTGTATAGATAATAATAAAGCGTCATAACCATGCATCCACGTCGTTAGAACGTTGTTTTGACGTAATGTGTCAGAACGAAATGTCTCATTATTTGTGATGACCAATAGGGTTTACTAGGCATTTTCAATCTTACAAGTATGCGTAACAACTCACGCGCATGCTACTTTACCGATTTTTCATGTGGACATCTCGGTTTTGACACTGAATGGCAAGCTTCTAATATCTTCGCATTGTCTTCTAAAAGGTAAAAGGACGATGTGATTCATACACAGCCGATCTGAGCAAAGCCTGAACAATCTGATTTTGTCCACATGATGATCTGGATATGCATAACTCGGAGTTCCTCTCGTGTGTCTATGACAACCCGGTATAACTAAGTTACTAATGATGCTTAAGCTGATATGAGCTGGTCTAGTCTAGTCTAATCTATCCCATAACCTTGCAAGGTCGTTGGTGTACCACAGATGACTTTACAACAATCCCTTTCCACCTAGTCCTATCTTCAGCTGCCCTAGTTGAGCTAGCAACTCGGATAGAGTAGTGGATAGAGCACTCGCTTTCCACCTCTGCGACCCGGGTTCGAATCCCGGTGTCGTCGTGTGGGAGGGTAGTGGTCGCCCGTCCGAGGTCAGAGGTTTTCTCCGGGTACTACGGGTCCTCCGCCAGTATAGGACCACAAACGCGCAAACACCCGTGCCATCGAGAGTATTTAAATAAGTTCGCGTGAGCTTTCAACGCCATCGATGTAAAATTTTACAAAATGCATTAGAGTCCACTAATCCGATGTTGTGCATATAGCCAGTTTAGGTTATTTACAACCATTTACCAACCAATGCATTTGGCACACAACGTTGAATCAACATAGAATCAACGTTGATTTAACGGAATGACATTGACTTAACGATGTTTTAATTTTGAGTGAATGATACTGTGTGCCTGCTGGGTAAGTTTTCTAACAGGAGTTTTTTTTGTAATTTTCAGGAAAATATAATATTTATTCATTCATCATCATCTCATACTTAAAAGTTTAAATTATTCTTTAAATCAGTCAGTTGATTACAGGCCCGTCGCCGCGTAGTAAAAACTGGTCCGGCGGAGGATAGCAGCGAGTACCGAAGGCACGAGAGGGGGAGAGCACGAGAGGGGGATTTCCCCCTCTCTTGAGGGGGTTCGGGGGACCTCCCCCGAAATTTTTTTTGATTTATGGGCGTCTCTATGTGAGTTTTAAATGCATTTTTGGATGCGTTTGGGGCCAAATTTCAGTCGTTTGGTCACTAAGTTTTGCTAGTTAAATACGAAAAAGAACAGACGTAAAACTCAAGAAGATATTTTGTAACGTGGGCCGACCTGCAAACAAACCCCGTCAGTGGAAAAGCATGCTCACCCACCAAGGGCGGTTTATTTGCTTATATACCCCAACATTTACTCGACCACAAACTACCGAGTTTGTAATTTGCATATCTATTTATATCTGTGACCTTCTACCGTCACATTACTTTCCCCTCCGAGAAGTCTCGTCCCGAGACTTGGCCTGGGAATTACATGGGTAAGGCAACTCCGGTCTGGCAGTTGTCATTATCCCACCGCTGCCACCAAATGTAACGTGGGCCGACCTGCAAACAAACCCCGTCAGTGGAAAAGCATGCTCACCCACCAAGGGCGGTTTATTTGCTTATATACCCCAACATTTACTCGACCACAAACTACCGAGTTTGTAATTTGCATATTTATTTATATCTGTGACCTTCTACCGTCACATTACTTTCCCCTCCGAGAAGTCTCGTCCCGGGACTTGGCCTGGGAAATACATGGGTAAGGCAACTCCGGTCTGGCAGTTGTCATTATCCCACCACTGCCACCAAATGTAACTTGGGCCGACCTGCAAACAAACCCCGTCAGTGGAAAAGCATGCCCACCCACCAAGGGCGGTTTATTTGCTGATATACCCCAGCATTTACTCGACCACAAACTACCGAGTTTGTAATTTGCATATCTATTTATATCTGTGACCTTCTACCGTCACACTTTAACAACTATTTCGACCCCTCTGCGAGTCTCATCAGGCGCTGGCATCAATTTTTGCGTTCAAGCAAAATTATGCCTGATACAGATATAATTCCCACTATAGTTGTTTTATTTTTGTTTGTTTTATTTGCCGATAGGCCAACATACAGAGATGACAAATCGCCAGATCTTTTGCTTCGTCATAATGAAGCCACGGCCTACTGTCAAACCACGACGGCTGAAAACTGCTCCGGTTTTTAAAAAAAAAAAAAAAAAAAAAAAAAAAACCAAACGTACGTTGTGGGAACCGAAAAGTCTTGGGCTAATTTGGAACATGCGGCACTTGTATATCCATAATGGAATAACAACATTGACATTGAACTTTCGGTACAGTCTCAGGACTTAGAATGCTCATACATGTAAATTCAGAATGTTTTATACATACTTTGCCGCCCGACATGTTCTTTGACTATGAAAAATACATTGAGAGGATTAAAACATTTTTTTTTATGTTGCGCCGAGAAAAAACATGCCGCTGTATTTTGTTTTCATACCATTGTTGGCATTCAGAAGTTCTTTAATACATTCTGGATCAAAGAGTTTATCATGTCTTTGATAAATCGTCCACTGACACTAATCCTTTAACGATTATGAAATTAATCAAGCAGGTGTCATTATAATAAATGCAGTGTTTTGCATGGTGTGTGACGGCATGTTTTCAGACCTCGGCCAGGTTTATTGATGACACGAGCAACGAGGGTCATTGATAATTTCATTGATAAATTGCGGCACTTTTGATGATGCGATACAATAAAATAAAAGGTCATTACGAAAGAAAAATCGGCTGCAAAGAAAAAAGTGGTACGGCAGATAGCATACTCGGCCAAAAAAGTGGTCCGGCGCTCGCCGGACCTGCCGGACCGGCGACGACGGCCTTGGATTAGCAGATAGTAGGAGTCTGTTTGAACTTGCCGGGCCGCGTAGCGCAATCGGTAGGGCACCTGACTCATAAGTCAGAGGTCCTGGGTTCGAAACCCGGTCTGGCCACATACTTTCGTTTCTCCTTCCGCTGATTCAAGAAGGGCAGTTGTCAGTTACTGGCGAAAGTATGTGCACTTAGTACTGGTTAACCGCTTAGGAGGTCTAAGCCTGCCCAGGAATAGTGTGGTTAGGATAACTGACCGTCCCGACATGACCATAGATGTTTACCGTGGACGTTAAGCAATAAATCAATCAACCAATCAAAAAAATGTTTGAACTTTGTTATATATCAACCAGCAGGCACAAAACGTCGAAAAGGCGCTTACGGACGTGAGTGCGACGTCATTATGACGTATCGACGTCAGCTTTACGTCGGTAAGACGTCATGCGCCTGCTGGACACGTGGAAATAGAAGAAAATACTAAGCACGACGTAAATTCCTGGCATTATGAGCGTTATCTTTCTTTGTTGTACTAAACGCCTATAGATATTAGGTCTCGACACAAAAATAAAATTTGCAATGTTAATTTTCATCTGCCATCATCTCAGTGCGCTCGCACGAAGTCTTACAATAACCGCTGAAAGATCAAGAGATCGCCAAATCCACCTAGTAGCATGTGAAAGGTAACCTATCGAGTCGAGTACCTTTCACACCCTTGGTTAACTATGTATATACAAGGGCTGTTACATGTACGATACGAAAAAGAGCTGTTAGAAACGAAAAATCCATGGTAATCAAACGACCTGATGATGGCCTGATGACCAAGTCGTTTGGTAACTATGATTTTTTTCGTTTCGCAATGTTCAACTCATTTTCGTTTCGTAACATCCTTGGTTGGTTGGTTGATTTGATGCTTAACGTCCACGGTAAACAACTAAGGTCATGTCGGGACGGTCAGTAAACCTAACCACACTATTCCTGGGCAGGCTTAGACCTCCTAAGCGGGTAACCAGTACTAAGTGCACATACTTTCGCCAGTAACTGACAACTTCCCTTCTTGAATCAGCGGAAGGAGAAACGAAAGTTTGTGGCCAGACCGGGATATGAACCCAGGACCTCTGACTTACGAGTCAGGTGCCCTACCGATTGCGCTACCCGGCCCGGCCGTAACATCCTCGAAAACAAAGTATGAAAGTTAACATTGCAGCTCAAATCCAAGATAAAAGGCGATAGTTGGACTAAACATAAGCCTTCCCAGCGGGCACAGGATGTCGAAATGACGTCGAACTGACGTCGATGTGACGTAATAATGTCTCGACAACGTCAGTACAACGCCATTTTGACGTTATGTGCCTGCGGGATTATTTCAGCGCTCCTATAGACGAAATACCAACAAAGTGGTATGTGCCTCCAGCGTAGACTCAGATCAGCATTGGAATCTTCCCAGTCTAATCAGAGTCTTCGCTCTGCGCTGAAAGGGTAGCTAAGGGTCTCGGCTAGCTCCACGCAGACAGCGAACACTCTGATCAAACTGGGTGGATGAAATACCCCGCAACGTGCAAGGTCTACACTGGGTCTCGCTGAAGCTGCTGGATTATCGACCCTACCTGCGGACGAATCATACTCTATCTCACTTATAGCACGATACCCAGAGTAGAGCTTACCTTACATGTTGCGGGGATCTCATGCTAAACATTCGGGAATACGGGGATTGTACTGAGAGAGAGAGAGAGAGAGAGAGAGAGAGAGAAGAGAGAGAGACAGAGAGAGAGAGAGAGAGAGAGAGAGAGAGAAGTTGTGAGACTTGTTTAAAGTGGGTCAAATGTAAAAAAAATATTATGATAGAATACAGCCTTTCCTATGTCTACACAAAATACAGTTTTATATATACACATATGAGAGACAGAGAGAGAGAGAGAGAGAGAGAGAGAGAAAGGTCAGTTGTGAAACATGTATATAGTAGGTCAAAAAGTATAGAAAATAAATATTTGGACAGATAACGAGAGGTTGGAAAAGGGAGAGACACTTTGAAACTTCATTCAGTAAAACGAAAAAAATATAGTAGTTATCTTAAAAAATTTGGACAGAATTATCTGCATTTTTCGGTTTCACCCAGATTACACTGCCTGTCTAACTGGGATCGGCATCATTAGCTAGTCCGCTACCAGTTTTGAGAAAACTGTGGCTTGAAATTAACATTATAATTAAAAAGTGTCCCATAATTTATTAAGGGAAATAATTATGGTAAGTGGGTATTACTTTTTCGATTTACCCGTAGATACATTGTTAACTAGATCCTTAATTATCCTACTGTAAAACATGCATGTGCATGCGCAGACACAGTCTAGTCAGTTTTAAAAAACACAATCAATATTTATATCTTACCAACAAATAAAAGCATCGCAAACGACTGCGTGATACTCCCCACTGCAAACCTATTTCATTCATCGATTTTTCCAGATTTATTTTTTTCTCTGAAAAACGCCAGAGCATGGGCAGCAAGACCTCGAAGCTTTTTTCATGACAGGACACTATATTACTCTGATCACTTTCTATAAACTTCCAAAATATCATTTACCACTCTGATCATACACAATTTCTGTGATTTTATACATGTATGTGACCATGGGGCAGAGGCAGACAACCCCCTAAGGGTCAAATTTGGATCACCACAAGAAACTTTTAATACTTCTATCATCAGTTGTGAGTTTCTGAAAAATCTGTTTATGATTTTATATAGATTTTATCATTTTCTACGCAGGTATATATACCTGTAGCCTGGAAGAGGAGGAGCCTCAATGGAAGCTTTCATTACTCTGATCATTTGCTGAAAGTTTTAGAAAAACTCTGATTTTATACAGATTTTTTCATGACTTTACACGAAATATAGCCCCAGGGCATGGGCAGATAACCCGCGAGGATAACATTGCTTTGCTAATACAAAGCTTTTGTTACCTCGATCATGTTTGTGAAGTTTCATGAGGATACTCCAAAAAGTAGAGGAACAAGAGGCCAAAAACCATAAGTGCCGTTACTCTGTCAATAATCATCGAAATTTGCCCATTAACGACCTTAAGTGAGACATTCTTGATACAAAGGCATATGCAAAATTTGAATGAAATCCGTTGATAAATACTTAAGTTATCGAACGGAAACTAAGTACGGACGGACGGATGGACAGACACACGGACGGCCAACGTGAAAACATAATACCCCGCCACTACCGTGTGGCGGGATATAAAAAGAAAATCCATTAAAATCCATAGACCTTTGGATCCTCATATTTTAGGCTGTAGCTATTCATCCTGACATAATGACCATTGCATTGAAAACCAAAGGTATTTTTTTAAACAAGGTGGCAAACAGTTAAAACCGCAAGTACTTTACATGTGACATGGCAGGAGGGTAATCACGGGGGTAATACAAATTTCCCTACCTGTACTTTCGACCGAGTCAGTCAGTTACCATACATGCAAAAGTGGCTGTCGACCGAGACAAGCGACAGCAGTATGAGCTTGGTCGAAAGTCTTTAACAATAGTATCATTTACCGTTACCGGTTATGCTTACGATCGTATTCTCGGTCGACAGCCACTTTGCATAGTACAGAATCGGTCGAAAGCACAGGTAACCAAATTGGTATTACCCCCGTGGTAATATGTGTCTTGAGTTTACAAAAATCCTAGCACTGATCAAGGAGATGTAGAGCGGACATGGAAGTTAATTGACAGACGGACGAACTGCAACTAGACGGCTGGATAACGCCACGACATAATGCGACCCATCTTTCGAAAGGGGTATAAAAATGATCATAGCTGATACCAACCAGTGATGCGCTACCTAAACGCATCATCAACAGCAAACTTCTCTTTATAAATACAGGGAAAACTCTGCTACGATCATCTTTGCTAGCCAAGGATACTAAGTCCACTTTGTTCCTTACCATTTGCCGACGACCTGTTCGCAAATCAGATTTCCCACAGCGCCGCCCTTTGGCTGCAGCTAGTTGCTCCCCCCGCGTGTTATCTTTAGATCAGAAGATCTGTTTCAAAACACACTTTTTGCACAACTGCGCATGATCGTTCAAAAAACACTAATGAATTGGTTAATCTTGACCGTCTACTCCTGTTTTGTTGTTGATTGATTGTTTTGGGTTTAACGGCTCTTTGAGACAGTATTTCAGTCTATATCGAACCGTCCTGTTTGGTAACTGTTAACGGTATCCACGATGTTTTCTGTTCTGTTCTGTTTTAATTCTCGTAACGACGTTCCCCAAATGGGTCAGCGGTGCGTTACCATAGTTGCACACACCTGACGCCGAGTGTCCGTCTATCACGATATTTTCTACCGACAAAGCGCCTATTATGCGGAAAATATTTTGTTACGGATAATTTGAGTGGCTGTGATGGATGTTATTCGCATCCAAGAAATGATGCAGTGGGAAAAATCGTTTTACGAATATGCCGTTGGCCAAGGGTACGTAATGCCTCATTCACACGATCAAAGTTTCTTTGTCACAGAAACTTTAACAAAAGAAAGTTTAATTTGGCATATTTTTTTGTCATTCACACGAGCACATATTTCTATGACAAACCTACTTAGTCACAGGAGCTTTGCCCGTGTGAACGAGGCTTATTAAGACATCCCTTGCTTGTGACGATGTGCTACGACATAAAATCGTGCCTTATCAATTCAAATGTTGAAGACAACAAGTTCATTACAGAAATAGGAGCGAACTGTCCAACACCTGCGGCCAACAGTGCCAAACGTTTTACTTCAATATGACTGTTATACTCCGTATCGAAATGTGTTTCATCCGTCCGTTTTCTTCCGTAGGAAGCGACTGCCATGACCCGTATACGTGAAAATTCCATATGGTATGAAAGACGCCGCTTTTGCTCAAGTGTTATCTATCAACGTGATCTTACTTATGAATTTATATTTGCTACAGATACCTGGCTACCAAAAAACATCACTTTTTTTTATAAATTATTTACTTATAGGAGAAATTAAGATTACAAAGACAAAATTCGATGGCAAAATTCATCCTTTTCATATTCTTGGGAAATTTCTCGTCAGTAACGAAGATAAAAACGAAAACGATGGCATGCAAATATGAACATGATTACATACAAAAACGATAACTACCTATCTGCCACAAAATACATGCATAAAGTAGAAAAAATAAAGAAAATGACTCACCCGCGAAAAGGCACGTGCCTCGGTAAACATCTGTATTTTCCGTACCCGACCGGATTCTCCCAAACTGTTAAAGGTCGTATGTACGGTGTGGTTAACCTAACCACACTATTCCCGGGCAGGCTTAGACCTCCTAAGTGGTTAACCAGTACTAAGTGCACATACTTTTGCCAGTAGACATGACCATAGCTGTTCTCTAAGAATATATAAAATCTGTCATCTAATGTTTGGTGAAACATGATTTTATGTTGAAGAAAAATGTTATTTCGGTTGATTCCCGTGATATACAGCTCAACGTCGGAGTCGTCTGAAGCCCCTTTCGTTTGTCTCGGCATTGCAGTATAGTCCACGATATCTTTATGGGTTATTAGAATCGGGAATAAGGGAATAGGGAATAAGTGACCAACTTGACGCGTCTTGTCTGCCTATTCCAACTTAGCGCTCCAATCCCCTTATACAACCAGATCGTCCCTCTCAGGTGTTTGGTCTATGATATCCTGGAGTTGCTGACAGAAGTTTTATCATGTCCAGATGTTGGTGTGTAAACATTATTGAAAAGAGCGCTGGTTTCAAGAGGTTTGACATAAGTCTGTTAGAGACTAGGATTGAGATAAGTCTGCTGGTCGGCGATCAGAGACAGCACTCACCATGCTTTATATACTAGGGGAGAGTCGGGTAACTTCGGACAGCGTGGAAATTCGGACATTGACATTGTTTCCTTTATATGTCAGTTGTTTGGAACTAAAACAAAAATTAACTGGCCAAACAGAGAAAATCCTGATGAGACGGCTCATTATGAGCCGTCTCATCTGGATTTTCACTGTTTGCCACTGTATGTCCGAATTTACCCGCCTGTCCGAAGTAACCCAACTCTCCCCTAGAAATCCAATCATATACTCTTACCTTTTCTCCACTGAAGTCAACCTTGTGTCTGTTATCTGTTGACATATCTCACCAAAGTTCTTCCAGTTCAGCTCACAGAGACCCAGTATGTTCTAATGGTATCTGTCGATTTCATGATGCAGCTCTTCTAGTTTCCCAGAAGGCCTCAGAGTCCTTACATTCCACGTTTCGTCAGTGTACCATGCCTACTCCATCTAATTTTCTTGACCTTTGTTACACCAGCAACGTCTAATCACATGGCGTTCAACGGTAGGCGCGGTCATTGTTATATCCGGATGCAACCCATAGCCGAGCAGTGGGGGTTAAAGGCCCACTGTATCTTGGACACAGCAGATGAGCCCATTCCTCTCCTGTCGCTGCCTTATTCTACCCTGATTCGAATAAAGGTACCCATTTACTTAAGAGTAAAGTTTTTTTAAGGGCTTCCCCGTGCAGGGAAGCAAACAGGCCGTCACTTAAGTTGATTCAATGTTGCGTGCCTGCTGGGACCCATTAAGAATACCTTCCATGCAGGCACATTATGTTGAATCTGTTACGCAGAAGGTTTTACACTCGGTCGACACGGGTGTAGAGCCTTATGCGTCGCCAGGACGGCAGAGGGTGATTTCCGGTTAAAGGGTTATCTACCAGTGTATTACACTAACAAGGAAACTCTAACAACGTTAGAATTTTTTGAAATTTATATATACTGTAAATTCTATATACAACAATACAATTTACAACTGTCACAATTACAATAATATACAACACATATTAGTTCATGTCGCTGGCCCAAGTAAGGTGTTTGTTTCAAATCTGTAATCGATTTGCGTACAATACGCAAATAGATTACCGTCTGACGTCAACACCGTACTCGGCTCAGCGCCATGAACTAAAGGAAAACACAAAGAACAAAAAAAAAAAAAAAAACGTTAGTTTGAGCTCATACAAAAAAAACAAGGCCTTATGTTGGTAGACTTCAATTTGTCGTTCCCTGGATCATGTCATGGGCCAGTCCATATATCATGAGGAACACCAACTTATATTAACACGTGCACGATTATATACTGGTCGCTCCCTGGATCGTACCAGGGACCAGTCTATATGTAACAAGACACACTATAGTGGACGAACACTGTACCACTTTCACCTCCGCAGTATTGAGATCGCCTTCGCCGATATTTTGTGTTTCCCGCCTCTGCTAGGAAAACATGCACAAGGGCGTTGTAACTGCTCTACCCGGGTTGGTATTAACCTGGAGACGTATATCACGGTGCATAGCCATATCGGACGCTATCTGTGAAAACTGGACTCTATCTGTGTATTTCGGAGTCTATTTGCGTTAGTTTAGGATTCTATCAGTCCCAAAATGGAAAACGAGGTAAGGGTGGGTGTTAATAAACTCTAATATAATTGTAAACAAAACATTTTCTTATGGGGCATAAGGTGCACGGAACGTCAGACATCCGTGTCTTCCAGTATCTATAGCTGTTATGTCTAGTTCGTATTTACTTTCGAGTCTACAAGCTGGAATGAAGGTCAAGATTTGACAATTTTGAAGAGTGTGTCCACTTTGAACGCCGATCAGTTGCGAACGCAATGGAAAGAAAACAGATCGGTTGGATAAGTTTGACCCTAATGAATGAATTTAAAATTTTGTAAGACTCTGAGTTGAAAGAATATCTCCTTTTTGAAGAAAATCGGATTTGTTTACCTTTTACAATGGCACCGGATGCTATATGCGCCTGGCACAAGACTCTATCAGCGGCTAATCGTGCTTCACACAGGACTCTATCTGCCAATATCATCGGAAACTATCTGTGCTTCAGAAGCATGGGCCTACATTTGTCTAGTGATTCGAAAATGGTATCAACACGAGGCAGATTTCTATTTAGATATCGTTCATGATTGATTGATTCCTCTTCTTGCACACATTTTAAAACTTTTCAGAGGGTTTTGGAGACCTCAAAGCCGTAGAAATGAATCAACGTTTCAATACGCGCGAATACATATTTTTTGCAGTTGCAGTTATAAGCCATGCTGAAAGTCATCTTGAACAGGCTTAAACCACAAGCCGAAGAGATAATCGCTGAGGAACAGGCTGGGTTCCGAGCGAAAAGGAGCACCACGGAACAGATCTTCAGCCTTAGAGTCCTGTGTGAAAAGTATCTCCAACATCAGCAGAATCTGTGCCGTGTCTTTATTGATTTCCAAAAAGCCTTTGACAGGGTATGGCATGCAGCCTTACGGGCCACCATGCGGAGGTGCAATGTCGGTGCAGGTCTAGTTCGCACCATTGAGCAGCTGTACGACAAGGCTACAAGTGCAGTCCTGATCAATAGCAGCACAGGAGAATGGTTCAGAACAATTGTTGGAGTAAGACAAGGATGTCTTCTGTCACCCACCCTCTTCAACATTTTTCTCGAACGGATCATGTCTGAAACTCTGGAAGAATGTGGCGGGGGGGGGGGGGTGTTGGCATGGGCGTCAGAGACATTGCCAATCTGCGGTTTGCCGATGACGGGCGGCACAGACATTGCCAATCTGCGGTTTGCCGATGACGGGCGGCAGAGACATTGCCACTCTGCGGTTTGCCGATGACATAGACGTTCTAGCTGAGGAAGAGCAGAAACAACAGGCTCTAGTTGAAAGTCTCGACCAAACCTGCACAAGGGGTAAGATGGAGATCAGTGCTGCGAGGACCAAACTGATGACGAACAGCGCAGATGGCATCCAGAGGGAGATCAAGGTAAAAGGGCAGAAGCTGGGTACTGTAAGCAGCTTCAAATGCCTTGGGTCAATTGTCTCAGATGATGGCTCAAAACAGGAGGTTTTCTCAAGGATTGCACAAGCCACCTCAGCTCTTACCAAGCTGAAACCAATTTGGAGATAGCGGCATGTCTCTTGGATCAAGGGTGAGACTTATGCGCTCCCTTGTCATTTCCATATTTCTGTATGCCTGTGAATCGTGGGCCTTGACAGCAGTGTTAGAGAAAAGAACGCAGGCCTTTGAAATGAGATGCTACCCAAGGTTACTGAACATTTCGTACAAGGACCATATAACCAATGAGGAGGTTCGCAGGAAGTCCCAAGCAGCCATTGGAGAATATGATGGGCTCCTGACGCTGGTCGGGAGGCGGGGGCTGGGGTGGTTTGGCCACGTCTCAAAGTCTTCTGGTTTAGCAAAGATAATTCTTCAGGGCACAGTGAAAGGGGGGGGGAGGGGGTGGACGGAGAAGGAGGTGGGAAGACAATATCAAGTGGACAGGAATGGATTTTGCCAGCTCGGCTAGGGCAGTTGAAGACGGGACAAGGTGGAAAGGGATTGTTTCGAAGTCATCTGTGGTGCACCAACGACCTAGTAAGGTTATGGGATAGAATAGAATGAATAGAATAGTTATAAGTACAAACGGTGGTGGACACCTAGAGTTGCGGTTTATTATGAACAACATCTATAGGTTGGTGTAACTATATGCATAATATTAGATCAAAGAAACCCATAAATGGAGAGAGCACTGTCAACTTCCTTTACATCTTTTGAGTGAACCGCTGTGGGTTACAGGGCCTCATTTTGGCAATCTACTGTGGACACGAATTGAGCATGCGCCGCAGGACTTTTTTCTAATTCGGGACTTAGCCTTCGCCGTTTTGGCTGATGCAACCACAAGTTTGATCTTTTACGACCTTTTTGGCTGAAAAAAGAAAGGCAAGGTCCGCTGATCACAAGTATAGTCCGTTGCCTTGAGGACAACATCTGTCCGTTGGCATAAAATTACATTATTTCGGAGACACAAATAGAATCCGGAACATTGAAAATAATCGGTGGTGTCCTTTAAACATTGATATTTACGTAAAGATTTTATTTATGCACCTAACAACATGTGTAAATTATCAAGAACATAATTATCTTTGTAAATTAAGGACAAAATTCATTACCTACAAATAAAAACACTGAGTTTTTCCTTGTTTTCATGGGAAATGTACGCACCTGCACTATCACGCTGCATTTGATTTCACTGATGACAAGCACTGAACATCGCTAGCTGAATAACATCGACGGAAATATTAGGAAAAATAAGGTATGTGTTCCGTGGAAACCATGAAACCCAGTACTTACACGTTTTGTCCCTTTTTCTTCGACTGAATCGCCAAAGCGTCCATGGCAAGTAACAAATAGAGTCCGTAGCACTCACAGATAGAGTCAAGTAACGCAGAATTTCACAGATAGCGTCCGATACATTGCACTGATTCTCAAGAAAGTGTAACTTTTGGGTGGTTAAAAAATCGAAAAAGTAAGCAAGTCATATAGAGATATTTCACTGTCATTTCACAACTTTGGTATCTCACGAAGCTAAATTTAAAGTATTGCACAGCAAATATCAGGTGAATTCAGATAACGAGAGACAACGTGAAGGCACTAAACTTTTTCTCGAGTATTCTACGAGTCGTGTATACCTATAGACTTGAAGCAATTACTGGAAGTATATGGGTATAATCCACCGAAGAGGCAAGTGATTTTGTTTAGGACGAAGTTGAGCTCTAGAAATCTTCACTCTGTTATTTCTGAAAAAGCAAAATGCTCTTCCTCTACCAAAAAGAAGCAATACGACCTCATTGTACTTAACTAACATGAAAGAAAACTATTCCTGCAAAACACATAAAGTTAAAGATTTGAAATCCTCAAGGAAAACTCCTGTTTTAAGCTTTGAAACCGCAACCTGTCTGTATAAAACGCATATGCTTTATAGAGCATCTAGAATGGTTACACTGCTATTCATGTCTTCTGTACTGTCCCGTAAAATACACGATCTTAAAATGTGACAGTGAGCTGTTTGTGTTTAGATACAAATATCAACATAAATGGCTAAATGCGATATTGTTACATGAACAAGTTCTATGTTTGACCACAGAGAAGTGTTTGCGTTACAATCTGCCAGCCTGTTTGCTTTTTTTATGTCAGCAGTACTGCTTTGCATTTCAAGTTCTTTTTCTCAGTTCTTAAATAGAAAAAATCTTGAAATCTCAATACATGTAGTTGTCATATGAGACTTTCCGACAAGAATGTTTCGAGATACATGCATCTAAAGGTCAAGCATCTTTGACTTGTATATACTATGTTGTTATATGGCAAAATATTACCATAAAATCATCTTATTAAGGCAGTGAAACTTGTTTTAAGTTTGTAATTTACGGGACATTAATGTTTTATTTGATCGCACAATTTCTCCAGTCTTCCCACTAAGAAAATATCCAATTTGTGAGGAAAATAACACTATATAACACTTATATACTGAAAGGATTTAAAAACTTCCACTTTTTAATAGCTGACTGGTGATCTTTTCACGAGTGACAGCGTTTAATATATTATGACAAAATGCTTGAAACGCATCAACTTTAAAGATTATGCAGTTTATTTGAATCATTTACTTGAATGACGTCAGTAAAAGAGCGTTACATTTCAGAAATTCATAAAGAGATGACGTTTTTATTTTATGCAACGCTCTTTTAGACGATTTCTTGCTGTCTATATATTGTTACGTCATCCATGTTGGTTTGCAATTATGACTGCAGCCGATGCTGTCGCGCAAAACCTGTTACGGAGACGGCGTCAACGTACGTTAACATCATGGCCTCTGGTTTTTAAATTCGTTTGGCTGTTATTCTGGTGGTCTTTAGAGCTTCCTGCAAACCGTGCACGTCGTCTGAGATTGTGAATTGCCGTAATTAACTCATAAAATTGTCTTGCGACGTAACTTTTTGAAATTTTAGCATTTAAGTGGCCCAAAAATCTGCACCCGTTTGCAATATTTAGGCGCGTTATGCAAATTAAAGCCACATACCGACTTCAAACTTTTAAAAGTTGATTTGCTATTGTAAGACAAATGTTTCCTCAGAAAATTGTATACAGGAAGTGATTCATCTGTATGTAAACTGTACTAAAAACATAAGGAACACGTGCTTATTCCTGGCCGATTCGGTTGAACGATTTCAAATTCGTTATACTGACATAATCAGGTATAAAAAAATATACATGATGTGACATTTTGGTGGACGTAGCTGCATTCATTTTTGAGATATTCAAAAATAAAGGGTGGAAGTTTTTAAATCCTTTCAGTATAGATAACTAAACCGCAGAAGAACATCATTTCTAGCGCCATATAAATTGCGAATTAGGCAATTTATTTTTGCAGAATTGAAATTTAACCAAATTTTGCATGAAAACAAATAAAAATTATAGATAAAGAGAACAGATTACTCAATCTAGGGCAGAGAATAAAGACACATATATTATAATTAATTTAAAACATAATTTCGAATCCTCAGGTTTGTCGGAACGATTTTTCTTAAAAGAACTGGTATTAAATGTAACTGTATTTTACGGGACACATTTCTGTATTATACGGGACTGCTCGAACGTCGATTTATTGCCTAAAAATAGACCATAGTGCATCAGTGTTTCATTTTAATTGCCCAATACAATCAGTTGAAAATATTTAGCGCATATATGGACATATCAAATTCAGTTTAAGAAGTAGGTAAACACTAAATGAATATTTTGTTGAATCAAGATTTCATAATATGAAAAAATCAAAAACTGAAAATTTCTCCCATTTTTCAATGTATTTCAGCTTCCGATTGGCCGTTCATGTGTACATTTTGAAATGAATAAGACAATGTGCCCTTTTTAAGAGTGTATAAGCTTCTTGCTCGGTCCATTCCAGTACTACTCAGAATTACTGTCCCGTATAATACGTCCCGTAAAATAATTCTATGAAACGTGAAACTTTTTTTCTATGAAGCATATTCGTTAAGGGTTGCGATAGTTGTCCAATTACCAGTAGGGGTTGTCTCCTTTCTACGACAGGCAATGGGTGTCTTTCTTGTTTATATACTGGGTGACTTTGGCTTGACTCGTAAAATACACTTGAAAAATTACGTTTTTTCAGACTACTAAGGACGCGTCAAAACAAAATTTGAATTTAATAGATAGTAAAAAACTATTTATTGCCTGTCAGAGTGACTGATTATGACCTCCTTGATGAAAAAACAAACCTTGTTAGCCTCATCCGAATTTTTGGAATGCATTGTTAATGCTTGGGCTCGTAGAATACACAGAACTCAGTGACAAGAACCGGTCATGAGTTAAACAAAGCATTGTGTTCCAACGTATACCCATTAATCACTAGTCCAAAGGACTCGATAACTCCAAATTTTCCAAGTCAAGACTATTTGCTTCACGCCGAAAGTCTTTAAAAGAATTTAAGGTAAATATTGATATCTTTAATTATGACATGCAAAAAATAGGGGGGTCCTTCAGTATCATATATGAAAATGTGAGTATTTCCGTGTATTTGAATCAATATTATAACTTAAATATTTCAGGTAGTAGCAAAAATTTCGGAGCATGCACTTATTTGATTTAATCGACAACTCAAAATAAAATTATACATGCCTTTAAAGCCATGACACCATTCGTTACACTTTCTTGAGAATCAGTAATATGGTTATGCACCGTGTATATCGAATCACCAGGTGAGACGTGGCTCTAAGCCCTAACAGCTGACTGCCGGACTTGATGTGCCTAAAAATAACGAACTTACACTTAATACATTGTAACTACATAATAACAATACGTAAGACTTGGGCCTGTCTTGGAAATACCATACAACGCCCTCGGCGAATGCCGAGCATAACGTGCACACGCCAGCCGTGTCACTAGACGCGACTCGCGCTCACGATGTAAAGCCAAAATTGTGCTTACTACTTCTGCCAATGAAGAAACGTAGATCCTACCACGCATGCGCATCGAAGGATCTGACGCCAAACATTGTCGAGAAGTATACTGACGTCAACAGGTACCACCATGACATACCCCACATAAAACATGAATAATCTAGACAATGACCTATCTACATTAAATTGATTTACCAAAAATTTAACTCGCATATGTATTAATTCATTTCTTTAAACTAAGCGTAATACCATTTGCCATAGAATATAATAGCTAAATAAGCGTTTCTAACACATTTGGGATCATAACGTTTGATCTGACATCATGACGCCAATGATGTTATACCATATGACGTCATCTAGTGAAGGCAAATCAAACGCATGACGACCAAATGTTACCATAATAACATATGGGAAAAAAACCTTAATGCGGTGCATGCTATGGCGTCAATTGACGTCACTAGTATATAAATTAGTTCCATTACAAATCAATCTACTTCTATAAGCCACGTATACGTGAAACTAATATAAAAAGTGCTGACGTCGCAATAACATGATGCAACTGACTTCATATGAATAACATGAATGCAACTGACGTCACTGGACGTCAAATAGATGCACATCAGTGAAACTAATATAAAAAGTGCTGACGTCGCAATAACATGAATGCCACTGACGTCACATGAATAACATGAATGCAACTGACGTCACTGGACGTCAAATAGACGCACACCATTGCAACCAACATCAGTGATATAAACTATCTCCGTAATCTACAAAACTTCCAAATATACAAATACCATGCGCAGCATGGTCAGTATAAACAAATTTGGTCGACATATGCACAGCCTGATCACTGTCAACAAAATCAAATCAGTCGACACATATAATCATACCATATCAATCAGAAGTCACATTTTTCATTCTTAGCCAAACTATTCTAAATAAATATAATAAAATCTTACCGTTCTGGTCTTAACACAGAATCTGGGCACACAACAATATAACATCCATCAATGACACCTTAGAATTAAACAGCCACGTCTAACTTTTCAATAAAAGATAGGCGTATAAATACTATGCGTCTCACTTTTAAATCATGGAACTCGAATCTAAGCGTGCAGGTATTCACATTAAAATCATGCAACACGCTGTCCACAATCAAAAGACTCGTGCAGGTATTCACCTTAAAATCATGCAATACGCTGTCCACGAGAGGTATTCACAAACAACCCATGCATAACGTAGCCACAATTTCCGTAAATGTTTTATTACCACAGTTGCCCTAAAAACTGTAGCTCTACTGATTGAAAGGATTAAAACAATTTCGACGACATAGTCGACGATCGGATCCATTTCGTAACATAGGTTTCCCCTCAGGGAGATATCGTGCTGTATTTGATCAGTTCGACCGGGTAAACTTGATAGTACATCCGGGTACTGTTTAATCAACGCTTCAACCTCCATACGTTGTTCTGACGTTAACGTATCTGAAATACTGACGTCATTATAAGTTTCCGGTTCTTTAGCTGTCGGAAAAGCACAATCATCAAGAGAAAATTCATCACTACCATCGTCATCAACCGACTCAGTCGACAATAAACAATGTGACGGCACAGTACGACGTTCGACATACTGTTTCAGCATATTAGCATGATATGTACTCACGACACCATTGACGTCGATTTTATAGTCCATTCTATTCACCACCTCTACTACTTCATATGGACCCTTCCACTGCAATAACAGTTTATTACTGTCAGTTGGCAGTAGTAACAGTACTTTATCTCCCACGTTAAATTTACGCGACCTAGCGCGTTTGTCATAATAAGCCTTTTGCTTTATTTGTACTTTCCGTAAATTGTCATGTGCTAACTTACACGTCTGCTCTAATCGTTCTCTCAACTCAATTACGTACTGGTACGTAGACAGAACCTGCTCATCCTGTACCTCTTCAGACCATAATTCACGTAATATTGCCATAGGGCCCTTAACGTTACGTCCGTATAGCAATTCGAACGGAGAAAACCCTAACGACTCCTGCGGAACCTCCCTTATTGCAAACAGTAGTGCTGGGAGATATTTATCCCAGTCTTTAGGACGTTCTGCGCACATCCTACGTAGCATTTGCTTCAATGTCGCGTGAAAACGCTCTACAAGACCGTTACAGATAGGATGATACGGCGTCGTGGTTAACTGCTGGAGTGATAACAGCCTGCTTACTTCTTTCATAACTTCAGCAGTAAACTGACTTCCGCAATCTGTTAACATTTCATCAGGTATGCCAACTCTACTAAACATCTCAACTAACGCTTCGGCTACGCGTTCCGTCTCAATGCCGGGTAACGCTACCGCCTCGGGATATCTCGTCGCATAGTCTATCATTGTTAAAATATAGCGGGATTTCCTGTCAGAACGAGGTTCTATGGGTCCAACTATATCAACAGCGACTCGTTTAAATGGTGTGTCAATCTGTGGCAACTTTCCTAAAGGAACCTTAGTGACACGACCTTTTTGAATAGTCCTTTGACATATGTCACAAGATTTACAAAACCTTGCCACATCACCACAAACTCCAGGCCAAAAGAACTCAGTTAACACCCTATCCATAGTTTTCTTTATGCCCAAATGACCTGACATCAAGGTTTCCTGCGCCAATCTTAACACCTTTTCACGAAAACCTTCAGGGATAATAAGTTGCAAAGTGACCTTGTTTCCCTTAGTAAACTGCCTATACAATAAATCTTTCTTTCGGATAAACTTAGTTTCACCTCGGTTCAATCCACGACTAATAGTCACATTCCCAGATTCCACTCTTTGCCTTATGCCATTCAATTTAGGGTCAACAACTTGGGCCTGCTTCAATGCCTCCTTATCACTAGCAATAATTTGATCAGGAACTTTAAGTTTCCTATAGTCCTCTTCACCTTGCTTAGCTTGTGACCTAGTCACTGCCGCCATTGCAAAATGGGACATATCGGGAAGTTTTGACCCGTCAATATTTCCAATAACCAGGTCATACAATGTATCTTCCATGCACAATGCCTCAGTTTTTCCTGTGAAAAATGGACAATCTATGTCAACCATTGCTAAGGGATACCTTTGGGTAGATTCATCAATCAAAGTTACGTAAGATTCTCTACCAAGTAACTGATCATTAGAAACCAAGTTTCTACGAACGACACACCCAGTACAACCTGTGTCCCTTAAAACTACAACAGTCTTACCATTAACCGTACCCTGCGCTGTTGGTAATCACGACCTTAAAAAGTAACAGACACCTTCCCTATCCACGTTATTATCGATTAATGGACTTTCTTCCTTACTCTTATAGAGACCTTCAATTTCATGAGACCTATTCATTGTAGTTTTACAAAAGCTCATTTGATGTCCGCCACCCCGACCACGTCCGCTGGAATAACCCCGACCACGGCCACGATCTGAATTACTACCCTTCGTCTGTACAGTATCGCTCTTACTCTGTGATCTTTGTGTCTCATCTTTCGGTGCATAACTACTCCCCTTACTTCCGCTATACCCGCTTGCACTTGCACCTACCTCCGCACTATATGCTTGCTTCCTATCGGGATTCTTAAAACATTTATATGTTAAATGTCCCTTACCACAAATACTACATTTTATCTCTGGCTTCGCACTCGGCTTATTATCAGACCTACTCTGAGTTACGCCCTTACTATCACTCTGCCCCTTATTTACACAAGCGTAGACGCCGCCACGTGCTTCTGAAAATAAATCTGCTTCCCTAGCCATCTCACCTAGATTCGTGAATGTTTTCGGTTTCAAATGAACATATAGTTCTTTACTACAGGATTCTAAAAACTGATCTCTAGCGAAAAAATCGCAAACAGCTTCGTAAGACTGGTCTACTTTCGCCATTTTCAACCATTTATTAAGATACGACCTAAGTCTACTACTAAACTGAATAAACGTTTCGGACTTTTCAGGCCTATCATAGCAAAATTTCTTCCTAAAACCGCGTTCAGTCATATCGAAATTCTTTAACAACGCATCTTTCAACTTGTCATAATCCGCTGCATCATCTACTGACAATCTATCGTAAACATCAAGCGCGCGACCATTAAGTAATGCGCTTAAATATGCAGCCCAGACGTTTTTATCCCATTTGTTTGCCGTCGCGTATTTCTCAAACCTTGATAAGTAACTATCCATTTTGTCCTTACTTTCGTCAAAATACGGTAATTTGGGGTCTCGCGCATGCGCCAACTTTTCAGCCTTCTGTTTTTCTAATTCAACTCTAAACGTTACCTTCTGCAACTCTATCTGATTCTTTAACTCACGTTGCTGCAATTCAAACTGTACTTCAACTTTTCTAACTCAACTTCGCTCGACAACTTTGCTTCCTTATCGCTTTCGACTTGAGACAACCTAGCTTCCCTATCTTTCTCGGCTTGCCGCTCTATACTTTCAATCCGCGCCATCTCGATTTCCCTATCCGCCGCAATCTTAGCTTCTTCCGTCGCGATCCTAGCCAATTCAATTTCCCTATCTTTTTCAGCCTGCGCGATCCTAGCTAACTCGATTTCCCTGTCTTTTTTTTGCGATCCTAGCTAACTCGATTTCCCTGTCTTTTTCGGCCTGCGCAATCTTTTCTTTCTCCGCCGCGATCTTCGCTAACTCAATTTCCCTGTCTTTATCGGCCTGCGCAATCTTTTCTTTATCAAGTGCCCTTACCGCGTGCCTTTCTGCCCTCTCAGTCTCTTGCTGTTGCCTTACAAATTCCTGCAACGCCTGCCCCTCATAACCTAACTCCCTTCCCGTCTTAACTAACTGATCCATGACGCTTAACGTAATGCTCACGTTAATTAAACTGAAACCGACGTTCACTTCAAGTCACACACGTTAACTAAAACGTTAACAATAATAATATCAAACTAATCCAACTAAAATGTTGATTAATTAGTATACTCGCGATCTAGACGTAGCTATTAAAGTTACGTTCATAACAGACCGGAAATGACGTCATAAACTGACGTTGACTTTGCCGAGAATTACTTTTCACTTTCAAATGACACAATTAGATGACGTAAATAACCCACATTACAATTATGGGATTATCGGATATACAAACGTTACGTATGTAACGCAACGTATTAACACTGACACGACAACTGTACGTCCTACATTATAAAACCTTATAAGATGCCAACGGTAAATCAAACTTAAGATTCTGCTATTAGGTTTAATCACTGTAACGATATTGTACAACTTTACGGGTGACCTACGTTACTAAATCAGGACATAAAATGGACCTCAGTAACGGTTACGACACAACGTACAAAACGTTTAAGTTAATAAACTAACAGATTGTCATGCAACAGCAGTGCCAAGGTACTCAAACGGACCTTAAAACTAAATATGTATCATCCGTGCCAAGACAATTCAGGTCTATATACCTCAGTTTCCCCACTCAGATATGCAACCTGTTACATTCTATCACAAATTAATGCATTGGCTATCGCACTTCATCACGCAGGGAATAAGGATAGTTGACCTTAATTGAGTGTAGGTTACATTTACAAAGAATTTAGTGGCAAAATTGTTCCCCTAAAATTCACAGCCTTACGTCACCTTAGAAAAGAACAATCAGAAAGTCAATAATAATAAAAAAAATGTCTGACAAAATTATGCCTAGATTCTGTATATATTGTCAATGTGTTACACTGGCAGATATTAACCGGAAATCAAATCCCACTTCTGACACCATGTTACGCAGAAGGTTTTACACTCGGTCGACACGGGTGTAGAGCCTTATGCGTCGCCAGGACGGCGGAGGGTGATTTCCGGTTAAAGGGTTATCTACCAGTGTATTACACTAACAAGGAAACTCTAACAACGTTAGAATTTTTTGAAATTTATATATACTGTAAATTCTATATACAACAATACAATTTACAACTGTCACAATTACAATAATATACAACACATATTAGTTCATGTCGCTGGCCCAAGTAAGGTGTTTGTTTCAAATCTGTAATCGATTTGCGTACAATACGCAAATAGATTACCGTCTGACGTCAACACCGTACTCGGCTCAGCGCCATGAACTAAAGGAAAACACAAAGAACAAAAAAAAAAAAAAAAACGTTAGTTTGAGCTCATACAAAAAAAACAAGGCCTTATGTTGGTAGACTTCAATTTGTCGTTCCCTGGATCCTGTCCTGGGCCAGTCCATATATCATGAGGAACACCAACTTATATTAACACGTGCACGATTATATACTGGTCGCTCCCTGGATCGTACCAGGGACCAGTCTATATATAACAAGACACACTATAGTGGACGAACACTGTACCACTTTCACCTCCGCAGTATTGAGATCGCCTTCGCCGATATTTTGTGCTTCCCGCCTAGGGCCTCTGCTAGGAAAACATGCACAAGGGCGTTGTAACTGCTCTACCCGGGTTGGTATTAACCTGGAGACGTATATCGAATCTCCAGGTGAGACGTGGCTCTAAGCCCTAACAGCTGACTGCCGGACTTGATGTGCCTAAAAATAACGAACTTACACTTAATACATTGTAACTACATAATAACAATACGTAAGACTTGGGCCTGTCTTGGAAATACCAGCCGTGTCACTAGACGCGACTCGCGCTCACGATGTAAAGCCAAAATTGTGCTTACTACTTCTGCCAATGAAGAAACGTAGATCCTACCACGCATGCGCATCGAAGGATCTGACGCCAAACATTGTCGAGAAGTATACTGACGTCAACAGGTACCACCATGACATACCCCACATAAAACATGAATAATCTAGACAATGACCTATCTACATTAAATTGATTTACCAAAAATTTAACTCGCATATGTATTAATTCATTTCTTTAAACTAAGCGTAATACCATTTGCCATAGAATATAATAGCTGAATAAGCGTTTCGAACACATTTGGGATCATAACGTTTGATCTGACATCATGACGCCAATGATGTTATACCATATGACGTCATCTAGTGAAGGCAAATCAAACGCATGACGACCAAATGTTACCATAATAACATATGGGAAAAAAACCTTAATGCGGTGCATGCTATGGCGTCAATTGACGTCACTAGTATATAAATTAGTTCCATTACAAATCAATCTACTTCTATAAGCCACGTATACGTGAAACTAATATAAAAAGTGCTGACGTCGCAATAACATGATGCAACTGACTTCATATGAATAACATGAATGCAATTGACTTCACTGGACGTCAAATAGATGCACTTCAGTGAAACTAATATAAAAAGTGCTGACGTCGCAATAACATGAATGCAACTGACGTCACATGAATAACATGAATGCAACTGACGTCACTGGACGTCAAATAGACGCACACCATTGCAACCAACATCAGTGATATAAACTATCTCCGTAATTTACAAAACTTCCAAATATACAAATACCATGCGCAGCATGGTCAGTATAAACTAATTTGGTCGACATATGCACAGCCTGATCACTGTCAACAAAATCAAATCAGTCGACACATATAATCATACCATATCAATCAGAAGTCACATCTCCGTAATTTACAAAACTTCCAAATATACAAATACCATGCGCAGCATGGTCAGTATAAACTAATTTGGTCGACATATGCACAGCCTGATCACTGTCAACAAAATCAAATCAGTCGACACATATAATCATACCATATCAATCAGAAGTCACATTTTTCATTCTTAGCCAAACTATTCTAAATAAATATAATAAAATCTTACCGTTCTGGTCTTAACACAGAATCTGGGCACACAACAATATAACATCCATCAATGACACCTTAGAATTAAACAGCCACGTCTAACTTTTCAATAAAAGATAGGCGTATAAATACTATGCGTCTCACTTTTAAATCATGGAACTCGAATCTAAGCGTGCAGGTATTCACATTAAAATCATGCAACACGCTGTCCACAATCAAAAGACTCGTGCAGGTATTCACCTTAAAATCATGCAATACGCTGTCCACGAGAGGTATTCACAAACAACCCATGCATAACGTAGCCACAATTTCCGTAAATGTTTTATTACCACAGTTGCCCTAAAAACTGTAGCTCTACTGATTGAAAGGATTAAAACAATTTCGACGACATAGTCGACGATCGGATCCATTTCGTAACAGAATCAACATAGATTCAACGTTGATTCAACATCATGATGTTGAATCAACGTTGAATCAATGTTGATTCATGGTCGTGTGCCCAGTGGGTTAAACATCGGGAAACTTTGACCGATTACTGTAATTACCGAAAAGTGCTATCCGAATACTGGCTGAATTACAATGAGTGCAGACCCAGATCAGAAAGCTCCCGGTTGATCTTGATCAATACGTTGTTTGTCCAGGCGCTTTCATCCCAACATTGCGGGTCTTTACGGATTTAGAACTTCGATGACTGCCGCGACACGACAAAACCAACAAAGTGGTATATGCGCCCAGCGAAGACTCAAATCAACCTGGGAAGCCCAGTCTGATCAGAGTCTCGGCTTGCGTTCAAAAGGTAGCTAAGGGTCTAAGCTAGCTTCATGCTAGCAGCGAAGACTCTGATCAGACTGGGCGGATGCCCTGGCTGATCTGAGTCTTAGCTTGGCGCACATGCCACTTTGTTGGTTTTGTCGTGTGGCGTCACTTCTTATCTTTCTCTAACACAGATAAGCGTAAAAAAGGTCACAGAGATGTATTTGAATGCATTTATTTATGTATGGGTCATTAGATTTACTGTAGGCAGTGGTGGTCCCCATGGCGATGTGACGGTGGACACTGCTGATGGACCGGTCCTGGGTTACAGTGTGAATATCTCGGACCACCAGTCGGTTACCGGTCCAATTGATGGAATAAATGTATTTCTAGGAATTCCATACGCGGAACCCCCAGTTGGTGATCTACGGTTCGCGAGATCAGTCCCGAAGAAACCATGGAAACCAAATGTAATGAATGCCTCAAGTATCTCTCCAGTGTGCCCGCAAAATCTATTATTTATGAGAAAGTAAGAATATAATTTCTTTCTTTCTTTCTTTCTTTCTTTCTTTCTACTTGCTTTCTCATCAAACAGTTTGCATTTTTATGTCGACAGAACAATCTTTCGTTAGAATTCTTTCTTTCGCTTTGTGAGCTATATTATAAGTACCACCAGGCCGATGTTATACATCAGTGCCATAGGCTTTGAGGGATAGGTGTTAAATTTTAATAGCAGCAAGGCTGATAAAAGTTCGACATTTTGTGTGTTTTTTTAAGGTTCATGGGTACACGTTCAGGAGAAGCACAAGGGCGTAGCTACCTATACGGCCAATTCGCAGGTGCGTATTGAAATTTTGTCAAAATTGACAAAATTTCAAAACGCACCTGCATATTTGCTTGCTAAAAATCTATAAATTAGACCAGATTTCAATACCAATTGCCAAAGTGGCTGAAATACTAGCTTCCTCTTCAAGAAGTAGAGAATAAAACATGGTTGTGCGTATCTAGTTACGCCCCTGAAGCATCTCTAATATTTTTTATTTTTGCCTTCCTTCTTGAAAGGGATCGACTCTCAGCGGAAAGATATTCCGCCTTAAGGAGCAAATTCTTTCCTTTATGAGTTCTTTCTTTTTCTTTCTGGAATGGCCTCATCTTCAACGGAAGCAGACAGTTCCTTTGTAAAAATGGTACAAAATGATGAGGTGTAACCATACATCTTAACTTTCATTCGCACGAGGGGTGTCGATTGGACAGCTCAATTGAACCGCGACACGACAAAACCAACAAAGTGGCATGCGCGCCTAGATAAGACTCAGATCACCTAGGCATCCGCCCAGTCTGATCAGAGTCTTTGCTGTCGGTATGGAGGTAGCTAAGACATATAGCTACCCTTTAAGCGCACAACGAGGACTCTGATCAGACTGGGCAGATACATAGGCTGATCTGAGTCTTATCTAGGCGCGCATGACACTTTGTTAGTTTTGTCGTGTCGTGTCAGTCTTCGTTGGGCGTACATGCCACTTTGTTGGTTTTCCCGTGTCGCGGCTCATATACTTTTTTCTGAATCTGAAAATGCTGTTCGCTCAGCTGCCTTCGATCATTGCACGATCGTGATATTATATAAATGAAAAAAAAAAAAAAAAAAAAAACACCGTGAATCTGTGAATCTGGAAAGGTTATGGATCAAACTGCCATCAAATCGACATAATATGAGTATTTCTCATCAATTCTCGAGAATACATACGCAACTAAATTGAGATATGGGGAAATCTATTAATGAGAGAGAGAGAGAGAGAGAGAGAGAGAGAGAGAGAGAGAGAGAGAGAGAACGAGAGAGAGAGAGAGAGAGAGATTTAAATATCACAATATAAGGATCAGGTATATTATATATGCTTCGATGATATGCAATAATTAATCACATGTAGATAGCTGAGGCCGATTTTTTTTATTTGTCGGTTGTTTTGGGTTTATCGACCCTTTGAGACAGTATTTCAGTCTATATCGGGCCGTCTCCCAGAGAGGGGGAGAAAGAAAAGAGAAATGATAGACGAGAGAAAAAATATCCAAACAACCCCCACCCGCACCTACTACAAGCACAGAAGGCCCTTGCCCTACTTCTATCCAAATAAGTAGGACGCCCAGGCACTGGTAGTTTATAACCAGCACCATCACCCGACCACCACCCCCGCCGATTTTTTTTTTGACAGCAGATGGCACTTGTATTTTAATTTCTTGGTGTCCATAACGTGTCTCGTTTCATTTTCAGCCTCAGCTTTGGACACGACTTTAACAATAGTAATGAAGATTGTTTGTACCTAAACATATATGCACCAACTGTAAGTGTTGAAATTTTTATTGTTTTTTTTTTATATTATTTTTTCTTCTAAACTGTTTTTAACGTAGGTGAATGAGACGAATCTGCGCAGCCCTGGAAATATACATCACATGTCCTTTCCGGGGTTCCGTAGAAATCACATCTCATATACTGTATCTTAAAAAAAATGCTTAGGTATGCTCGCCTCTATTAGTAATGAAATCCTTTAATTAGTGTGCAAAAACTTTCGATGGCATCTGTCGAACAAGATATTTTCAGCACTGGAATTCTCTTAAAGGTACCTGGGGCCATATTTATAAAACGACTTAAGTGGTTGCTATGCTGTTGCTAAGGCGACATTTCTATGAAGGAGATTCCCTACAACTACGAAATTTGCTCTGGAGGAACAGTCTTTATAGTCTTTATAGACTGTTCCTCCAGAGCAAATTTCGTAGTTGTAGGGAATCTCCTTCATAGAAATTCAGCCCTAGCAACAGCATAGCAATGACTTAAGTCGTTTTATAAATATGGCCCCAGAACTTTGATATTACGTTGAAGGAGCATTGTTTCCAGGGTACTTCCTCACATTGTGATTGCATTCGGTCAAGCTCTATTATATTGATAGTTCAAAGACTAGAGGACAAAGAGTGTAGATCTAGATGAGGCGGCTCATGATGAGCCGCCTCATCTAGATCTACACTGTTTGCAATTTTAGCTATTTTCGTATCTGGCGTTTTACAGTGTTAGAGCAGATGTGATGAAACTTTTTGAATGGTAGAGGATTACTCTAGATGCATACTTGGATAATTCAGTTGCAGTAATACTACTTACCGTTAAGCGCTGGCCTGTTGATCTAGCGGTCCTGGGTAAGCGGAAATCTTGTCATCGTAAACGGGGTTCCATTCCACACAGCCTTTCATTATCAACCACCTCGTCCTGATATGATTGAAATACTATTAAAAGGACGTAAAATCGCGTTATCCATTCATCTATCTTTCCTTTACAGTCATCGAAACGTCCTGTTCAGCGCTCTCCTGTTATGATCTGGATCCACGGCGGGGCCTTTCGGTACGGTTCTGGGGCGGAGTATGACGGCAGGGTCCTGGCACAAGAGGGCGTGGTGGTTGTCACTGTCAACTACCGGCTTGGGGTACTTGGTAATATTATTTCGTTTGTTTAATCAGAAGTTAAATTCTGTATTAATATTTGCTATGGCTAGCTGAAATACGTTAAATTCCTTTTTTGTGGGTTTTCCACACCGCCCCAACGCTATAAATTCCATACCTCAGATTCAACTTCGCTCGATTTGCTTGAAAATACACACAAGTTTCATAAAGAAGTGAAACAGAGATCAGCACCGTTACATAACTCATATAAAATAAAATAAATAAATAAATAAAGCTTCTGACTGAAGTATTGCCCAAGGTTTTCTTCACGTACATGTACATTATACTGATTAGGGTTTTTGTCCACGGATGATGACGTTGCACCCGGAAACTACGCCCTTCTAGACCAGACTCTAGCTAGTAATTGGACCAAGAACAACATACACAACTTTGGTGGGGATCCGTCCAGAATAACTATATTTGGAGAAAGTGCAGGAGGTGCCAGTGTGTCTTTACAGATGTTCTCACCACTTACCAAAGGTAATATTTTAACCCATTTATGCCCAGTGGACTCTTCTACCCTTATAAATTGGATGAGTCCATTCATCTCTTTAGGGGCGTCTGGTTTATTTATTTTTTGATCGAGGATCTTATAAGAGTGCTCATGTATTATTGAATTTATTAAACGAGTTGGGGAAAAAGATAAAATGCGAGGCTATGCCGAGCATCTTATCGGTTTTCCCCAATGGGTTTAATGAATAAAATAATACATGAGCACGAATGCAAGATTCTATTTATCATATGACACTAAAATCTCATTTTATTAGCAAATTTTGCACTAAAACGCCACGATTTCGTCATAAGAAAACGCGACGTTTTATGGACGGCAACGATATTATACGTTACGACGTAATTTGCATATTTAATCCACTTGATTATCAATTTTAATGCATGGCTTTATTACACTCTCAGATGCAACGTCATATGATAAATTGCGATTAGTTCTATGCATACACTGGAGACCCTGGACAGAAGCCGCATTTTGCGACGTCTGACCTGAGTCAGCACTGTTTGCCAATGTCCTTTTTTTTATGGGACTCTGGGCAGAAATGGGTTACAGGTATTTATAAGTAAGTATTCACCCTTTCCCGCCAATCACAAATTGAATTTGGCCTGTTCTACTCTAACGGCAATATACATACTACACGCAGTCGCTGTTAGAATTACAAAGAGCGCAGATAAAGATTAGACACATATCATGAGTCGTCTAGTATGGATCTGCATTGCTTGCAAAATGTTTTTTCTGTTTGAGTGGAAAAACGAATGGGTACACCTTCAGAAGAGCCTCCTTTCTCAGTGGGGTCAACTCTTAACGGCAAGAATTTGCTCCTCCAGAGCAAATTCTTTCCTTTCAAAATGGACTCTTTTTTGGAACAAAAGATGTACCCTTTTTCAAAATGGTAGAAAATCGTGGAGGTGTATCCGTATCCACAGGAGTCAAATCTCAGTTATGTAAGAATCGTCTGAAAGTTTGGAGTTGAAATGAGAGGGCCTCTGCGCTTAAGAAACTATTGTTCGACAAATTGGCGGTTGTTGCTGGACCGTCGAAGAACTACTTGAACAGAAAGAAGCAACATTCATTCATAATAAAGATAATAAAACAATGCATTATCATGTTTGATGAAAAAAGAAAATCTGATTAGAAAAAAAGCAGTAATATGTTGGAAAATTGAAATTTTCTGATGGGTCAGAGAAACGCAATTCTAATACACCGGTACTTAATATTCATAATTGAGCCGCGACACGACAAAACCAACAATGTGGTTGTGCGCCCAGCGCAGACTCAGATCAGCCTGGGCATCCGCCCAGTCTGATCAGAGTCTTCGTTGTGCACACGAAGATAGCTTAGACCCTTAGCTACCCTTTAAGCGCTTAGCGAAGAGTCTGTTCAAACTGGGCGGATGCCCAGGCTGATCTGAGTCTGCGCTGGGCGCACAACCACTCTGTTGGTTTTGTCACGTCGCGGCTCAATTATGAGGGTGTATGCCGTATGAAGTGGTAGATAGACAGGGAAGATAATAATAATAACAATAATAATAATAATAATAATAATAAAACAAACACGTGAATTTATAATGTTATACCACAAAACATACTGTGAATAGCTAAGTCTGGGCTCAAGACTAACTCAAATAAACCTTTAATGTCTTAGATATGTGAAAGTTGCCTTTCCATGTTGTATATCCCAGCATTTCAGGGGCTTACCTTAGCCAATATTCAATGACATATTTGACAGGTTTGTTTCAAGCTGTTATTCCACAGAGTGGTTGTGCCCTGAGCCCCTGGGCCATTTACCGACCCCCGCACAACAGCAGTACATACACGAAGATATTAGCGCAAAAAGTTGGCTGCATTAACAGCACTTCAGCAGACATGGTACACTGCCTGAGAGGAATATCGGCAGATATGTTGGTGCGAACCTCAACAGGGGTAGGTAATAATAATCTATTAAAGTAGATTAAGGAAAAAAATCCTGGAAGGAAATTTCGAATAAAAATTGAAATAGCACACCCGGTTTAATTCAGACTCTTCATGTGCTGCACTGTTGGTTGCAACTTTGCCCACTCCCACCTATCACCAGCTTACTATAGACCCTATTTTCATACTGACTTGGAATGGCCCCAACGACCAGAAAATATTTTCACCGCTAATCAATTCACTAATGGGAGCACATGGGAGTGGATGCACAGCATTGTCATGCCCATTTGCAGTTGCGAATTAAGTTTTGTCCAATTACAAAACGGAGTTACGTACTGAAATTGCACATTTTCGACAAAGTTAGACACCTTTTAGAGTAAAAATAACCAGTATGCTTGTTATTTTTTGCAGGCACCACCAATGATCTCCGCCTGGGCCCCGCGGGTAGATGGTTACTTTATTAAGGATCTTCCAGAAGTTCTTTTAGAGAAAGGAGACTTCGGCAAAGACGTTGCCGTTATGACTGGATACGTATCTCAAGAGACAGCTGCAGATTTAGGTATAGGAGTCTAATAGAAGTTTATAACAAAAGAAAAATAACATTGTTTACCAGGGTCCAGTTGTTCAACACAACACAACAGTTAAAGAAAATTTAAAATTTCGAACGTATTGTTAATAAAACCATTGCCCCCCCCCCCCCCCCCCCCCCCCCCCCCCCCCCCACACACACACACAAACACACACCTCACCTGTAAGAACTGTGAGGTATTTTAGTAGTAAAATTTTATTTTCAAGATAAAAAATGCGCATTTCATTTTAACTTTATGGGTATCAGATTATGGCTTAATACCAAAACTTTTACTGACGGCTATCCCGAAAAACAATCCATCTACAAGAGAAACTGTTCAAAGAATAACTGCCGCGATCGGTAACAAGACAGCATATTGGCGATAACAGACTGACTATTCTACAACAAAGGCGCTTGGAAGTACTGATTCCTTTCTTCGCGCAAAAAAGCAGGCGCCAAAATTTACGTCTGCAAAATTTCAAAGAATGTTTCGTCCCAGCTATATCGAATTGAAAATCTAAAGACCAGAGGACAAATAGTGTATATTTAGATGAGGCGGCTCATTATCAGCCACCTTATCAGAATCTACGCCTTTTGTAAATTAAGCTATTTTCTTCTCTGGCATTTAACTCTTTAAGCCCCAGTGACAAAATTAGCAAAATTTGCAAACAGCGTAGATCCTGATGAGGCGGCTCATAATGAGCCGCCTCATCTAGATCTACACTGTTTGCCCTCTAGTCTTTGAATTCTCAATCTAAAATGTTTTGGACAAGGCATTTTTTTAATTTTTGCAGACGTAGGCTAAATTTTGTCGTCTGCTTTTTGATGCTTAAAGAGTTAAAGTGTTAATACAGGTATGACTGTGCCTGGAATTGCAAATGGTCTGACTCGACAGCAACTTGAAAAGATATTTCACGACAAAAGCAGACGATACCTAGATAAAGCAGACGACATGAAGAGAGCTATGATCTGCGCCTACCCGCCAAGTGATGACGTGCTGAAGAATCGAGAAAACGCTATAAATGTAAGTGATTCTGTAATTCGCTTTTCATTAACGGAAATGTTGATAAAGTCAGTGCCTGAACTCAGTGCAAAACGCTCTCTCTCTCTCTCTCTCTCTCTCTCTCTCTCTCTCTCTCTCTCTCTCTCTTTCCCTGGAATGACACGCAGATATGCGTTTTCTGAGTTTTGTGCGTTTTATGTGGCTTTTCATGTTTTTTTTTATTGTCACATTAATAACCCTGGGAGCTACGGGTGAGAGTTTGAGCCCCCTAAAACCAAGTAATTACTGACGAAGTTATTACTGACCGTTCAGAGGCGGTACTTCCGTTGTGCTTTATCGATGTTATTGGCCGTTGTGTCTGCCGAAAAATCGGTTTGTTTGTTCTCTTTCATTATGTGTGTAGCAAAATGGCGATGTAGCCATACATCCTAAAGCCCATGATACACGGTAAACCAAGTACAGTCGAACCTGTCTTGAGGGGTCACTGTATTAAGGGGTTACCTGTCTTTAGCAGCCACTTTTTGGGGGCCCCCCAGCCCAAAATACAGTGCAAATGAACTTGTATTAAGGGGTCTTAAGCAGCCAGTTTTGTGGGTCCCATGGCGTGACCCCTTAAGACAAGATTGACTGTAATATATTCTTTGAAATATATTACAAGGTTTACCGTCTAAACACTGCTAATACACTGTAAAAATCGCGCTTAGCTATAAAACACAAGTGGTTACATGTTTAGGTGTAAACATGTTTAGGAATATGTCATATAGCTAAATATGTACGCCTTTTCTATTATTTTCTCGGACAAACTCTGCTAAACACATTTTATTCTGTTACGCGTTTTGGATGAATCCATTCTCTCTTTTCCCCGTTGAAGAACGAAAAAAAGAGACGAAAATGTTGACAGAGGAAATTTTCAAAATATAAGGTAAATATAACCAGTTTTGTACATGTTTAATTTCTAAACATAAACCTAAACATGTTGCAAATTGAACATGTTACGATTTAAACACATAAAAAATCGGACTGCATTTTTGCATTGATTCTAAACACATTTTTACAGTGTACTCTGTAACATGCTACTTTTTGGAGTAATATACTACAAATTTTGGGATTGAATTTGTTCTATTCCATACGACTTGTAGTATGTTCCTTCTTCCATACAGCCAATCAGAAGTCAGGTCACAGGGTCAGGGTTCCAATCACAGTGTAAATACCTGGGAAGGAATATGTTTCAAGCTGTACCATTGGTTTACCGTGTATCATGGCCTTAAGTTGGCTTTGTATTATTATTTTATTATAATATACGGTTGTTTTCATGGCTTATGTTCATTTCACAGATGGTTTCAGACTATGAGATGGTTGCACCACATATCAAAATGGCGGAGAAACTGTCCATGCTCGGAGTCAAGGTCTGGCTCTATGAATTTGCATATAGATCAGAAAACAGCACACACCCAGAGTGGATGGGTAAGTGTCTTTTAACACTTTAAAAAGTCCAAGAATGAAACTATTTGAATTGCAATCAGTGAAGGTCCAGGGGCCGTATTCATAAAACGACTTAAGTCGTTGCTATGCTGTTGCTAAGGCTAAATTTCTTTGAAGGAGATTCCCTACAACTATGAAATTTGCTCTGGAGGAACAGTCTTACAAAGACTGTTCCTCCAGACCAAATTTCATAGTTGTTAGGAATCTCCTTTATAGATATTTAGCCTTAGCAACAGCATAGCAACGACTTAAGTGGCTTTATGAATACGGCCCCTGATTAGGCAGCTCATCATGAGCTGCCTCATTTGAATCTACACTGTTTGTCCTGTAGTCTTTGAATCCTCAGATTTGAAATTTTGCAGGCGTAAATTTTTCCGTTGCTTGTTTTTAATAACTCTTTTCTCGCTGCTGTTTATAGACATGTAAATGAAATAGTTATTTTCAGGAGTGCCGCATGCTGAGGAGCTTTATTATGAGTTTGGCAGTCCATTCTTTGCCAACACACCCTGTCCAGGGTCCAGAGATACCACTTGCCCTACCACTTGGCAAAACTATCAGCCTTGGTCACAGACAGACAGACAAGTCAGCCATTCAACCATGACCATTTGGACCGCCTTTGCTAAACAAGGGTTGGTATAATACGATTAAATAACTACAACTGAGCCATGACACGAGAAATCCATCAAAGTGGCATGTGCGCCCAGCGCAGACTCAGATCAGCCTGGGCATCCGCCATAACTTGAATGGATACACGCTCAGGGGAGACAACTAAGCCATTTTCATGTTTGCCTCCCTTCCCAAATCGGACCAAGTCTTAAAGTAAAGAATTTGCTCCTGTAGCTCCTATAGGAGCAAATTCTTTCCCCCCGAGAATTTTGGAAAGTTTTGTTAGCCAAGGAAGCAAATAGAATGCCACAAAAGTTGGTTTCTTTTGAAAAAAGGCGGAAAACAGGCCCGGATCCAGACCATCACGTACTAGTGGGGCTCTGGATAACTGGTGGGGCTGGGAGGTGCCGAAATGTATGTGTGTGGGGGAGGGGGCTTGAAAATATGACATATTTATGGTTCAATTTCAAGAGAATGTTTGATATATTTTTTCCTTGAAATATATGTTGTTATATCTCATTAGAATCGCCTCCCTGAGGCGATTCTAATGAGATGTCACAATATATATTTTGAATATTTTGATCTAACCACATTGGATAATTTTTCTCAAACTGTCATCAGATACTTCTTTTTATCTGGAGGCCTACATTTACAGAACACAGAGGCAAAATGGTGGGGCTGCAGCCCCAAAGCCCACCCCCTGGATCCGGAGCTGGAATATACGGAGATGTATCCATACATTTTAAATACTTTTGTTCCAAGCCTAAAATTTGAATATGAATTAACAAGCCTAAACTTTGAATATGAACTAACAGGCCTAAAATTTGAATATGAACTAACAGGCCTAAACTTTGAATATGAACTAACAAGGCTAAACCTTGAATATGAACTAACAGGCCTAAAATTTGAATATGAACTAACAGGCCTAAAATTTGAATATGAACTTACAGGCCTGAAATTTGAGTATGAACTAACAGGGCTAAAATTTGAATATTAGCTACATGTAACTGGTCTAAAATTTGAATGTGAACTAAGTGGCCTAAAATTTGAATATGAACTAAGTGTTGTTTTTCTGTCCAGCGATGGATATGCTTCTGTTCTAATGACATTCACATGTTGCAAGCAAGATCTGCATTTCATGTTGCGTGATGAAGCTGCAATATACATCTGAGTAAGCTTATATTCCGGTAGGCGTTTACAACTGGAGGAGTCTGATCAGGTTCTGCGCTGTTGCCCATATTGCTAGCAATGTTTGACACAAAATTATAATGTTAGCGTAATAACATAGATTTTGAATTGTTTAGCATTGAAAACCCAACACCACGAAAGACAGTTATTACATTAGATGTATATAATTTAAAAGGATGAACAAGTTTTGTATGCATTCCAGCCACTATTTCAAAGTTATTTTTGTTAATAGCATTGCATTTTGAGGTATTTTTTCTTAAATAAATGAGCCGCGACGTGACAAAACCAACAATGTGGTCGTGCGTCCAGCGCAGACTCAGATCAGCCTGGGCATCCGCCCAGTCTGATCAGAGTCTTCGCTTTCCGCATGAAGGTAGCTTAGTCCCTCAGTGACCCTTTAAGCGCTTAGCAAAGAGTCTGATCAGACTGGGTGAATGCCCAGGTTGATCTGAGTCTGCGCTGGGCGGACGACCACATTGTTGGTTTTCTCGTGTCGCGGCTCAAATGTCTTTGTCATTTTCAGTTTCCAGTCCGGAGATATCCGTATACAACAGCCACCATTAATATGGCCTCAGTATAGGCTCGGTGATGTATTTCTGAACATCAGCGACACCGCCTACACTGCCAGCCTGGTGAAGACAAAAGGGCTACAGTTCTGGGATAGCTATAATTATCTGAATTTGTCTAATCCTGTACCACACTTGTGTCAGCCTAATATAGTAGGTTAATCAAGAATTAAAACTGGCTCATTGAATCGATCTTCACGATCTACAAGCTAGTTTATTTTGTCCGTTCGTCTGTGTGACATGATTAGACAATAGCGGTAGGGTACCAATCGTATCCTCCCCAACCCCCAACTCCCCGCGCCCCTGTAAACACAACCAGAAACATACAACTATGTAATTTCTTGTTTTTCGTAGTTAGATCATAAAACAAACTACATAGGCAGTCGGAGCGGCGGTAGTGTAGTGGTTTACGCGCTAGTCTACCTAATTCAGGGGTCGTAAGTTCGATCCCCCGCCCCTCCGGTCTATCTAATGAGAATTTCAAGCGAGGTCTCGACTCCGTATGACCTATGCATACGCCTTCACTCACACACTCACATAGACCACAGTAAATCAACGCAGTGAGTCATATAAAACGCTTCTATGGGTTCTCCAATGAATTAAGGTGATGAGCACACCTCCAGGTTTTTCCAGCATTTTTACTAAGGGGAACAACTTTTGTACTCTGATTGCTTCCCTGGACGACGATGTCCGTCCAAAATAGGGTCAACACTTCTAAAAGGGGAAGAATTTGCATGTAGGGGAGCAAAGTCTTTCCTTTAAGAGTTGACTCCTGATGATCAGGGAAAAATGAAAATGATGAGTTGCTTCTCCTGAAAGTGTACCTATTCACCTTAAACAGGCATGAACCTGTTTGAACTACTGTTTGAACTACTTACTTAAACAGACATGAACCTGTTTGAACTACTGTTTGAACTGCTACATGAACCTGTTTGAACCACTTGTTGAACTGCTACATGAACCTGTTTGAACTACTTACTATAAAGCTATTGGCCACCAGAATTGTTTTACATCAGTAATATATTCCCTTGATTGTTAACAAAATAAATACCATATTATAAATGATGATGATGATAATAATAATGATTAGTATTGTAATAAACAAAAATGTCTGTTTCCGTTCGACTTAGTAAAATATATTTTGAAATAAAATAGATAATAATAATAATAATAATAATAATAATAATAATAATAATAATAATTATAATAATATTAATAGATATTCCACCACTCGTAATAGAAGTGTGGTAGTTACCTCCCCCGCTCCGCACCCTACGCTATTTGGTAAGATTCCAATGAGTTGTTTACAATATTTTTATTAAAATAGTTGTGATTCATTCACACTGTATATTTAGCATGTCCTGATTTTATATGACCTATTTTCAGTTAAAAGATAGTATATGAACAGGGGAGACAAAAAAGGCCTTTACCACACATCTCTAATTAGATTTGCGCAGTCTGACCTCAATCACCCTGTTGCCTACATACAAGGACTGCTTATATGAGCAAGGGAAGACTCTGACCAGACAACACGGACGCACAGGCCGGTCAGAAACTTCCCTGTTTGCATATCCTTTAAGTATATTTTGTCGATGAGCAGCTTATTTAATGATATTATACTGAATGGGAACACCTCAATTTTTTTCGCTATGCCTACAAGGGAAACAACTTTTGTGTCCTTCTGTTTCCCTCTCTGGACAAGAAATCCTTCCAAAATGGGATCAACTCTTAAAGGAAAGAATTTGCTCCTACGGGAGCAAATTCTTTCCATTAAGAGTTGATTCCTAGTTAAGAAGAGAGGCATAACTGAAAGCAGCAGAGTTGCTTCCCCTGAAAGTATATCCATTCACCTTTTAAATGAGGACATTGTAACATTTCTTACATCAGACAATTTTATCAACGAGCTGTCGAATCGGATTGAGACCCGTTGATAAAATATATGTTTAAACGGTTAAATAGTTCAACTTCAACTTATGAGCCTCCTGTGTTTAAGAAAATAAATAAATTCGAATGATACTATAAAATAAAATAAAATAAATAAATAAATAAATAAATAAATAAAACATTAATAAACTTTATAAGAAAAAGAGGATTTTGGTGCCACTATGCTTGCCAGAATCGTTCCTAAGGTAGGGCGGAACTACCAACCAGTATGTTTTATATTCGAAAACATCGTATTTTCGGAAAGGCAAATAAGCACGTCATCTCCTTGGAGCCAGAAAAAGAGCCCAGCCTGGGATTATATTATACCAATGGTTATACGGGCTTTTAAGAATAATCAGGCGCAGGGTAAAGATATGAGTCGGGCAAACTGGCAGAAAAGATGTGCATGGCAGGACAAAGATTATCATCACGGGCAGGACTGGGAGAAAAGTATCAGCGAGTGGGCAAAAAGGTTTGAGAACTTCAATGTAAATGAATTTGGAGCAAGAAAAGAACACCAGGTATATATAATATTATTTTTCATATATCATTTCGCTTCGCTGTTCTAACATATCTACATTCTTCGCTAAGGGAGTCGGGGAGGTTTGTGTGTGTGTGTGGGGGGGGGGGGGGGGGGGGGGGGCGTGGGGGGCGTGGGGGGCGTGTGGGGGGCGTGGATGCGGTCACGGGTGGGTGATGTTGTTTGCTATCTTGTTATATGTGAGCCGAGACACGACAAAACTAACATAGTGGCATGTGCGCACAGCGAAGACTCAGATCAGTTTGGGCAGTCGCCCAGTCTTACCAGAACCTTACTTGCGATTAAAAGGTGGCTAAGGGTCTAAACTAGCTCCATGCGAACAGCGAAGACTCTGCTCAGCCTGGGCGGATGTCTAGGCTGTTCTGAGTCTTCGCGATGCGCACATGCCACTTCGTTGGTTTTGTCATGTCGCAGCTCATGTGTGCCTGTTTAGAGGAGGTTATAATACCTCATGCAGATTACCATTAGTATTAATGGTTATTTAGAGCGCTACAACATTGCCTGAGGTTGTCACAATGCACTCTGGCATTGGATCTTAGGTCCCCTGATAATCTTCAGAATAGTCGCATCACAGTCATACGTATTCAGAATCAGTTATTATTAGTTGTTTTATCCATTCTCAAATTTGTTTGTTGTAGTATGATTGTTGTAGCACCCAGTGACCCATATTACAGAAAGAGATTTGTATTGTTTTGCATTGTTTTGTTTTGTATTGTTTGAATACCTTTTTACGGCACGATCTCCAGATACCAAATCATTAGTACGAGATACCCTGTAACGGGCAAGGTCTTCACCGTGCATCACGCTTTATGTGATATAGAGCATTGTTCGTCCGCCTGTATGGTCGATCATCCACTCGCTAAAGCTCGTGGGTTATCTCTCCGTACAGGCGGACGAACCATGCTCCATCTAACACCTATATTTTAATCTGTCTAGTTTAGCATCGTAGCAGCTAAATTCAGCTTCAGCTTCGGTATCTAGCTCTTATATAACACTGGTCTGGCATTCAACACAGGTAACGAAGACAACGTCCAGGTTTCGTAATTCCTACGTCTAGCCAACGACGAAAATGGCGGATTTTAATGGGGGCGAATCGGTTATAATACATTCAATTATTAATTTGTACGTATTGTAAAGGGTGTCAGTTATGCCAATACTCTTACGGACCCCAGAAATTATACTCGATTTTATTGAGAAGATCCAAAAACGGCCACAAAGATGCACGAGGGAGAAATGCAAGATCCCGTGAGACAGCTACTGCTGATATCACTGTGGAAAGTATGATTCTTAGATTATAGCTCTGTTTAGCTGCCTTTTTCACTATATTCAGCTGCTGATTTTTTATGCGAACTTGGGGCAGTGTGAGTAGTTGCCTGTTATGTACATTTGTTTGCATGTCATTGTCTCTATATGCAGATATCGCTATTTTTCTATTACAACGTCCATGTCAACGTAGTTAATACAACGCAGATATAACGAAGTTTATTTTTATTTCACATTTAAAGTGATTAAACTGGAAAAATGTTTACCTATGGCGGGTTCAAGAGTGACACGTGTAATTAACGCGGCACTATAAGACATAAACATGAAATGTTTCTAAGTCATTCGATGGATATCAGCTGTAAAAGTTCACTTCAGTTGGGACCTTGCTTTATAGTGAAACACTAGCGGCTCTAAAACGAGACTGCTCGTCAACTGCACCACAGAGGCTTGAAATATATTGTTTCTGTATAGCAAACGAAGACCTAGCCACTAATAACAATTATTTCCTCGCCAGACTAATATAAAATAAGGTACCCCAAATATTTTAACCAAGGGTACCTCCCCTTGTATATATGTATATACAATCGGTATCCTTTTAGCCATACCAAATCTGATTCTGGCCTCTATGGCGGTGCACACCAGTGAGGAATTTGATTGCTTGGTAATTTATGCAGTCAGAGTCCTTATAGCAAAGACAGCTGAAACATTATCCATCTTACAATGACAAACAAGTGCAGCGTGAATGAATTATAGCTGATAAAAACTGTCATCAGTTGTAAAATTATTTTTCATGTCAGACACGTTTCCTTAAACGGTTATGGACGGACACATGGTGCCTCATACTGCGGACTTGAGAACGTACATCATAGGTGCGAGGAAGGGGTGGGGATGGGGGAGGAGAGGAATATCGTACGAGAACTGAAAAACACACACACTAGGTTACATTCTTTATGTATGCAGCATTGAGAATTTTACAACAACTCTACAACTATGTATCTCGATTACTCTAATGAGTTCTGAATAGTTAGATCCTTTGGAAGCTAGGGACACATCAAAGAAACGAAAATAGCAGAATCATTCGAGTCTGTTCATGACCAGTGATGAAATGTGCCACACCGGCAACGCCCCTGATTACTCTAATAAGTTCTGAATAGTTAGATCCTTTATAAGCTAGGAATACATCAAAGAAATGAAAATAGCAGAATCCGTTAGATGGGTCTGTTCATGGCCAGTAATGAAACGTGCCACATCGGCAACGCCCCCGCCCCTTCCTTCTTTCAGCCCCCGCCCCCACCCCAACGCAATTCCCTAGCACCGGCTTGAGCAGATAGATCCCCCTCAAAAAAATCGAAATGAACTCGATGATCCTAAAGGACCAGAAAATATAATCTGAACTAGTGTAGTCAGTCTTTCCGCAAAACAGCTTGTGGCTTGCACTATCGGCTTCCCACTGTAATATAAATATCGGTTGTAGCTTCATTGTGATGTTGAATCTTTAAAGTGTGACACCAAAACCTGTTGGATTGCGACCATTTTTTGTAACACTTTACTACCCTGATACTATTTATGGCATTGGTTAGTCTATATTTTAATTAAGTTTACTAGGAGTAACCGTGGTTATTGTTTTTTTTTTTGTTTTTTTTTTTTGATGTAGACAACATGTTACATGCGCTTGAGACTGGTCTTCGAAATGAGTCACAAACAAGCAGCGAAACACGCATGCACTGTACCAGTGGCGGCCCTTAACGTTGCCATGCGCTGATTGATGCATTTTTTCAAACCTTTTTCGTGAATTTAAATTATAAGTAAATGAGCCGCGACGTGACAAAACCAACAATGTGGTCGTGCGTCCAGCGCAGTTTGGATCAGCCTGGGCATCCGCCCAGTCTGATCAGAGTCTTCACTGTCCGCATGGAGATACCTCAGACCCTGAGCTACACTTTAAGCGCAAAGCAAAGGTTCTGATTAGACAGAGAGGATGCCCAGGTTGATCTGAGTATGCGCTGGGCGCACAACCACATTGTTGGTTTTGTCGTGTCGCGGCTCAAATGATCACTCGCCGTTCTAATACTATGGTCTGTGTTATATTTTGTCCGGTATGCATAAACATAAGTCCAAGTGATTCCACTATGTAAGGGTCAAGCGTCATAATCTCCAGGAAAAGATATGGTGTGCTGGCATGAGGGTGCCTATCAGACTACGCGGGCTATAGGCCCTATAAATGTTTGGTAGGGGGACTGCGGAGGCACTGTAACTATGAAAGAGAAAATATTCCATTCATCTGCATCCTTTTATCTTAGCAGCCCTAATTTTATAAAGTTATCCAGGACCGAAAGTAATGTACGCTTAGTACTTTTGACTCGCCCTTTTATTTGTCAGACAATCTCACCAGGGATGCGTCAGTTCTCGAAAAACTGAGTAAAACCCGACTTATATGTTCACAAAAATCAATGAAAGAAGGTAAAAGAGTTCACATGATTCGTAATCCCTTGTGTAAATACAGGCCAACGTCAAAAATAGCCAGTCCCTATTTCTTCTGATTCTGTTCATTATTAAATCTAGACACCTTGGAGATAGATCTGCAGACTCTAAGGTAAGGACATAGTTTTAAACAACGATACTTCAAGAGTCCCACTGAGTTAAATAACGTGTAATCTTTATCTATTTGCTTTAAGGTATTGAAATATTGATCACCGTATGGTGTACTGAAATGGTCAAATTTTGCACACGTCTTAAAAGATTTGACGATGTACTGTCCATGAAAACGCCAGTCGCTGAGCTGTTGTGTTTTCGTAATTCCGCTTTCTGGCATAGAGTGCAAAACAGCTTGTCGCCTTGAGCATCACTCCCCTTCCCCGCTCGCCCTTGTCATTGTTAATTTGCACATTGGGCAGCACTCCTCCGCCCCAACCCCCGCCCGCCCTTGTCATTATTAATTTGCACGATGTATCTGGCATTATTATCAACTAGTATTTATTATTGTTACCTATGCTATCGACCGAACGATACGATACAAACTAGCTTTCGAGAATTAGGTATTGATCGAGCAATATCCCAGCAGGCACATGGCGTCGAAGTGACGTCGATTCGACGACATCACGTGGCATCGACGTCAGCGCGACATCATGTGCCTGCTGGGATGGTTTTCGCCAGTATTTTTGTTGTAGTCACTGTTTGGTCATCTACATGTATGCATGTTTCGACTTTTTCTTCGGAAAAGTGGAGTTGTAACAATTTAGCATACATATACAGTGGACTCGACAGTATCGGATCATCGACAGTATCGGATCACTCGTAAGTTATCACCCATTTCTCTCACAAATGAAGCAAATATTTTTGACCATTATATCGCAGTCATCAAGTTAGACCAATGGCAAAGTGCAGGGTGAAAAATTCGATCAAAATCTGCGGCTGTGAAACAAATCACAGTTGTTGAAAAGCTTGGTCCCTCTTCAGCGGCGCTTGCATTTTGCATGTTGCTTATTACCCCTAAAATATATTTCGGTTATTTAAACTATTTTATCATTAGGCGATTGAAACCAATTTTGCTATATAATGTGTCCTGACATCCCTAAAATTGCAAGCAGTCATTATTTTTTTGTAGCATCCCAGTATTTGATGAAACTAAAGACTTGAAAAGTTGGGCACCGCTGTGCGACAGTAACGGATCATTATATAATTTGAACTGAAATACAGGCCTCAGCTGGAAAACTGTATATTAGATTATGCTCTGATGCTGAAAACAAGGCATAAATCAAGAACCTTAGTGGCTGCTGTGTCTTCTTTCAACGAAGATTAGTATAAAACTAAGACAACACCCTTTTTATATAATATCCCCCAGCCCACGCCCACACGCTTGCGTACGATTATGAAGGTTTTGCGTAGCACACCTAAGCGTCTGCTAAACATTCTGAAGAAACATTCGAGAGCAGCATGAGTGTGAACCCAATAATGACTGGTGTTCATCGGATGGACATCTCTACACTGTGTAGACTCAGATTAATGCCGAAGAACTCGTTGCATGACCATGTAGTGTTTATACACTGATTGCATTGAAATATAGCCTAAATGTTAAGGCGGAAAATCTCCGTAAATTTGTTGATCCTGATCAGACACTATGGTCTTATCAGGGTCTACACTTTGCAAAGGCAGATTATGATCTTTACTGTTTGAGTAGTTCCGTGCTATGGGGCGCAGGGGATTACTGAGTTAGGGATTTTTGGCATGCTTGTACTTTTGTATACATTCTTTTATTTAACAGAAATAAACACATGAAAAATATCGTTGAAAGGCCGTAAAGTTTTCTCTGAGAGTTTAATAGGTCCAACTGTTTTTGTAGCAAAATTATTGAAGCTAAGAAGGTTGGCAGAATGCCTCGGAGGAACTCTCCTATAAAATGATATCATATGATCCGATACTGTCGCAGCTGATTCGTTACTGTCGTAAGACCCTTCTGTAAGTCTTGATAGGTTATCTGCCCTTATTGGAATAAACTTCGAAAATATTTTGACATGGATAGATAGAAGGGATATTTTGCAATTGTTATGTGTCATAACATACATACTTTTAGCATTCATATACCACAAAACAGGAGTTTTATTGAACTTGATCCGATACTGTCGAGTCCACTGTACACGGTGGTAATATCGTTTTAGCTACCTATGCTGTTGACCGAGACGGTACTATACATGGCGGCTGTCGACCGAGCTGATACTGCTGTCGGTTGTCTCGGTCGACAGCCTTTTTGTGCACGTTTGGTAAATGAACGGCTTGGTCGACAGCACAGGCAGGGAAGTTGGTATTACATGTACCACCGTGGTATAGCATGAAATACAGGATCAGAAGATGGATCTAGGAAACAATGCTAACCAAAAGAATAGAAACGCTGCGCGTTTTCAACGAAGATTACATGGTAAACTATTTGAGGTACTAGAGATATTTGTCTTTTGTTTTACAAGAAAAGCTTAAAAACCCAACAGATGTTCTTAAGAATGATTACCAATTAAAATTCAGACGGATGGATGACTTGCAATTTCACGCACTTTTCAATAGTAATTAGGTCTTGACGATGGAAAGGTGATTATGAAAGGCGGTATGCAACAGCTTCGTTTACGTTTGAAAATATTCTAGCAAGATTGAACGCAGGACTGCTAGATCAGCAGGCTGGCGCTTAACCAACCGAACCACCGGGCCTCAAATGCCTGAAAGAGTATCGTCAGTCCGGCTTAATATAGTGTCAGTTACTTTCTACCTTTCCAGAATTTTTAAACGTAATAACTTTGTGCTTTTATCATTATCAACCTCCCAAAAGGTAACGAGGCAAGTTATTTTTGATTTGACTCACGACCGCTAGGTCACCAGACCAGCGCTACCGTGGCTTTTCAGTTGTGTTATGGGCTCACCGTATACTGGCATAGAGTACAACAAACATAATCCATCCCTCACCCTTCGCTGTCTTCAATTGTCTCTCGTTCGAAAATGTATGCCTTTACTGCTCAGTTGTTGATTGCTGGCCCATTAGGGACTCAAACCCGCTCCCTTTAGCGCCATAACTGAGAGTTGAAAGAGAAACAACACTCATAGATATGTTTGATTGTGATCGGTAGACTCGACCGTCACCATTGAGGGTATATACTTCGCAAGTCACGACTTAATTAAAATGTTGAACTTGTATATGACAAGAGTAAATTAATGATCCCGTAATGATTTAGTACATTGAATTTAAGTAGTATTTGTAACAAGACCAAATGTGACCAATAAAAGATGCAATTTCTGACAGTTTGAATTAGGACTTAATAGTTTGATCATTCAATCAGACTATTATGTTTTCCCCGGTCATCGAAGTTTCATCGTGACAGCATATTCTCCTCAAACAAATTATGATAACAGATCATCCATAAATAAACTGTTGATCAGCTTGACTGTTATATACGAACGAAAGCCTAAAACCTGTAAAACGACAGCCAAGAGAAAGAGAAGAAAAAACTGAGCAGCGACAAGACAAAACAACAATGTGGCTGTGCGCCCAGCGCAGACTCAGATCAGCCTGGTAAATCAACCTGGGTATCCGCCCAGACTGATCAGAGTCTTCGCTGTCCGCATGGAGGTAGCTTAGATCCTTCGCTACCATTTGAGCACTTAACGAAGAGTCTGATTAAACTGGATGGATGCCCAGGCTGATCTGAGTCTGTGCTGGGCGCACAACCACATGGTTGGTTTTGTCGTGTCGCGGCTCAGATGAGGTTATTGTCCTTATGCGCAGCTGCGTCACGACAAAACCAACAAAGTTGCATGTCCAGCGAAGCCTTAGATCAGCCTGGGCACCCCCCCAGTCTGATTAGAGTATTTGCTGTGCACTAAAAGGGAAATGATCTGCGGTGGTTTCCTACTGAGTGACGCGGATTTTACGTCCCATCTACAAACACACATCTGGCAATGGAACTTTGGTTTAGAGTCTTATTCGAAAGACAGGTGACGCGAGGAATCAAACCTGCGACCTGTGTATCGGTAGTCGAGCGCGTAAATCACTACAGTGCCATCGCTACTATCTCCTTGTAGTCAGCTTTTACTCTGCTTATACATGTAGTAACTAGTTATATAGCGTTTCAATATCGTATATATTCGAATATTTTCAATCCTCACCAGTCATGAAACAATTACGCCATTTTTCTTTCCTCTTGCGGGGAAATTATTTATCCTGACAAAATTTTTCAAACCTTTGTTTATCCCGTAAACAGTTTGTTTCTGACGGCATTTTGACTTGGGTGTCTACCTTTCATTGTCACCTTTTGCCAAGCACAAGCCACTCCGGATGGTTGTCACAACCAATTTTAGTACCTCCGTCGGAGGTACCTGTGAAAGTTTACTAGGCGTGGTTAAGCAGGCGTATGAAAAGACGTTAGTCTGTACAGAAAAAATAGTATCCATGATTATTATTTCAAAAATATATATACAACTATATGTTTTAGTTTAAATTCATAAACGGTTTCAATTCAAATAGCATTTTTTTTCATTACTTGCTTCTGCTGGCATTGTATATATATGCTACTACTACATGTATTCTAAAACTTAGACTGACTTGTCAGAGCGGCATGGATCTTAGCGGAATTTGGCTTCCATTGACCCATTTATGCCCAGTGGACTAGACCTCTTATTCTATCTTTACCAAATGAGTATGTTCATTTGACAGTTAAGGGTTTTCCCAGGTTCAGTTTGTTTTTATCTTTTTTACTTATTAAATGCGAAAGAGTAATACCCATTTGACTAATAAGATAAATTTATATAAGGTCAAGAATATAAAAATAACTGCCGAAATTAATTACGTGAGTTGCGAAAGACTGGCGAAGCGGGAGATCGAACCTGCGATGTCTGTATTGGTAGTCTTCCGCTTATCCTCTATACTACTGCCGCTTCTACACGAGAGAGATAGAAAAAAAGACAGTCGGAAAGACATAGAAATTACGTTGACGTGACGTCATTTCGACGTCCTGCAGGTGTTGCAGCATATGACGTCGAAATGACGTCACGTCGACGTCGATTCGACGTAATCACGTCGCATCGGCGTCATGTGCCTGCTGGAACTGGCCAAACTTCAGAGAGAGAGAGAGAGAGAGAGAGAGAGAAGCACTTTCATATACGTAATAATTTAGGGCTGGTCGCAAAATATGTTCCACCCAAAATCAAAAATGCATGAATTTCATACAACAAGGGGAAGAAATACAGTATCACTTGTATTCATAATTAGAATGAAATTTCGATGTTCAGATAGGCTATGAGTTTTGAATCAGAGAAGGATATGGCAGCGAAAGGAGAGGGATGGGCTCCGCCATTCCTATGCTTTACCCAAGAAACAGTGGGTCTCTGACCCGGCTGCCCCTACGCAGACGCAAGAAGCTTTACCTTTACCCAGCAGGCACACACCGTTGAATCAACATTGAATCAACCTTGATTCAACATAATGACGTTGAATTAAGGTTGATTCAAAGTTTATTTAATGTTATTTGCCCAATGGGTACCTATCCCGCCGTCGATTGATTTCAGGCTTCCACTGCACACAGCCTTTCATCTCGATATGACTGAAATCCGATTGAAAGGGACACTGACTAACTGACTGACTGATTTGTTGCTTTACGTCCACGGTAAACAGTTATGGTCATGTCGGGACGGTCAGTTAGCCTAACCACACTATTCCTGGGCAGGCTTAGACCTCCGACTAAGCGGTTAACCAGTACTAAGTGCACATATTTTCGCCAGTATCTGACAACTGCCCTTCTTGAATCAGCGGAAGGAGAAACGGACGTATGTGGCCAGATTGGGTATCGAACCCAGGACTTCTGATTAATAAGTCAGTTACAATATCGATGCCATCTGACTATCAAGAGCAAAACGGGAAAAACATGAGTCTACCAAATTATCCTGCGCATACGCGCAGTTTGATAACGATCTTCATTGTCTGCTTACACAGTTATTGTGCCAGAAAACAACAAAAGTTGTGATCAGGCTGCGTAGGTGCGCAGGCTGATCAGAACTTTCGCTGACCGCACATGCTCTAAAATATCATTTTTTCTCATGGCACGGCGCATTTTATGATTTGATAAGTTAGCGTAACGAAGTCTAACGCCAACTGGCCCTACGGCCAGTAGGCTATGGAAAACTTTTAGCCTTTTTACCCATTTGTCTTATGCAGCGTCTGATCTGGGTCTGTACTGCTGATATATGTCCCGTGTGTGGTTTGCTGGGCTTTTAATTGGGGCATTTTGGAAATAGGTGTCGTAGCAGAGGTAGAGGCGTACAGGTTTGACAGCACAGTTGGAGAAAAGAACACAGACCTTTGAGATGAGATGCCACAGAAGACTAATGAACAAGGATCGCGTAACCAATGAGGAGGTTCGCAGAAAGATCCAAGCTGCTATTGGAGAATATGATGAATTCCTGGCCATGGTCAAGAAACGGAAACTAAGGTGGTCTGGCCACGTCTCCATGTTTTCTGGCTTAAGTAAGGCGATTCAACGGGACACAGTGAAAGAAAAAAGAAGGAGATTTAGACAGAAAAAAGAGGTGGGAAGACAATATAAAAGAGTTGACGGGGATGAACATTGCCAGCTTAACCAGAGCAGCTGATAACAGGACAAAGTGAAAATGGATTGTTGCGAAGTCCACTGTGGTGCCCCAACCACCTTGCTAGGTTATAGTGGGTAAAATAGAAATAGAACATGTTTTGTTGCCTCAGAAATCTCCTTTCCTCCGTCCCTTCCTGATGCCTTGTCTGTCGCCTTTTTTCAGGACGCGGGGGCGGAGAGGAGGGGCTGGGGCAGGAGGCGGGAGAGGTGCGCTGGCGAGTTAATACGTAGACGTTACTTATCAGATGTCTGCAACTACCGTATCCCGCGAAATGGTTCAGAGGGGGGTGCCCGTTGCTTTCTAGGACCTGCCTATCACCTTTTCCTTTCGATTTTTGGGGTTTAGTGGCGGTGAAGAAATTAAATGTAGAAATGCGCGACTGTTGCACTAAATTTGATAAAGGTAGGTACATATATTATGCAATGTCTATGACGTTTGGACAACGTAGGGTAGACGTTGTTCCATCATCATGTGCTCACTGTGGATCAGGTTGCTACAAGTTTGGTAAAATGGCTGGCATCGCATAATTCTATCATATACAGTCGAAAAATATTGCAAATCTACATAATGCCGCCAGACTGACTGACTACATATTAGCGAGTTATAGAGCAATAAAGGGCATAAACGTTTCATTGTCACATACAAAAGTTATAAAAACTATAGTTAACGGTAAAATGATGTAAAATATCTGTAGTGGGCTCTGGAAACTGCTTATTTAACCTTTTTTTATTAAAAACTTCGTTGTTTTTCCGCTGTCCTGGACTCGTTGCTAGGGGCGTTGTAATGAAAATTCCTTAATTACAGCGCTATTACCGACTCCAAATACAAAAATGGTATTTTATTCATTTCAAGTATTCAGTATCTTCGTTCGCATAGCAAAACAATTTTCCAAAACATCTCATTTTATTAGTTAGGCGTCATTTTCTTTCTGTTCATGTAGAAAAGACACTGTAAGGCAAACACCTCTCAACGGAGATCCAGCACAACGATTAAACCTGCGTGCAAAAGCAGAAAACACCAATACACACCAAACGCATGATAATTTTAGCGGTCCGTAAGGCATTTATTATAGGGTAAAACTGAAGCATTTCATTACAATGCGTAAACAAAGTTTACTTACCGATTCGCCCCCTCGCGATAGTCGCCATTTTCGTCGTTGGCTAGACGTAGGAATTACGAAACCTGGACGTTGTCTTCGTTACCTGTGTTGAATGCCAGACCAGTGTGTATATAACAATTTAAGCCACGACACGAGAAAACCAACAAAGTGGTTGTGCGCCCTTCGCAGACTCAGGTCAGTCTAGGCATCCATCCAGTCTGATCAGACTCTTTGCTAAGCGCTTAAAGGGTAGCTAAGGGTCTATGCTACCTTAATGCGGACATAGAAGACTCTGATCAGACTGGGCGGATGCCCAGGCTGATCTGAGTCTGCGCTGGGCGCACAACCACTTTGTTGTTTTTTTTCATGTCGCGGCTCATTATGTGTTTGATCCCTAGGTGCGGTACGACAGTTCAGGTTTCGAAGTGACAGTTGACAGTCAACATTTTTCACCGAAAGATCTAGATGTCAAAATAAATGGTAACAAGTTGACGATTCTTGGAAATCATGAACCAAAGGAAGACGATCATGGCTTCATTTCTAGACAGTTCTGTAGAGAGATAAATATACCAGAGGTAAGAGTTACAAAAATCTGTAAACATTCTGATAAATTGTATGTTTCAGACACTGAGAATTGGAGGAAAGCACATGACCCAAACACTTATATGAATATAAGTAATCTAAATGATATGAATCCTTTGGCTCAACTTCCTTTAGCAATGAAGTTTAATTGCAGAAAAGAATATAAAAGAAACGGTTAAAAGAAATCCCACTCTACGTTTAGGTCACGACAATGGTAATGATTTTATTGGCATTGTCAACACAGTCACACAATGAATGACCATGGCAAACATACAAACACAGTGCATCTAGCAAGTTTTGAAAACATCAACCGTAATATCAGTTTCATGATATTAATTGTTAAGAAATATGACAAATCCACACACGGCTTCCCCCGTCTTCTACAACTGCGTACTGCCCGACATTCCACCGACGTTCCTTTACGTGAATAAAGAGGATTTTGTTATTTTGGCTGTGAGCAAGATACTCCGTTTAATGTGCAGAATTTTCGTAGTGTTAATTACGTATAAAAGGGCTGATGCAAGTAGTTACCATTTCTAACTTTGACTCAGGAAAGTACCCACAGGCCAAACGGCGTTGAACCAACATCGAATCTACGTTGATTCAACGGCAACATAAAATTTAAAGTAATTTCTACGTTTCGCTGTTGCATTATGTTTTTATCTTTATTATTCAGGACGTCAAAACAGAAACATTTGAGTCATCGTTATCAGATGACGGGTACCTGGTGTTACGTGCTGATGTCGAAGGTACAGAGAAGGGGAAAAAGACAATTGAAATCAAATTCGAGAAAAGAAAGGAAGACTGAAAGAAATCAACTGTGTTGATTATTTATAATTTTACACACATACCTACGTCATGGACGGCAACAAAGAATACAGAGTAAAGACATTTCAGTACGGGCTGACGTTAGCCTAACAGGCACACAACGGTGACTCAACATTGATTCAATTAAGGAATGAATGTTATTTTTTTAACGTTTACTGAAGTATAAACTACATCGGGTCACGAGCAAAGTAAGTGAACCCCGAAGGGGTTTACGTAAACTTTGCTCGTGACCCGATGTAGTTTATACTTCAGTAAACGTTTAAAAAATAACATTCATTCCTTATATTTATATTATTAAACGATGCTTTTGATCAATAAAAAGATAAACAAAATTAAGAAATACATATATAAAGATTTTTTAAAAAAAAATTACCGGCCGAATTTAGCAATAGTTTGGAACAGCCGCATTGTCACTGCCTACCAGTAAATTCCACCTCCTGCTGTAGATTTCGCGAGCTGTCACTCAATGTTTACTAGCCATTCAAGTACATGGAATGTTGAAGATTTCACGTGCTAGTTAGTGAGATGAGGTGTCACTCTGAAGCGCGTGATACAATGTAATTATTGACTTTTAAACAACATTGACGCCCGCATCACTTAATTGGGTTAACAGAGAGCTCTACATTGATAATGTAAATATTGTAGAGTCAACGTTGTGTGACCAGTGGGGTTAAGTGCTTGAGGTGATTAGCAACTGGTACCAATAGCATGCTAAAGTCATACGAAAATCGGCCGATGGTAGCCATTGGTATTAACCAGCTGGGGATAATTCTCAAATATGGAGACAATCTCCATTTTGAACGACTGTCTCTGTTTTAGGAAACAAGTTCTGTTATAAAATACGCACATCCTGAAACAATCAAATGTCCCTCGATCAGAGGAATGTCTCTCATTTTGGAGATAAAATGTCTCTGATTTGGAGGACAGTAACCTCATCGGGAGACAATATGATAAAATTAAGAAATGAATGTTATTTTATTAACGTTTACTGAAGTATAAACTACATCGGGTCACGAGCAAAGTAAGTGAACCCCGAAGGGGTTTACGTAAACTTTGCTCGTGACCCGATGTAGATTATACTTCAGTAAACGTTCAAAAAATAACATTCATTCCTTATATTTATATTATTAAACGATGCTTTTGATCAATAAAAAAATAAACAAAAATAAGAAATACATATATAAGAATCGTTTTAAAAACATTACCGGCCGAATTTTGCAATAGTTTGGAACAGCCGCAATGTCACTGCCTACCAGTAAATTCCACCTCCTGTTGTAGATTGCACGTGCAAGTAGGCGTAGCGAGCTGTCACTCAATGTTTACTAGCCATTCAAGTACATGGCATTTTGAAGATTGCACGTGCTATTTAGTGGGATGAGCTGTCACTCTGAAGCGCGTGACACAATGTGATTATTGACCTGTAAAAACATTGACTCCCGCATCACTTAATTGGGTTTACAGAGAGCTTTGCAGTGATAATGTAAATATTTAAGGAATGAATGTTATTTTTTTAACGTTTACTGAAGTATAAACTACATCGGGTCACGAGCAAAGTAAGTGAACCCCGAAGGGGTTTACGTAAACTTTGCTCGTGACCCGATGTAGTTTATACTTCAGTAAACGTTTAAAAAATAACATTCATTTCTTATATTTATATTATTAAACGATGCTTTTGATCAATAAAAAGATAAACAAAATTAAGAAATACATATAAAAAAATTGTTTAAAAAACATTACCGGCCGAATTTAGCAATAGTTTGGAACAGCCGCATTGTCACTGCCTACCAGTAAATTCCACCTTCTGCTGTAGATTTCGCGTGCAAGTAGGCGTAGCGAGCTGTCACTCAATGTTTACTAGCCATTCAAGTACATGGAATGTTGTAGATTTCACGTGCTAGTTAGTGAGATGAGCTGTCACTCTGAAGCGCGTGATACAATGTAATTATTGACTTTTAAACAACATTGACGCCCGCATCACTTAATTGGGTTAACAGAGAGCTCTACACTGATAATGTAAATATTAACATTTATAGACTGCTCTGCGCAGTTTACTTTCAACATAGCGCATATTAAAACCAGATTGGGAGACACCAGTTCAACGAAATCTAATTTTATCCGTTGCTTCTAAAAAGTGCACCATTGCGATTACTACAGAAATGCGTGGCATACCCTGGTCTAGTTTCTAGGTTTCAAACTTGTAAGATTTGTTTAGTTTCTTGGTGATTTTATTCTTAAGCATTGCTTGTTGTGCGATAATTTTGCAAGCAGAAGATACCAACTTGAATCTGCTATATTGAGGCCATTTCCTGTCTCCCGATCGGGAGACAGAATTTTAATACAGCGTGCAAAAAATTGCCAGAATACATTAGAGTAGATATGGCAATGTCCCCCCATGTAGAGAATGTCTCCATTTTTGAGAATTAATCCCAGCTGTAAACGGTATGCCGTTGTTACGGATGGTTTCCAATGACTCAACCACTGGCGGACAGTCTTGCTTTTCCAGAGCATATGCTAAGTTACAGACATGCCAAAAAAGAATCCAGTTTAAAGAAGGAGGAAGAGCAGTAATGGAACTGATTTTTCCTATTTTAAGGAATATAAACTATAGACTGCGGATTGCAAAAGAGATTCTCACTTATGCAACACTGCAAAAATCGCGCTTAGCTATAAAACACAAGTGGTTACATGTTTAGGTGTGAACATGTTTAGGAATATGTCATATAGCTAAACATGTACGCCTTTTCTATTATTTTCCCGGACAAAGTCTGCTAAACACGTTTTATTCTGTTACGCGTTTCGGATGAATCCATTCTCTCTTTTCCCCGTTGAAGAACGAAAAAAGAGACGAAAATGTTGACAGAGGAAATTTTCAAAATAAAAGGTAAATATAACCAGTTTTGTACATGTTTAATTTCTAAACATAAACCTAAACATGTTGCAAATTGAACATGTTACGATTTAAACACATAAAAAATCGGACTGCAATTTTTGCATTGTTTCTCAACACATTTTTTACAGTGTATTAAATAAACATTATATTGATTTATGCGTTTTTTTACCTAATTTGTTCTGACGCTTACTTATATTGCCAAGATAATGGAAACCCATGGATTAATTGAATGTTTTAATTGAATATCTTAATTGAATGTTCTAAAAATGTTTTGATGACTCTGTGACAAACGATGCCCTAATTTTGTTTCTACAGCCAACATAAAAACAGCAACAGCAATATGCATTTACAGACTGCACCTAGCTTTAACACTTAAAGCGCCAAAAAAGAAAAATTGTTGAATTTTCAAACAGTGTAGATCGGGATGAGGTGGCTCTTCATGAGCCACCTCATCTGAATCTACTTTGTTTGCCCTATAGTCTTTGAATTCTCAATATGATATAGCTTGGACAAAATATTTTTTTAAATTTCTGCAGACGTAAATTTTGCCGTCTGCTTTTTGGCGCGTTAAGGATTAACTGTTGTTCGTTTCAGTTTCGTATTATATTATGTTTGTTGTATTTCTAGCATTGTGGTTACCTGTGTGACCGCGTCCACTTTGCTTCCTGTTTTGTTTTGTGGTTTAAATAATAGAAAAAGTAAAGGTTTCCGATAGCCTTATAGCCGTAGAGGCAGTGGGGGTTAGAGACCCACTGTATCTTGGGCACAGCTGATGAAAGGCGGAGCCCATCTCTCTCCTTTCGCTGCCTTATCCTTCCCTGATTCGAAAAAGGTTCCCGTTTTAAAATAGAAAATGGCAAACTAGATGTACTATATATGCTCAACAGAAGAAGAGGTGGGAAGTGGACAGGAATGGACTTTGCTAGCTCAACTAGGGCAGCTGAAAACAGGACAAGATGGAAAGAGTGGTCTCGAAGTCATCTATGGTGCCCCAACGACCTTGTAAAGTTACGGGATAGAATAGAATAGAATATATGAGCCACGACACGAGAAAACAAAGTAGCTTGAGCGCCCAGCGAAGACTCAGATCAGCCTGAACATCCGCCCAGCCTGATCAGTCTTCGCTGTCCACATGGAACTAGCTAACACTCTTATCTATACTTTAAGTGCACATCGAAGACTCTGATCGGACTGAGCGGCTGCCCAAGCTGACTTGAGTCTGTGCTAGGTGCACATGCCACTTTGTTAGTTTTGCCAAGTCGCGGTTCACATATTTGTGTTTTGCATATCCTTTTGGTGTCAATTGGACTGATGGGCTCTTCCTCTGTGTAAGATCGGGAGTGCCTATTGTCGAGGGTGTCTTGCTCCTTTTTATTGTTAGTGTCTCTTACTTCTTCGTTTTTTGTCATGGGTGGGTTGTTCTTGTGGTTGTGGCCTGCCCTAGATACTTTTATTTGTATGTTTGCCACATGTACCGCTACTGGCAACCAATGGCTGCCAATGTACAAACGACAAAATAACATGTGGTATCTCGAAGGTGCCTAACGACGATTGAAACGCGGAGATGTTAATTACGAAAACACACTTTTGAGCTCAGCATATCATTAGATACGGGAGTTTATTATTTTACTAAAAATAGTGCTAAAATATAGAATTTGTTTCATAGAACTTCTACACAACTTTGCATTTAAAATGTTTGTAAGCTTGCGAGCATAAACTATACTGGTGTGGCTGTTATCGTAAGTGTGCCATTCCGTTTTGTCCTCAGTGTTTCTTTCTCTTTCGGCTTTTTGGTCGGTTGTGGTGTTGATGGTGGCCTTTCGTGGGAAGCTTCACATATTTTAGTCAATCATCGCCGGCATGTTTACACTGTAAAACTTCTGTAGATTTTACGGTAGAATACCTAGCGGATGCAGTCCATTTCCCGTTGTTCTTACGGGCGCTTGCCTGTAGAACAGTTGTGGAAATCAAGATATGGTAGAGGTTTGAAAAAATAATTGGGGTGTTTATTGGAACCAGTGGGATACTTTATGCGTTATCTGGAGTCCTGGCTACATCAGCCTTTTTCACCACTCTCCGAGTGTCGTCAGTCAGTTTTACTAGTCTGCTTTGAAACTTTCTTCGAATTGTTTTTGTTGTTAATTATTTGTTTTGTGTTAACATGTTACATTTTGACCTATACTCCGGTTAGGGGTCCCGGTCATTGAATAAACCGTCAAACCTTCAAACCTTCAGAGCTATGTTAATTGGCCGCACTCGAAAATACCATTATAGTTTTGAAGAGCCATATGACCAAGACAATACCTGTCTTTTTCTACCCTACTCTGCATGATGATTCCCGCCAATGTCTATGGGCGACCGTAAAACTAACGGGAAATGGTCAGGCAACTCGTTACCAGGTATTCTACCGTAAGATTTACGGACATTTTTTACAGTGTGGGTTGACCTGTTTTATTCTAAAGGCCAGGTTAATATTTGCTTTATATTTGAGGAAATGTAATAACAACAGCTTCCCCGGAAGTTATAGACGACTTTGGTATAAAAGTTGGTGTATATACACTGTAATAAATATCCGTAGATTTTACGGTAGAATACCCGGCAACCAGATGCCAGTCCATTTCCCGTTATTTTTACGGGCGTCCGCCTGTTGAACATTTTTTTAAATTTCGATATGGTAGAGTTATGTTAACTGAGTTCACTCGAAAATACCGTTATAGTCACGGTTGAAGGGCTATATATGACGACAACTCTGTCCTACTCTGCGTGATGATTCGGCCAATGTTTACGGGCGCCCGTAAAAATAACGGGAAACGGACTGGCAGCTGGTTGCCAGGTATTCTGCCATAAAATCTAGGGAAATTTTTTGACTGTGTAGAGTGGTAATATCAGTTTATCCAGTGTTCAGATAGTAATTGTATTTTTTTATGCACCCGCCATTAAAATAGGGGGGGGGGGGGGGGGGGGGCATATAGTATCACCGCTGTCCGTACACGTATATAATCATAAAATACACGTCAAGTTCGATGTTGGGTAAAATCCGTCTATTATTGTGGGAGTTAGGGAGTTATGGCCCTTTTTCGACTTTTTGTATGAAAAAATGGTTTCCGTTCGAGATCTTTTGAAAACATTGGTGTATTGAAATCATATTTTCATACACAGGGATATTATCATAAAATACTGGTCAAGTTCGATGTTGGGTAAAATCCGTTTATTATTGTGGGAGTTATGACCCCTTTTCGACTTCATTTTGTATGAAAAACTGGTTTCCGTCCATTATCTTTTGAAAACATTGGTGTATTGAATTTATTTTTTCATACACAGGTATATAATCATAAAATACAGGTCAAGTTTGATGTTAAAATGTTTGATGGTGAAATCCATCTATTATTATGGGAATTATGGCCCTTTTTCGACTTCATTCTGTATGAAAAAATGGTTTCCGTTCATTATCTTTTGAGTAGATTAGTGTATTGGATTCCTATTTTATATACAGGTATATAATCATAAAATACAGGTCCAGTTCGATTAAGGATAAATTCCATAGATTATTATGGGAATTATGGCCCTTTTTCGACTTTATTTGTACAAAAAATGGTTTCTGTTCATTATCTTTGGAAAAGATTAATGTATTTGATTCATATTTCATACACAGATATATACTTATAATTTACAGGTCAGATCAATTTAGAGTAAAATCCGCCAATTTCTTTTGGAGTTATGGCCCTTTTCCAACTTCATTTCATACAAAAATGGTTTCGGTTTGTTAGTTTTTGAAAAGTTACTTGTTTCCGGGCTATTTCTTTTGGAAAGTTGCATGGCATCCATTTCTGTGATAAGATACAGAATGTTATCACATATCACAGTCATGCCACCCCCTCCAACCCCCTCCCCCCCCCCACCCCGTCCCCCCGCACACTTCTCTTGATCCGAGAAGCACAATACATATGCCTTAGGAAAACAATAAAACAAGTTCCACACAAGTCTGCCTTTGCGAACCTACATATCATACAAGCGCCAGTACCTTAAACAAAGTGCCATCTCACTTAGGTAACTAGGCGGGGGCATCCGTGTCCTATGGACACATCTAGTTATCATTATAAACTACTTATTGATTTTAACCTTACACAGTACCCAGGTAGCTGTCGATGCATACTAATGCCCCAAACAATTTGTGTGGGTTCAGTTCTAATATAAGAGAAGCCTACGCCGACAATGATTATATTTCGCTGCTATTCCTGTATATCGATGTAAACAGTGACCAGAACGTTTTCGAAGGTTCATTTTATGGGACACTAGGCATAACACATAATGTGTTTTACGTAGAGTTGTTTTGCACTTTTCGTATGTGTGAACTGAACGATAGAACGCGTGATCGTCTTGTACACAGTTTGGCATAGGTTGTTTGTACTGACAGGTAAGGTCATTTTCTTGCTTTTTATCATCCGACGTAGGCGAAGGAGGACTGTAAGGACGATCAACGTGACGAACGTCTGTATGTGCGCTATTCCGTCCGTGCGTCTGTCCTTCCGTGCGTCCAGTATCTTGTCCTTGTAAATTCTTCTTTCGTTGGATTGGTTTGAAAATTAATTTTGTAGACTGTATTCATACACAGACGCTTGGGATTTGGACTTTTGCCAGTAGAGCCACAATAAAGTCTCAATTGAAATTCAAATTCAACGGCACATCTTCAAATTATGCAGGAACAATGTCGCATTTTTCAAGTTATTCTGATCGAAGACGTGACCGGAGTTGCAGAGACTAGGTCTGTCGGGCTGGACCAAGTTCTGGACAATAACTTCGTCAAACATACCCGAATCAAAAACACATGCACACCTACAAGTCATATAAATACATAGTGATAGTTCTATAACATAAAACTTGCCACTCTCTTATTCAATATTTCATTTTATTATTCCTATTTTAATCTGACATTTTCATTTCTACTTTCATTTTCATTTCTTGGAGAGTGACGTTTTATCTACCATCTACTTGAAACCAGAGCAAACACTTTTGATCAAGTCTAGAGAAAATAACTGCTGAATAATAAAGATCAATTTATAAGCTGTTAATTATCATTAAACTTCAATGATTTGAACACTCTACTTTGCCAGATAGATCTGGATTCTTTTGTTAGGGTTTTTCACTTTCCACTGGCATCCATTTTGTTTGACAAAAGTCGGTAAATACAAAAATGATAATTTTGAACGAAATTAACAAATACAATAAAAACAGTCTGTAGAAACACCTCACAATGTAATATGTTGTACAAATATGTATTTTTGCGGAAAGAAACATTAAATATGTGAGATGTAGTTGTTTTACACACATATATTCAATGGGATGAAATATTCTAATCAAATCTATATTAATTTTATTTCGCCAAAGAAAAACATTCTTGCTTTAGGAATCTGTTGCATTGTGGGATTTGTTTGGATTACAGGCCATTGCCAGTTACGGGAAATCTCATTTCTGATGATTTTAATAGTTCTTTCTCACAATTTTCAAGTTAACAGGTCATGGTAAGTTGATAATTGGTATGTCTCTAAACAGGATTAACATGTACTAAACACAAGCCGGTCTGTTTGGCTTGTTAAAGGTGATTTCTTTCCAGGTTAAAGATGCAAATGAAAAACCTCAATGGTAGATGAGAGATCGGGTATTCGGGGTTCATTCACTTTGCACGTGACCCAATGTAGTTTACACTTCGATAAACCTCAGAAAAATGAAATTCATTCCTTAAATATCAGCATAAAAACATAAAATATGGACGTCAGAATACCCGATATCTCATATTATGGGAGCAATGAATACACAGACGCTTGGGATTTGGACTTTGGCCAATAGAGCCACAATGAAGTCTCAGCTTATCGTTCCCAGTATTAAACCGAAACAGAAAGTAGTTCTTGGTGTTCTAGATCTCTGTCTTGCTTCGAAATTGGGGGAGGATAAAACATGAAAACTGCTTAAGTCTGAAGTAAAAACAAGAGTAACGTTAATAACATTACCACATTAAAGAACTCCCAGCACGCATTCTCTGCGCTATATTCCAGTCAAAACTCAAATTTTGAAGACAAAAAAAACAACAAAAAAACAACAACACGAAACAGGAAGTTTCACTCAGATCGCCCCCAACCCCATTTCGTGAGACATGAAATTCACATGGTCATTAACCCTGACATAAGGCCCTTTCCCCAACTTTTGAACCATTTGACACAGAGATCTGATTCTTGTGTTTTGTTAGTGTTTGATAAGTTGATCATTCTAATGATGATAAGATTTTTCTAATTATTTCCCTTTTTTAGAAAAAAAAGGAAATTCACATGTCAGCTAGAATGTTAACTTCAGAACTATTCGTGTTTATGAAAAGCTGAAGTTGCATATGTGCATTGTTCACGAAAATATAAGCAGACATATCTTTTTTATCCTTTTTACCCGACTCATAAGCTGAGTCGTCAAATGCCCCTTGTTAAAACGAAAATGGTTTTGGTTGCAAGACATGTATCGACGTGTTAGATAGCCAAGCTTGTTATTCGGTACATCTATACCAGTTGGAACGCAGCTCCAAGGAGTAGGGATATAATCAAGCCCATAGCAACGGATTTTGTTCGAAATTGTCGCCATCAAAATGGCTATCGACGAACCCCTCAGTATTTTCATGCCACCATACAGATTTATGAAATTGCCTCACCGGTTGAAATTTTAAGAGCACCTCTCTGACTTCCATTAGTAAATATTTCCGTTAAATTAAGTCCAAGACATTCTTCCCTGGCTGTGTAATTATGAACGAAACAGTGCCCCACTACCTACAATGTGTTATTTCAGGATTCTGCATGCTACGGTTAACGTTACGATTTTCTACGGCTTTTGATGAAGATTTCTAATGTTAACGGCCGTTTAGCAGACGATTTTAACAAAATAAATATTAATTTTCATATTTTAATGCAAACCTAATCTTTTATGCTGTGCCGAAGAACTCCAACTCATACTGTTATCCCTCTGCACGTAAAAATTTTCGTTTGTTTTGGCAGTTTTATCGAAATAGGCTTAGCGAGAATCCCAGTCATCATAAGTAAGGTTTTTTGCTGGCTCTATTTACTCCTGTATTTGTCCATGCATAGGAATATTGCACTAAATGTTAAATGTTCACCGATATTTACTGCAGCATGCACGAATGTATGAAAACATGTGAATTTTAGAAAAAAAAGGTTTTATAGTTTTCTACGGCTAATCCAAACCTTATGTATTGGTTTTCGAGTGTTATGCTAACGTATTCTACGGTGGACGTTTATGTTTCCTACGGTAAATATTGTGACATGAAAAGCAAAATAGTAAAATAGAGATAGTAAACCTATGTGTGCAAGGCGATTTTAGCAAATGCTTTAAGAACCACCTGTCCTGATCGAAATAAGAACCCAAGATCTCCGAGAATATCATAAGACCCTTATTGATCACAACTTCAATATAAGTTGGATGACTGTAAAACATCATAGAAAGACTGGCTAATCTTAGACTTTTCCAGCGCATGCATATAAACTATTTACTTGTTTTTTTAATACTGAGGTCCCTATTTGCAAACTAAACTCAAATTCAACGATTGTCTCAAGCAAGGTCAAGTCGTATTCATAGACATAAGTGCAGCTGGAGTAAACTCCAGTAAGTAAGAATTGGTCGAGGAACGGTGAAACTCCCTCGACGGCGGCTCAAGTTAATTTTGATAAATATTTCAGCGATTTCATGTCTATGATATGGCAATGCGAAGAAGCACGGCTACCAAAAGCTGTTGTTATAGGCCATATGGCTTCTATGTTATACATATTGTTTTTTTTGTGTGTGTGTGTGTGTGTGTGTGTGACAAATTCATATTTTATGGTGCTGCATTTCACAGACAGAGTTTTGGCTCACGTTATGTGATTTGTATTTACTTTCAGCTATAATGTCGTTTAAAAATATTAAGTCTATATTCAAACGTCTCAGAGAGAGAGAGAGAGAGAAGAGAGAGCCCTCCCCACACATACGCATTCACACGTGGTCGGGTAGGGCTACGTTTGGTGTAGGCGAGTCCTACTAGTGTAAGCTAAAACATGGTTCGTACTCCTGTACGGAGACATAAACCACGAGCTTTAGCAAGTGCATATCGACCGTACAGGCGGACAAACTGCGTTCTTTCTCACTTATAGCATGATATCCATTGTAGGCCTTGCACGTTATTGGGTATCTCATGCTAAAGATTTGGGTATCCGAGGATCGTACTATAAATCTGGATAATATTGCTGTGCTTGCAGCAGGTGCGGAATGGGGGTCGGATTTAATTTTACTCTTGTCTGCCCTATCGTTCCTTCTTCCTCTCTCTGACTGACCGCTCGATAAAGACTGAAACACTGTCTCAAAGAGCCGTTAAACCTCAAACAAACAAACAAACAACAACCCCAAACCTGTCAAAAACCAGCCGAATTTCTAATTTGACTGATATCTTAAAGTCTCCATAGTCCTATAAGTGATAAAAACGTCTAAACGCAAATCGTTATGAAAAGTGCTTCAATCTTCACGTTTGGTGATAAAATATTGAATGATGTGGATAGATTGATCCATATACCTGGTAAAAAGTATGGGGAACGTGTTTTTGAAAGACAAAAATTCGTTCTACAAAATACAGATTTCCTTTTCTGGTTTCCCGTTGAGCGGTGCAATATAAACAAAAGCGGTATAGTGAATGGGACTCCACTATTGTACATTGTATTTTTACCATATTTTCATTGTTTACAAAATCGAAAGTAGGTCATTTTGGTTGGCAACTAAAATGACCAAAATCAATTTTCGAATCATTTTTATATGAAACTCAATGATGTTTTATTGGTTCAAAGTTGGCTAATCGCGGTGATTTACTATGGCGAAACTATGGTGAGAAGCTTGCAGCGATACCTCACGATAAAAATTTTCATGCTGATAGAGCAATGGGGCCTTTTATCACCAAACATGAAGATTGAAGCACTTTTCATAACGATTTGCGTTTAGACGTTTTTATCACTTATGGAATCAGTCCACAATTATTTCCCTTGATTGGTTGAACACTTTCAGGATATACTTTCGCACAAATAGTTCCCTGGTTCATTGGTTTCTAAGAAGGCCAGGTTGACTGAATATCCTGCTTGCTATAGCAAACTGAAAAGAGCCTTGGATATGCTTCTTGAAAAAGTGTAATTAGTTCAGAATCCCCAGTACTGGAGGTAACTAGAGGAATCGAATCACACCCTTCATAGGTGCCCCTACAGCGGCAGTTTGTCTCATAAGTTGACGGGTCAATGTTTACCGTGAAAACAGCAGAAAGACAAGCTGGTTTTTGCCTGTTTAAACTGTTTGAAAATTGTTTGTCATGCCTCAGAGACTTGAGGAAAAGAGAGTTAAAAGTGCCTGAAGTGTTGTGAAAAAAGTTTCATGGAAGGATGGATAATTAAACTATATAATAAAACTAATTGTGGTCTCGTGCCTTATAGGGCTATAGAGACTTTAATAAATAATAATAATAATAACAATAAACATTTCAGCATTTAAAAAGGACGGAACCAAAGACTTGTGGACAGTCGGACAGCTAGACGGATGAGCGAACGGACGGACGGACCTCCATAGCATACATCGTCTATTGGGGGTGGGGTGGGGATGGAGGGGCTACAATGATATAGAAACACGCCAATAACAATTAATTTTAGTATCATCGAAGCTATTCATTGCATGCAACAACGTCGTCCCCGTGTCACTATACTAGTATATGCCTAGTTTGGATAAAATCCGTGGTATAAAAGCTGTTCACGAAACAAGTAAAGAAAGCGCATACGACGTGTGAAGGCGGGAAGGGGCCGTTTTTTTTTTTTTTTTTTTTTTTTTTTTTTTTTGGGGGGGGGGGGGGGAGGGGGTGCTGGGGTGGGGGCGGCTCGCAGAAACTACCAGGAGGTAGAGTTAAACAACAATAAATACAGTGATACGACAGTGATTTTTTTTTCTCTATATAAGTGGTACCCATAAAAGGCACCAGTCCCAATTCAAAATAGTATCTTTTTTTCCTAACTGCAAGTTGAAAAATTCCCAGTTGCAGGAAGAATTTTTCTAGGGACCTACACGCCCAAATTTACTTGCTTGCTTGCTGAACTGGCAGATATATAGCTATAATTGAATTTAAATATTATATATTCAGTTTCATGTCCCCTATCCACCACTTGAGCCAATATAGGTGTTCTGAAACTTCAAATTTAAGGAAAATACAAAGAGATTTGTCCCAATTCTATGGGCATCGGCACAATTCCCAAAATAGTGAAAAAATCATTGTACGAGAATGGAAAAATCGATTAACATTTCAGCCAAAATACTGGAGAAGGACGGTATCGAATCCATGACCGATGTTTAACAGGCTACACCCATGAACGCTTCTTCAGGCACAGCAAGGTAAACCGGACGGACGCTCAGACGTCAAGTATAAAAGCGTAATTCCCGCGGTATAAATTTTATAATTTGACGAATTTTTACAGTTAGTATGATTAAATTCTACACTGATAAGCCAACCATGTCTCAAAATTTAGAGTAATTACAGTTTATATACTTTAGGAGGTCCGGTCCGGGTCCACACTGTCCTTTACATGATGCGAGTCTAACTGGAGTGTAGCTAGAGTCTCCTCCACAAAGACAACGTGAATACCAAAACTGTATACTTGAGCTTCACGCATTCAAGGCTTAGGGCGCGTTTACACGAGCAAAGTTTCTATGTCACAGAAACTTTAACAAAGAAAGTATGACAAACATTTTGCGTTTACACGGAGCAAATTATTTGTTAAAGAAAATGTGCCATAGAATCTTTGTCACATAAACTTTGGCAATGAAATATTTGCTGCAGTGTTCACACGACCAAATATTATTCGTCAACGTTACCTGCAGCGATGAAACAAAATCATTGTCACATTTCCCACGCTTGTAGCAATGTTCTTTGTTACATAATCTTTAGCAAAGTCCTCCGTTTACACGGACAAATTTAATTTATCAAAGTAACTTTATCATATATATTTGTCAAAGAAACATTGTCATATTTTGGCATTTACACGAGCAAATTTTTCTGTGACAAACCTACTTTGTCATAGAAACTTTGGTCGTGTAAACGCGCCCTTACTCGAGCGTCACTTCAACCGACCGTACTGGAGTATGAGTCGAGTATGAGTTTGAGTTGTGTTTGTGAATGTGGGCCTGGGTGGTTTATTGCTGTGCATAATGATAACAGCTGTATGATTTATGACATCTTCAAAGGTTGATTTGTCGTTGAAGCAGTGGCAGCAATGAAATATTCTTTCATTTATATTGACATTTCTTGAAATCTGACTCATAAAAGTCATAATGTTTGCAAGAAGGTGAGAATGAATACCACCGCCAAAAACCGTAGAATACTGTATCATAGTTACCAATTTAACCGTAGGATGATATATCTTAGCCGAAAGAAACCATAACATCTACCGCCGAATACTATAACAAGAAATGATGAAAAAGGCAAATTACGGCCCAAAAGTGACTTTCCAGAAAGAGGTTTAAGGTTGGCTGACAGCATTATTATATTTAAGCACCCGACTATGGATTTTATTCTACAAATATATGATAAAATGTCTACTTTCACTTTCTTCTCTATAAAAGCTGAAAGCACTCATCGGCCAGGAATATATGCATTGTTATGGTAAAACTTATTACAGGCAAATTTTCCTATGAATAAAGCCATATATACCTTCATTATCAAATTTTACTCCAGTTTTATAATTGACAGGAATCGAGCCAGCGGCCTCCAGATTCGCATCTAACACACTAAACTACCAAATGTGGTGAAGTGTGGGAAGGTTTTCACTTTTTTTTCTTATTTTATGAGGGTCAGAAAGTTTACGGATCTTGCATTTGTGCATTCTAGTTTGGATTTTTGGTAGTAGTTTTTATATTCATGCTCATTTTGCTGTTGGTTGAATAAGTATATACAAAGTACGGGGTACTACGTGCGTAATTTAACAGTTCCACACACCTCTTCTGTTTTCAACTTTGAAGCAGACTGTTTAGGTCTTAACAATTATTCAAGGTACGGAGTTTGCCGAAGTTGAGCGATTCATATATGTACAGTATTATGGCTGCTTTTTGTGCCACGCGCCAAACGTCGGATGACACGTATATGTAGCAAGCCTCCAATTTTCCCCACACATCCTCCCTCGCCCACCCACTCACCCACGCGTCCCGACACCCTTTTCAGGTGCATCGTCGAACTTCGTAGTCGCCAGATTATTTCAGAATGGAATGGTATTCTTGCAAGCCAATCAGTCAACCAAGGTTTTTGTGTTTGCTTATATAAACAGCTTTTAATTTTGAAACAGACTAAGCAGTTTTATGTTGTTGTCAGTCCGCTTTCAAATTAAAAAAAGAGTCCTCTTTGAAGATTCAAATGTTATAAGTCTCAGTGTGAGTAACAACAATTAGCCAAAACTCTTCAATTGAATTGAGAGAGAGAGAGAGAGAGAGAGAGAGAGCAACGACTGTTCAGTGTTCAAGTTATGTTTGGATGTTTAGTACCAAAAAATCAATACAGGCATCATTCCAGACTAAATTCACATTATACAGTGGCCTCGACAGTATCGGACCAAGTTCAATAAAACCCCTGTTTTGTTGTATATGAATGCAAAAATTATGTATGTTATTACATATGACAATTGCAAAATATCTCTTCTATCAATCCATGTCAAAATATTTCCTAAAGAGAAGGGCTGTAACTAATGTTGTGAGAACTTGTAGCCCAACCCCATTGCTTGTTTCAAAGGCAATAAAATATGATTAAACTAAAAATTTCCTAAATTTACTCCTTTAAGGGCAGATAACCTATCCAGACTTACAGGAGGGTCTTACGACAGTAACGAATCAGTTGCGACAGTATCGGATCATATGATATTATTTTATGGTAGAGTTCCTTCGAGGCGATCTGCCAACCTTCTTAGCTTTAATAATTTGGCTACATAAACAGTTGGGCCTATTAAACTCTCAGAGGAAACTTTTACGGCCTTTCAATTATATTTTTCATGTGATCCTTGTCTGTTAGATAACAGTTGAATGTGTACAAATGTACAAGCATGTCAATAATTTTTACCTTTAGCACGGAACTAATCAAACCGTAAAGGCCATAATCTGACTTCGCAAAGAAAACACCCTGATATGACCGTAGTGTCCGATCAGGATCAACAAATTTACGGTGATTGTCCGCCTTAACAATGACATTTCAATGCAAACAGTGTATAAACACTACATGGCCATTCAGCGAGTTCTGCTGCATAAATCTGAGTCTACACAATGTACAAATGTCCATCTGATGAACGCCAGTCATTAATGGGTTCACACATATGCGAGCTGATCTAGAATGTTTCTCCAGAATGTTTAGCGAAAGCTTAGATGTGCTACGCATAACCTTCATTATCAGACGCTAATGTGTGGGGCGTGGGATGGGGGATATTTTACAAAAAACAAAACAAAACGATGCTGCGTTATTTCTATATCGATCTTCTTTGAAAGAAGACATAGCAGCCACTCAGGTAGTTGATTTGTGTCTTGCTTTGAGCATCAGACCATGCATACGACATAACGTTTTCCAGCTAATGCCCGTATTTGAGTCCAAAATATATGATGATCCGTTACTGTCGCATATTGGTGCCCAACTTTTCAAGTCTTTAGTTTCATCAAATACTTGAATGTCACAAAAATAATGACTGCCTGCAATTTTAGGGATGCCAGGATACATTACAAAGCAAAATCGGTTTCAATCGCTTATTGATAAAATTGTGTAAACAACCGAAATCTATTTTTGGGGTAACGAGCAACAGACAAAATGCAAGCGCCGCTGAAGAGAGGCCAAGCTTTTCAACAACTCTGAATTGTTTCACATCCATACATTTCGATCGTTTTTTTCACCCAACACTACTTTGTCATTGGTCTAACTTGATGACTGTAATACAATGGTAAAAATATTTGCCTCATTTGTGAGAAAAATGTGTGATAACTTATGACTGATCTGATACTGTCGATGATCCGATACTGTCGAGTCCACTGTATTACTGTATAACAACACATCTTTGTCTCATTTGTAGATATATCTGTGATGAGATAGGAATTCGTTAACTCTAAAAATGATGTAGTACGTGCTTCTCGCCCCCCCCTCCCCGCCCCCGGCCGCCCAACCCCATTCCATCCCCGCCCGGCTTGTTTCTGTCTCTTTTGGAAGTATATACCACTGGTAATGGTTGAGCAAATTATAAAATCAGATTGTAAATTATTTCGAAAACTAGACAAACAAAATGACAAGAAAGAAAAAAACTCTCTTACTTCGTACCGGGTTCTACTGAAATTATCTGGTTAATTCATGTTCGACGTAATTATCCGTTTACATGGCATGCCGGCTGCCCATAGTTCTAGGTAATATGAATACGTCATCATTTTCAACGATGACGTCACAACAGTGACCTAATAAATTTTTTGACAGACAACAGATGACTGTTTGAAAGATAAGGATGTTATTGTCATAAATTGGAGTGGCAGGTCAAATTTGTACCAATGCCAGTCAGGCCAGCAGTCGGGTGAGGTACGTTCTACCAGTTTGTAGTCTATTTTAGCTCACTAACCTCCGTACTTTTTCTCCTATTCAAGTTTTTAGCAATCTGAGCTAATGTTTGACAAGCTGTCGACCTTAATTTTCTGTCTAAATTGTGGCTGGCCGGCGAGTATTGCTGGTGCCCATATCACATGCAAGACCGTTTTTTGAGCGTTAAAACCACTGATGCCATCTTTCATTTTGCAATTTAAAAATGTTCCAAAACGATATTGCTTGAAATTTCACATGCACAAAGAAGAAATAATAAAGTTTTCGATGGCATGGGTGTGCGCATTGGAGAAAGTCCCGGCTCTCTGTAAATTATGTTTTATGTTGATGCAAGTTTTCGGTAGAACCAAGATAGTGTATTGTTGTACTTTGACGATGAATATTTCAGCATTTCGAGCAATTTTGGCCCTCAATTTTGTTGGGAAAGCCTGCTTAATACTAGTTAACAAAGCAATTTTCTGTGTTGAATCATTTTAATATAGCCAATACCTCTAAATACATTTGAGAATAATGGGAAATTTCGTCAAGAACCATGTTCGCCATTTTTAGGGCCTATTTTTTATGTGGAAGGATCCACCGTTGTAAATACAATCACCGCTTTTCGAGGGTTTGCGTTCCAACTGTACTATAAGCGCCTAAAGTGTCTAAAAATTCATGCCCTGCAGGCACATAATGTTGACTCAACGTAGATTCAACGTGGATTGTTTGGCATATTTCGTATATTTAGAACTGAATTATGCCCCTTTCTAAACTTTGGCATAACAGATTTTGAACTGTTTGACAAACATTTTGGGTCTGAGTACGTTTCGTCTATTTTTGCGTTTCTATTGTCATAAAGAGACTTACATGTATTTATGCTCATACAGTTACTATGCACTCATTCTCTGAATAAAAGCCTAAACGCGACACTAGAAAACCAACAAAGTGGTTGTTCGCCCAGCGCAGACGCAGATCAGCCTGGGCATCCGCCCAGTCTGATCAGAGTCCTCGCTCTCCGCATGGAGGTAGCTTTGACCTCTAGCTATCCTTTAAGCGCTTAGCGAAGCGTCTGATAAGACTGGGTGGATGCCCAGATTGATCTGAGTCTGCGCTGGGCGCACAACCACATTGTTGGTTTTCTCGTGTCGGGGCGTATATTGTGTCACGATGTCAGTTTTTGATTCAACTTTGGTAAAGTGCAATTTAATGTTTATACTGGAGTAGGACCTTGTGCACCATAACCGAATTGCTCTAACCACTCGAGCAAGGCGCCTCTCAGGTAGATATTTGCAATAAAAAGCACTTCTATTAGACTCGAAAATATAAGAACAGAGCAATTATATCAGTTTGTAAAGCAGTGTAAAAGGCCATGATCAGGAAGTAATATAAATTTCACATTCCACCCACGACCCCAAGCGGTAATAAGTTCTGAATAGTTAGATCCTTTCGAAGCAAGGAATACAGCAAAAACGAAAAAAAAACCAGACTCGGTTTAATTGAGTCTGTAATAGACACATGTGGTAATAACACAAGTTGTAAGACAGTACGAAAGAATAACAAAATGAAGTTTTTTCAGATAAGAGGTCAGAGAGCTAACATAACCAAATAAAAAGATAAATAAAACCTCTAAGCATATAAACAGCTATTTTTATACAGATAAAAAACATCCCTCAAACTGACAGAGAACAGAATGAAAAAAAAAAAAATACCTAGAAAAGGTGTTTGTATATACACTGCGCCCCCAACCATATGTCTGATCCAAAAAGGGCATGGCTAGTACTAGAAAATATTGACGGAAATCATCCAAAAGTCAATCAATCAATCTATTTATATCCAATCAGCTGACCCAAGTTTCAAAAACCTAGCTCAAATATTTTTCGAGATATCTTGCTGCCAAGTTTAAAATGTTAAAATTGTCAAAGGGACATAGCTCTGATAAAAAAATGATGAAATTCGTTTGTAAGTTAATCTGTTAATCTACTCATCACCTCCATTCAGCATACCAAGTTTCAAGTTCCTAGCTTAATTAATTTTCGAGATATCTTGCTGACAAGTAAAAATGACAAAATTTTCGAAGGGCCATAACTCCGAAAATGATCGACAGATTTCATTCAAAAGTTGATCACTCCATCATCTAAACATCACTTCTAATAAGCTGGCAAAAGTTCAAGCCTTTAGCTAAAATACCTTTTTAGATATCCTGCTGACAAAGTTAAAGTGCCGAAATTTTCAAAGGGCCAAAACTCCGAAAAACATTATGGAATTTGTTCAGAACTTAATCAGTTCATCGTCATCTCTAATCAGCTGACCGAGTTTCAGATCCCTAGCTTAAATAGTTTTCAAGATATTATGCTGAAAAAGTTGGAATGCCGAAATTTTCAAAGGCCCATAGGCCCCATAACTCCTACAAAATTGATGGATTTTGTTGAAAAGTTAATCAATTCATCTACTCATCATCTCCAATACCTGGTAAAGTTTCAAGTCCATAGCTAAAATACTTTTTGAGTTATCTTGCTGAAAAGATTTCATTATGAATTTTCTCAAGGGGTATAACTCCAAAAAGGGAGACAACTCGGACAAGAAAAAAATTATCAGCTATATTTTGATGACGAGTCCATATATGAAATTTAAAAACTCTAGCATGCACAGTTTCTAAGATATGGTATGCGTGACTAACCGACGGACGCACGCACGCACACCCGCACGGACAACCCAGAAGCAATATGCCCCCTCAACTTTTTCGAAGCTGGGGGCATAAAAATAAACAATTTTGTTTCGAAGATTACAGACTGTAAGCAGACTTAACAAAAAATCACACCGATAAACCACGACGGAAGCACCACCTGGGAAAGATCATAATTATATCTCTGTAAGGATGGAGTGGGGCTTAAATCGGTTTTCGAAGCTCCAACCCTCAGCCTAGCTTTAATTTTTACAACAGACAGCAAAAGCCATACAAAACATGTTTTTTTAAACTAAAATACAAAACAGATACAAAGTGGGCAGCTCAAAGTTTAGGTGACTTTTTTGCTGGAATCTATTTTTCCTTTAGAATAATACATTCTGAAAAGGATAAAAAGTTTGGAAGCAAGGGACAAAAATAAAAAAAATAAACAAATAGATAAGTAGAAATAATGAAGAGCTGCCACGGTTGTATCGATACTGGATGTTAGGATTAATGCCATGTGCAGCACTGCCTAGGTTCTATAACACTGGCTTGGGTAGAAACCTTTTGGCAGTATGACTACACGGGCTGAGGGCTCCAAAAGGAGAGTGAATATAAATTAGGCTATAGTGAAGCACCGAGATGATGGTGTTGTATCAGGTTAAGTTCGACGCAATGTTTCATCCATGAAAAGAAATACTAAAAATGAGCCTCGACGCAAGAAATGCCCGTGAAGTTGTCTAAAAAGCTGTAATGAACTAAAACTGAGGACTCAGTGCAAGATTTTCCAGCGTTTTATGTTTTTGTTATTTTTTCTGTACAGAGATACCTTATTCCAGTCAGCAATATCTACGGCTACTATCGTTATTAATGCCTGTACATTTTGTTTTGTTTCAGATAAAAAAATCAAAATGGCGTCGATTGGTGGACAACAATCGACGATTGATTATTCAGACGAAAGTTTTGAGATTGAATGCATTCCTTGTAAATATGAAGGCGTTAAGGCAGAAGCAAAACATTTTTGTCCGGAATGTGGAGATTACATGTGTGACCCCTGTAAAATAGCACATCAGAAATTATCCAGTACAAGAAGGCATCAAATTGTGTCAGGCAACAAGATGCCGAAGAAGGGGGACACGTCAGAAGAACTATATTTTTCAAATATTGCTCTATGCGCCTGCAATACTAAAGAGGTGGCCATATATTGCGAAGACCATAACGAAGTTGTTTGCATGAACTGTAAGATATTAAAACACAGGAGATGTAAACTCGTAGAAATTGGCACCAAGTGTGGTGATACTGAAGTAATCGACACTGAATCAATCGAACAACATACAAATAAGCTAAGAGAAAATATAAAGGCATTACAAGAGAAAAGAAATGAGGCTCTACAAGATCTCACTCTTGAGGAAGACAAAGCCCGTGAAACCGTAAAAACTTTTAAAAGACAAATTATTGAACCACTTGACAAAATGGAGGACCAATCACTTGCTGATATAGATAAATGCGCCAGTAAACAGAGAAAGACCATTCAGCAACATATTGACATGTGCACTACAATCTTAAACAAACTTTAGACAGAAAAACATCGATATGAAGCTGCTAAGGTCGCAGACAATAAAAGGCTGGTATTCATTCAAAGCCTGCAGCTCTCAAAGACAACAGAAGATATGACGACAATTTTGATGGAAGTAAGTAAAGAAGTTCATAAGCCAAACATTTCCTTTCAGTATGATGAAAGTCTAAAGAAGTTTGATAGTCTAAGACTTGGCATGGTCACAACTGCTCATACATTTGAAAGCCGAGCAAATCTAACTGATATGAACATAAAATCTTCGAGGCAAGTGAAGGTAAAGAGTCCATCTGATAAAAACATTCCAAGCATTTATGGCTCAGTGTTTTTGTCGACCGGTGAACTGATTTTATGCGACGGTTCTAATACTGCACTGAAGTTGTTAAAAACAAATTTTTCCCTGAAGGAGCAAACGACTTTATCGTCAGCTCCATGGAATGTGTCAGTTATGAGTCAGGATGAAGTGGTTATTACTTTACCCGCTTTACGTTCATTGCTTTTCGTAAAAGTGTATCCGTCTCTGCAGTGTGGATCGTCAGTTCAGCTCGATCAAGTTTGTCGCGGAACTGCTGTGAGTAATGAGCTAATTTACGTTACATTTGATAATGGGGATGTACGAGTTCTTGATCGCAACGGCGTACAGCAGACTAATATCTACAACCCCCTTCAACTTAGTTTACCCTATTTTATTGACGTGACGAATTGTGGAAAGCTGTGCGTCTCAGAACATTCATCAAACACTGTTCGTTTGTTTCATAATGGAAGCAAACTGTACCATTATACCAATTCTGAGCTCGGTCAACCTCTTGGGGTATTTATTGATGGCGATCAAAATGTTCTGATTTGCGGTTTTAGTTCAAATAAGGTGCACATGCTGGATAAAAATGGAAAGCAACTGAAAGTTCTTCTTTCATCTACCGATGGTCTAAAACAACCCTACACAATAAGTTTCAGACCGTTCGACAACACCCTTGTCATTGGTGGAGGTCCCAGCATGAAACTTCTCGTATGTAAAATGGAGAAACAAGAATCAATAGCCATTGCATGATCCATTTTTAGAAGACTTGACGATAGTGGTGCCATGTTTGCAATACTTTTCGAAGTCAGCGTTCCATCATAATCATGTACCCGATAAAAAAATGAACTGCAATATACTTCGAATTGTGATAGTGATATCTTGAATAACGTTTGAAAATCGGTTGAAAAATTAAGAAGTTTCGGCAACAAGATTTCAGTAGTTGGAAGATTCACAAGTAGAAAGAATCCAACCATATCCCAAATAAAATACCATCCATTGCTAAAATATCTTGAAAGTTTTATGAAACTAGATTGAAAATTGAAGCAGGCAACTGAAAGAGGCGTAACGACGACAAGATTTAACTGTTTGAACATGTCAAGGGTTATAGTTCTTGCAAATCTGGCTCGATTGCGACCCCAACTTAATATAAGGATAATACATTTCTGTAAGTTTTATGAAAAATATTGGAAAACTGATGTCTGATTTGCGGCCGAGAGAGGTTTGTCACTGGAAAGATCATGGAGATGACTTACGTATAAGCGTTACGCTTACTGTCAGATCCTGTATTGCTTCACTGTATTATTTATATGTATGCATAAATCCTTGAATAAAATATTGTTTAAACCAAACCAAGATCATGGGCGGCTGTAACTCTGGCAGAAAAGTTGGAATGATAATTTCAATAAAAAAAAGTATGACTAAAAACAAACAATGTTGCGCTGTCTGAAACGTTTTATGAAATGAGATACAATGTAAAGGGGTTTTGCAAGGATATCATTTAGCCTAATGATTTTAGCACTGCTGTTCGGTAAAATCTAGCAGAAAAAAAAACTATGATCATAATTAGCATATATATGATTAATTTCAGATGGAAATGATACCTTAATTTTCATTAGATAAGTTCTGAAATGTATAATCCTTTAGAAGCAAGGAATACATCAAAGAACAGACAATAGCAGACTCGGTTTATTTGAGTCTGTTCATGACCAGTAATGAAATGTGCGACACCAGCCACGCCCCCTAGCACAAGCTTAAACAGAACTCTATTTTCAAAATGACTCAAATAAACGCAATGATCCCAAAGGACCAGAAAATATAATCTGCACAATGATGATGTACGGGGAGACGTTTTACGGCCGCCACACGGCACAAACACCAGCTGCAGTGAAGATAATTAAGGTCTGCGATTGGGTTGCGTCATAGATATTTACATGCAATGTTTCCCCTAACCTTTATTGCTCTGTATTAAAAATTCAGTAATATCTTTAGTATTTGTGTTTCCCGACAGTGGTTATTATTATGATGATGAATGACATAACCATAATCATACCATCTTGCTATCAAGGGCTTATTTTTACCAAAGTTAGATAATTGCTAGATACCTCTCTCTCTCTCTCTCTCTCTCTCTCTCTGTATGCCTGTGTGTTAGTATTATTTTCTGTTTAACCAGTAGGTAATCTGTCATTTGGAATTCTTTCCTTGATTATATATTTGGTTTCACATATTATATGCCTCTATGTATGCTCCTATGTGGGCCGAAAATTCGAAATAAAGATCTTGTATTCTTGTATTCTCGTAGTAAGATCCTCTGGAAGCAAGGAATACATCAAAGAACAGAAAATAGCAGACTCGGTTTAATTTAGTCTTTTCATGACTAGTAATGTGCGACACCAGCCACGCCCCCTAGCACCGGCTTAAAATCTGTCAAACAACACACACACACACATACACACGCGCACACACGCACACACACACACACACACACACTTTAAAACCCCTTAAAGTAGTACTCCTGCCCAAATTTCATATTCTCAAAACCTTTGTATAGAGTGTTTTTATGCAAGTAAAGCCATTATAACTCTGTTTTCCGTTCACTTCAGGACTCATTTACAAGCAGGAATGGCACTTTTAGTGTTAGTGTTAGCCTGCTTTATTTTTAGTGACCCGAAAAAAGAATCAATATACACACAGGAGCATATTTAGAGTCTATGCTAATCAACTCGGTTTACACATTAAATGAGCGTGTTTCCATCTGCCTTAAAGTGTTTTAAGCTTTTTAAAAAGGTAAAAAAGATAAGTTGACAGTCATTGTTAATAATAAATGAAATGAGTCATTTTGAGCAGGATTTCTGCTTTAAAATCTGTTAAGCATAAAACTATATTTCCACATAGAGAGACAACTCTAGCAGAAACTGTCGGATTAAGACCTTGGTAAATCAGTCTTGCAAACGTTTATGATAGTCTCTGAAAGGTCAAAATATTCGCACAGAATGTCGATTTGTTACTATTAAAATGTTTTCAAAAAGGCCTTAAATACACATTTTTGATTAAATAATACCCAAATGGTCGTTTATTTAAGACATCCCAGGAGACTTGTGACTTAAATACAGGTATGTGGCCATATAAAGGGAAATCAACTGTCGAAAGAAAAGAGGGAATATGGTTATGAACAAACTATAATTGGATCAGACAGTGTTTTTGAAGACCCACATGGAACTGTGTTGAAAAATGTGAACATCTTTGCTCAAAGACTCTGTTCTTTAGGTCGAAACGAAAACAGGACCATGTAGAAATGTACACGTTCATTACAACATTCACGCACACAGAAGGCTCAGACCAGTCTGCGCAGTCTAATCAAATTTTTCTCTTTACCGACTGTTCACCTGAACAGCCTGCGATTCCTGGAAATTGAAAATAAAACAACAGCAATTAAGACCCTGATGAGTTTACACAGAGTTTACACCTGGTTTGATTATTCACTGTTCACATAAAATATGCCAACAGTGAGGTTTTAAACCTGCACAGATAAAAGCGAAACAGAAGAACCTAATCTGTCCACACAGATGTGACGGATGGTTTGAATATTTACTGTTCACATAAAAGTTATGTCAACGGTCAGTATTCAAATCAGGCACAGGTGGAAAGCGAAACTGTAGACAAAAGACCCTGATCAGCATACACAGATGTTAAACGGCTGATTTGAAAATTAACTAGTCACATTGAAAGTATGTCATCAGTGAGTATCTGTAAATGTTTTTGGCGATCACTAGGCACCAAATTTATACATTCTGATTGGAAAAAAAATCATCAGAATAATGACGGTCATTCAAAAATGACGACTTTTCATGAAACATTTTACACTTTTACAATAATTGGGCCGCTACAGCAACAACAAAATCAAATAAAATGCTGAAGTTTTGCTTTATAGAAAATAATGAAGGAAAAGTATTTCGTCGTGCTTAAGTTTTGGATTGCCGTGTTCCGTTCACAAGAAAATTTATCCAAATCAGTCAACCCCCTAAATTTTAACCCCCAAAGAAGTGAGTTAGGTAACTCAGCACATGATGTTTTGCCCTTGGCTTGAGATTCGTGTTTGAAGATATCAAATTTTCCTCCATAAAATATCTGTCTAAAGTAACAAGGCATTTTCTTTGTATTACTTGCAACCAGTTTCATTTAAAATGAACAAATGCATTTAAGTATTGCTATTATCATCCTTCCCTATGGAGAGATTTGTAGAGTTATCTGCCCTTCGATATGACTAGCTTTACTCCTTTAGAGTTTGTTTACAAAGCGCACGAGTTGTGCTTAATGAGAAACAATATACGAAACAAGCCTAAACAACTATCTGATGTATATTTAGACCCATATGTACACTGATTTCTATGTGTATTGACAGATGTTGATATCAGTTTCTTATTATTTAATCATTTAGTCAATTTTCTTATGTTCAGTTTGTCATATAATAGCCTATAAAAGTTATGAAAATAATATAATTTTTACAATTAGTGAAAATGTTTGCACCAGCTACAGTTTAATTTCGGATTGAGAAACTTGGGTGACTCTTCAATCTATGCAGCGAAAAAGAATGGCGCTGATCAACCTGAGTGGTTACGCAGCTGATCTGCGCCTTTTTTTGCATATGGAAAAATCATGACGCGGCTGATATGTAGTCAGGGAGAGTGAAGCCCGTCAATATAAAAAAGCTTTTTCTGAATTTCATATACCTTTGGAGGGCTCTCCGTTTTGTATATAATGAATTATTCCCTGGGGGACATATTGATTTTACCCGGGTCGTCTGTCCGTCTGTCACAAAATCGTGTCCGCTCTGTAACTTAACAACTATTGAGGAAAATTCATGAAATTTCATAAAAATATTAACCAACATGAGACGACATGCAGAGCGCAAGAACTGTAATACTGGATTGCGTATTTTTGGAGTTATAGCCCTTTGAAATGGAAAATAGTAGATGTTGCGATATATGGTTGTGTCCGATCTGTAAATCAAAAACCGTTCTAAGCACCTTCATGAAACTTCATACAAATATTGACCAACATTAGATGACATGCAGAACGAAAGAACTATAACTCTTGTATCTATACCTTTTGAGTTATGTCCATTTGCACTTCGTAAGAAGCTGTTTCTAAGCCAAAATCGTGTCCGCTCTATAACAGTTACTTTGGAACTGTGCAAGATATATTCAGAAAACTTCATACAAATATTGAGCACCAAAAGATGACATGTAGAGTTTAAGAACCATAACTCTTTAATATGTATTTTTAGTGACGTCCCTTTGAAGTTTATAATTAGCAGTTCTGTGACAAAATCATGTCCACTCTATATTTTTTTAAGCGTTTAAGGTATTATGAAACTACATACAAATATTAACCAACATTAGGCAACATGCAGAGTGGAAGAACCTAAACTCCTGTATTGTTATCTTTGAGTTACGTCCATTTGAACTTTGTAAGTAGCAATTTCTGTCACAAAATCATGCCCGGTCTACAACAAGATACATTCATACAATTCTAGATTTTCTATTCGATCCCACTAATGTCACAACCCTGAGCCAAAGTTGTCTGTGAAATTCCTTGGGGGAGTGACTGCTTTGGCTGTGTTACCCCTACCCCATTTCCCTCTGTTGGAAAACATTGATTTGTGACTTTATTTCTTCAATCACAAGCAACGTTTCTAAGCACTTCGGGTTTCCAACGGTATATCGGAGATAATATTAGGGGGTAACTGAAGTTTTGAATATGGTTATCCCCATTCTTATGTACGTTTTATAGTTACACATCGAAAACACAGTATTTCGAACCAAACGTTGGCTTCGTCAGCGTTGACCAATAACAAGTGACGTCGCATAAGACGTCGGGTTTCGACGGTATATCGCAGAATATACAGTCGCAATACTTGACGTTGTCTAATCAGACTCATCGGACTGTGCATACTATTGCACATGTTAAGTAGGACATTGACGCACAGTAAAACGGTTTGAATTTGAATTAATTACAAAATTATGGATGTATTCGCATAACTTATTAGATGTACCTCGTACACGCATGTCAGAATTGTTACGACTTCTACACGTCTGTGATGAATTTATACACATTATTCCAATCTGAGAAAAATCGTACTAATTCATCACAGCAATGGAGTTCTGCCACTGATGTATGTGAAGATTTTGTACCAACTCTTCACATTTGTGATAATTTTGTACCGATTCTTCACATATGCGCGGATTTGGTACCGATTCTTCACATCTGTGAGGCTTTGGTCCTGATTCTCAACATGTGCGAGGAATTGATACCGATCTTCATATGTGAAGAATTCGTACCAGTTCTCCACATCTGAGAAGAATTCGTACCAGTTGATCACAAATGTGTTATACAGAATTCTTTACACATGTCACACTTTCGAACTTATAGATAAGTCAAGTGATCGTATAGTTTTCTAATTTTATTGTTAGTTAACATTGCTGCAACTACTAACTACCCAGGTTCATAATAATTCAAATTCATTGTTGCTTCTTCTTGATTTCCTAGTTACAGACTTAAGCTAAATCCCAATGAAAAATCCTAATCAAAATCCTAAAATCTCCCGAGCGCTATGCGCCCCTGCATTATATACTTAAAGGTCATGCTCTTCATTATCATAAAGTTCATATAGCAATTTCCATGGTGATATTGCTTACGTATTCTATGCTACCTCTATGCCTAAAGTGTTATTACCAAATAAGTTCACGGCATATACCTGAATCGCTATTTCTTGGAAATTGTACATGCGCTTGCTCAAGTTACAGTTATGAACCATTGACCAATTTAGGCTACTTAAAAATATACTGGTTTCTTGAGACAGACCTACTGCAAAGAGTTCTTAGTCCCAAATAAAAATTGCTGAAAATCTAATTGCAAGTGCACTCTGTGACTTTCCTTCTTAAGATTTTATGGAATTTTTTAGTTTTCAAATCTTAAATTGCCTGATATAGTACTTTTGAGTTTATATAGTAACTTACAATTCTTATTAAACAAGAACTATTCCGAGTCTACCACAGACAATATAGTAAACATGTAAACTTCAAATAGCATGCATTAAACTTACTGTAAATGCTTAATACACTTTGAAAGTCACTATTCTAGTCAACTGCTCACTGCTTTATAATATGTTTACTAGTCTCATATTGTTCTTAATAAGTCCATTAAATATGAATGAACACCTTCACATGCACTAACACAGTCTGACTATAACTAAATTCATTCTGAAAGTTCTAAGCACTGTCAAAGTTTAGAATGCTTCACTGCCATCAGTCGTTGTCCTTCAGTCCACCCAAGTGCTATACGGTTGTTTAGAATATGACACACAGGCACGGTTGTTTTGGATGCCTGTTTATACTCTACCATTCGTACCGACTGTCCAAAATTCTGACTGCAGCTCAGGATTAAGAACTGTCCCAACGATAAAACATATCTTCCCATATTGTCGACGCTTGTTGCATTAAGTATATATTGCTGCTTTAGCATGATACAGGTATCTTGATCGGTATCTCCTACTTGAGTTATAAATGTTCACATAAAAGATATAATGTGTCCAGGTAACTTTTAATTCAGGAAAAAGTCTGGAAAGTGTCCATACAGGTAAGCAAAATGAAAGAGAGTTTCTCAGAAATAATTCACAGGTTATCTGAAGTCTTGATAACGATACATCTAGTCTTTGACGTAAGCATAAGAAAGTTCCCACAGTTTCTTCCATAGTTTCATAAAATAAAATAGTTCCAGCAAATATTTTCTCGAGGTTACTAAATCACACTATTTATATGTCCTCTATATATGACACACTGATTATATACGGTTACATATGTCCACACTGGTAAACTATATTCTAGACGTCACTCTTTATTTACAAGTCACCATTGCCATTATAGGCATCAGCTCTGTAGCCTCAAGTCCCTTCGAAATGCCACCTCAATGCATCTTCGAAAGTTCTACGTGTCACCATGACACCATTACGTCCATCTACATAATCTAACGACGGTATCTTATTCCCCTCGTCGTTACCTCACGTCGGGAGTGATGGAAAATTAACCATCTTTGACCAACTATAGGTCCTCTGATCTCTGTCAGCTCCCTGACCTTCAGAAAGGCTTCCTTGGATTGGCCTTCACTGAAAAAACTCAACACAACAAAACATGAGCAAAACATAGAGGCTTGGCAACATCATATGCACACATTGCATGTGTGACAACGAAATGCAAATCTAAAACAAACAACAGAAGTCGAAAAGATTTAACACTGCCCATCATTGTACCAAATGTAAGAAGTGCCAACAACCTCAAAAGTACACCACAACACAAAAGTCAAAATCAAGTACAGACCAACCTTGACATAGCTCTCCTTGTTTTGCCCATTCAGGTTAAAGTAACCTGATTCAAAATTTAAAATTCATACAACACAATTATACCTTTGGCCTACAGCCAAACCATAAGATACCATATCCATTGATGCTGCAAACCAAACGCTCCAGCTGCTCAAAGCTGACATCAAACATAATGGTCCTTATACTGCATTTCATGATACATACTCAATGCACCATGCAACTCTTTAGTGCAAGTCCATATTGGTGCAGGAAAAAAACATCTGAAGTAAACTTAACATTTGACCGAACGTCAACACCAATCTAACAGGAAAGAGTTGAAGATAATTCTTTGTAATCAAACACACCTAACAACGAAAGTTGCAGAGAACACACATCATGTATGAAGCAATGACTCAAAGCTTCGCACAATCATATATCTCTACACAGCGAAATAAAGTTAGGTCACAAACACAATGTACATTCATACCGAAATACCAAGTTTGTATGAACCCATATAGATTGTTAATTTCATGTATATTACCATTCTTCTTATGTTAGGTAACTCTTCTACTTGATTACAATGCTCTTCTTTAGGAAACAATACTTAGTGACGTCATGTGACGTCATGACGTCACAACTGAACCATGGCAACGTCAGTTAAGTGATTACCTGTTGAAACAATATGCAGTACAGTGAATAAAGTGTATGACATTTAATTAGTGTTAGCGTTTAACAAGTGGTAGCAGAGCGTGCGGGTCATTCCTCAGAGGTAGTACAGGACTCTGTGACAGTTGAGATTTGAATAAACTGGTGTTAGAACTGAAATTTGCTAGTGAATATTGATTTTGGAGAAGGAGTCAACATGACAACCAGAATAAACCCACCAACCTTCAACAAAGCGAAGACATATGAAAGGTTCAGACAAGAGTTATTAGCATGGACAGAAATTACAGATCTAAGTAAGGACAAACAAGGTATTGCAATTGCTTTGTCACTTCCAGAAGATGATGAATCTCAAATAAGAGAAAAGGTTTTTGACCAGATTGCAATAGATGATTTAAAAAGTGAAGATGGGTTAACTGTTTTGGTAAATTTTTTGGATGAACATATAGCTAAAGATGACCTCACTGACAGCTTAGAAAAATTTGAAGATTTTGACGATTTTTATAGATCTGGGGGGCAGTCTGTTACAGAATACATAGCAGTGTTTGATGCTAAGTACAAGAAAATAGAAAAGAAAAAAATGACCTTACCACCTGACATTTTGGCCTTTAAATTACTTAGAAAAGCAAATATTACAAAAGAGGAAAAATTGCTTGTGTTGACTGGAATGAACTATAGCAATAAGACAACTTTATATGAGGAGGCAAAGAGATCTCTGAAGAAATTCAAAGGGAGTTACAATGTATCTAGCACCAGTGGATCAAGTATCAAGATAGAACCAGCTTTCCTAGCAGCAAATGAAGAGGTATTGCTTGCTGTAGGATACTCTAGAACTAGAGTTAATAGTCAAAGCTATGGCCGGGAGAAAGGGGCAACATGGAAGCGTGGAAAGTCAGGACAGGGAGCAGCAGTAGGAGAATTTCAGCGTCCAGAGTCAAGAAGACCAACAGCAAGAGGCGGAGGTTATCAGCATACAGAATCTGGGTCAAGAGTCAGTCAACCTAGTAACAGAGAGAGAAAGAACATAAATCCTGTGGGGCCAGATGGTCGTACTTTAACTTGTAAATCATGTGGATCGTACCGCCATTTACTACCAGCATGCCCAGACAGCTGGGAAAACATGGCAAAAGTCAATATTGCAAATGAGGAACATGCGGTTTTATTTACAGGGTACAATACTGAAGAGGTACGCCGTTTGGGCATTGATGCACGCAACTGCGCAGTTCTAGACAGTGCGTGCAGCAGTACAGTCTGTGGTGACAGCTGGGTAAACAGTTATATTCAATCTTTAGACAAGGATGATAAAGTAAAGGTGAAACAATCTGAGGGTCAGAAAGTCTTTAAGTTTGGAGGAGGAACATGTCTGAAGTCAAAGGGGGAATATAGCTTGCCCGCAGTTATTGCTGGAAAAGAGGTGATAATAAAGACAGACGTAGTCGAATCTGATATTCCTCTGTTACTTTCACGAACAGCAATGAAGAAGGCTGCTATAAAACTGGATTTGGAAAATGACACAGCTGTGATAATGGGGAAAGAGGTAGCTATAAATCTGACACCATCAGGCCATTACTGTATTCCTATAGACAAATCAGAAGAAGTCCCTGTAGAGAATATTTGTGCTGTCAAGCTTGATGTTTTGAACAGAAAGGATAGATACAAGACACTGCTGAAACGACATAGACAATTTGCCCATCCTCCAATGAATAGACTGATTGCTCTCCTGAAGGATGCTGGAGTCTGGAAGGAAGAATATGAAGAAACTCTAGCAGAGATAGGCGAAAAATGTGAACTTTGCAAGATATATGCCAAAACTCCATCAAGGCCAGTAGTAGGTATGCCAACGGCCACCAGATTCAATGAAAAGGTGGAAATGGACCTCAAACAATGGAATGGTCGTTGGATACTACACTTTATCGACATGTGGTCAAGGTATACTTTGTCTGTTTTTGTTAACAGAAAGAAGCCATGTAACATAATAGATGCATTGATGACAGAGTGGATCGGCAAGTTTGGAATCATGAAAGCCTTAATGACAGATAACGGGGGTGAGTTTAATGCAGATGAGGTAAGAGAAATCACATCTATTCTGAATGTTCAACTATGTACAACCTCAGGAGAAAGACCATTTCAAAATGGTTTATGTGAGAGGGTTCATGCGGTTACAGATATGATGTTACTCAAACTTGAGGCTGATTACAGGAAGATAAACTCTCAAGCCCTACTTTCCTGGGCAAACATGGCAAGAAATTCGCTACAAATGTGGAATGGGTACAGCAGCCACCAACTTGTTTTTGGACAAAATCCTAACCTGCCGAACATTATGAATGATACCTTACCAGCATTACAGGGATCAACAAGCAGTGAGGTTTTTGCACAGCATTTAAATGCCCTGCATGCTGCCCGCAAAGCATTCATCCAAACAGAAGCTGATGAACGAATAAGGCAAGCTCTCCGGAATAAAGTCAGGGCATCTGAACAAGTCTTTGAACATGGTGATAGGGTCTTCTACAAAAGGGAAGGAAAAGAACGTTGGCTTGGTCCAGGAAAGGTAGTGTTCCAAGATGGGAAAGTAGTTTTCGTTAGACATGGTGGAGTGTTTGTACGTGTTTCTCCAAACAGACTTCAGAAAGTTAACAGTAATTTGACAGAGGAGGAAGAGAAGGAAGTTGAGCACAGTATGGCGGACAAAACTGATGAAAATAAGGGCAATGAAGATCTAGAAGAACCCAACACAATACCGGAGGATATACCAGCTTCAGAGCCTGAAAGGATGGATAGACAGAATATCCAACAGAACAGAATAACTCTGAAACCAAATGATAGCATCCAGTATAAGATGCAAAATACTGGTGAATGGATTACAGCAAAGGTACTTGGAAGAGCTGGAAAAGCCACAGGTAAGAATAAACACTGGTATAATATACAAGAGGACACTACCAAAGAAAAGAAAAGTGTAAATCTTGAACAAATACAATGGGAGCTGATAAATGATGACGAGACTGTTAACCTAGTCATGAAACAAAACAGTGCTAGTGATGAAACAACTGACATTAAATCTGCGTTTTTGCAGGGCAGAGAATTAAGACGGGATATATACATCAAACCCCCAAAGGAGAGCAATACAGTGAAAGGGATAGTCTGGAAGTTAAAACATGGGCTTTATGGGCTGAAAGATGGAGCTAGGCAGTTCTACATGAGCGTGAAAGATGAATTATTGAGGTTGGGATGTAAAATGAGTGAGCTAGATCCAGCAATGTTCTTTCTGCACAAAGAAGGTAAACTTAGTGGCATCATATGCTGCCATGTAGATGATTTTCTCCATGCTGGTGACAAATATCTTGAACATTTAATGGTCAATCTACGAAAACGGTTTGTGGCAGGTAAAGTTGAAGAAGGGAACTTTAACTATATAGGATTTAAAGTTGCTCAGGAAGAAGGCGCTATAGCATTAGATCAGTCAAACTATGTGACAAATATACAGAATATAACAATTGACCCTCAAAGAGCACAGGACAAGCAAAGTACATTAACTTCAGAGGAGCAGACGAAATATCGGCAGCTTTTTGGTCAAATCAATTGGATTGTACAGGGAACCAGGCCTGACATAGCTTTTGAACTCATAGACCTAAGCACAAAACTTAAGAAGGGGACAATAGGTGATCTTTCTCGGGCTATTAAAGTAGTCAATCGAATAAAAGACATTAGGTCTGTGATTACATTCCCAAACTTAAGCAACAAAGTTAGTGACTTGAAGATTGTGGTCTTCACAGATGCATCTTTATGTAATCTTAACAATGGAACTGGAAGTACAGCAGCATATATTGTCTGGTTGATGGATTGCCATGGAAAATGTTCCCCATTGTCTTGGCATGCCGGTAAGATTAAGCGGGTAGTACGATCCACAATTGCCGCTGAGGCCCTTAGCTTACAAGAAGGACTAGAGAGTGGTTTTTACTACAGAAAGATGCTGGAAGATATTTTTGGTATATCAACTAAAACTATTCCAGTTATTGCTTATGTCGACAATAAGAGTGTTATAGAAGCTGTATACTCAACAAAACTAGTTGATGACAAGAGGCTCAGAGTAGACATCGCTGCTATTAGTCAATCCCTGGCGAAAAACGAAGTGAATGAAATAAAATGGTGTCCTGGTAAAGTTCATTTGGCTGACTGTATGACAAAACATGGAACTTCTGGGTACAGCCTACTAAGTGTATTAAAAGATGGAAGGATGCCAGAGGACTTTTTTTTAAAACTTTAAATAATAATTTATCAGCATCAGGGTTTATTGAGATCTGCTTGTTTATTTTTCAAGTTTTTTCCATAGTAACTTCTTTTATTTATTTTCTTTAAATAATTATACAACTGACTACCAGGAACTCAAAAAGGAAAAGTATAATTAATGTTAATTTCATGTATATTACTATTCTTCTTATGTTAGGCAACTCTTCTACTTGATTACAATGCTCTTCTTTAGGAAACAATACTTAGTGACGTCATGTGACGTCATGACGTCACAACTGAACCATGGCAACGTCAGTTAAGATTACCTGTTGAAACAATATGCAGTACAGTGAATAAAGTGTATGACATTTAATTAGTGTTAGCGTTTAACACCCAATAATGGCATATCGCCAACCTAAGTCTTAGCAGGCTACTCTGTCTTTTTGGCAGAATACCAACCTAATTAAATCACAACCCTAGAAAAAAATAGTTCCCAAGATTTTCTAGAAGCGCCTTGGACCATAGCCAATAGTCCATAAACTATGCCAAATATATTAACTGATTCAAAAGAAGACGCAAAAGCATACCCAAGGTCAAATAAAACCAACTTATATCTTAAAAAACAAATCCTCAAATTAATTTGTCTCTATTAACAACAGCCTGGGTACAGAAACAGCTTATAAACCAGAAGCTGTAGCTTAAATAATATGCAGATCAAAATATACACTTATACGTTCCATCTGAACATGCAGGGACATTTAACACATATTGTCAACCTCCAGTTTTGACATGCATGATGTGCATAAGTAAAACCGGCCTTACCTTGGATTGTTTCCAAGTCTTTCCTGACATCATATGGCATTGAAAGTCCTTCGCTAAGGTGTCCAGTAATGTTCAGTGCACTTACAACTGTCCATAGAAAATTCAAACGTTGTCATCACAAATGTCCAAGATAAAGTGTCCCAGATAAGAAGAAATCCTAGGTCACGGCAACCAAAAGAAAGATGGCTGTCACACTATCGGACTTATAGATAAGTCAAGTGATCGTATAGTTTTCTAAGTTTATTGTTAGTTAACATTTCCGCAACTACTAACTACCCAGGTTCATAATAATTCAAATTCATTGTTGCTTCTTCTTGATTTCCTAGTTACAGACTTAAGGTGGACATATACGGAAGAACTCTGTTCTTACTTGTTTATAAAACAAAACAGAGTTATTGTTCATCATCTAATTGATTAACTGTGGAGTATATACAGTTATAATACACACTAAAATGTCTACTGTAAAGATCCTAAGTTTTCGGGCACAAAGGTCTGTACAAACAGTGGAAACCGAGATCAGACTGTTCCTTAGGAACCAGAATGATCAAGATCTTCACAGTTTCCATTCCATCTGCGCATTTTTGTCGACATTACTCTATGGTAGAACCAAATAACAGGAAAAATAAATAGTAGGGCAATGACCGGCTGTGCTTGCAGCAGGTGCAGAATTTGGGCAGTCTGTTTTGGGGATATTTTGAACTTAAACATTGTTTTTCTAGGAAACGAAACGGTGAAATGTTTTTTTTTTGTTTTATTCTTTAACATACAATGTAAGTTTTACTAAAATAATATGCACAAGCATGCCCCATCAATTGAATATATTTTTCATTACGTTTTTCATGAAATTCAATTTTCTTGCATTTTTTAATGAATGTAAAACTATACTTATTAACAAGAAAACTGCAATTTTTTGTTATCAGTTTGTTTCAAATATCCTTTATTAGAGATTCTATGATTTGCTGAAATGAAAGTGCGTTCATTTGCTAGAGATATGTATTTAAATGGAAAATGCGTAAAAAAAGTATGTAGAAATACAAAATATTGTTTTTTAGGAAAACAAAACGGTGAAAATTGTTTTTTTTTCTTATCCTAATGTTTTATAGCTCCTTGGGTTATCTAAATGGTATAAGGGTTTGAATGCCCCGCCAATATTTCCATTCAGTATTCGTCTACCTTAAGCTAAATCCCAATAAAAAATCCTAATCAAAATCCTAAAATCTCCCGAGCGCGATGCGCCCCTGCATTATATACTTAAAGGTCATGCTCTTCATTATCATAAAGTTCATATAGCAATTTCCATGGTGATATTGCTTACGTATTCTATGCTACCTCTATGCCTAAAGTGTTATTACCAAATAAGTTCGCGGCATATACCTGAATCGCTATTTCTTGGAAATTGTACATGCGCTTGCTCAAGTTACAGTTATGAATCATTGGCCCATTTAGGCTTCTTAAAAATATACTGGTTTCTTGAGACAGACCTACTGCAAAGAGTTCTTAGTCCCAAATAAAAATTGCTGAAAATCTAATTGCAAGTGCACTCTGTGACACACATGTGGAAAAAGCGTACGCGTAAACAAGAAAAAGCTTTAAAAAAGATAATAGGCGCAGATTAATGTTATATGTCTATGTTTGAAGATTTGACAATAACTTTCATGAATAAGTAAGCTATGTCGGTAGGCCCCCACAACCGTAATTTTGACACTGGGTAGCAACAATGACCTATCTCAAAATTGAGCTGTCCAACTTGGAATTCCAAAATGGATCGCGGTCAATCTTGAAATTGACGTGATTTCAAAATAGTTATTAACATGTTGCACTGTGTGTTTGTTTGTGTGTATTAAACCGAAAGTAGAAATTCTTTACCAATTCTTTACATGGGTGTGACAAATACGAAGTGTGAAATTTACGGCCCAACACGGCTCATTTAAGTCTGATGTGCAATACTTATTAATGAATAGGTTTTCTAAATTTAAAGTATATTCATGATGAACGTCAGAGAAAATCGATTTAAGTTAAAACATATGGCTGATTTCGTTATACCTGTGGAAGACAAGTCAGCGGAAAAAATGATAACGATTGACAACAAGTAAGTTTATTAATTATTATCTATTCAGCAACAGTTGAAGTGTTGTTTGAAACGTATATATTCCAGACAAAAATAAGGTTTGTAAAAGACACCAAACAAAGCACATAGGTTGTGTACATACAAGTAGCTATTTAAGTATTTGTTCTCAAAATTTTATTGATTCTCTGTAAACGTATATTCATGTGTTCAAGGATGGTCTCTACTGATTATACAATAAGCTAGATTTTAGCAAACTGGGTCGTCGAATCACTTATATAAAATATTTTATAGGACCATGCTTACCAGCACAGTTGAAGTATTACTGAATTTCCTTTTCACCAGATACTTTGCATTTTAAATTGTTTTACATGTAATCATATATCCTGTATACGAGCAACAGTAAAATAATATCTAGCATCTATCTGTTGAGTACTCCTCCCACCCCCCTTATCCATTGAAATAATCAAGCCCCTGTTTTCTCCGCAAATTTGATTATTTACTCGGAATCGTCAAAGTGCTTAACTTTAATATTATAGGAAAATATTTAAAAGCTGGTTTCTTTTTACCCAAAGAATTTGGATTTTAATAATTTTCTTGCATGCAGGTCTTATCCAGCCTTGGTACCGTCGGTGATAAGACGGAGTTATTTTCTCTTCAAAGCAATCCCAAAATTGTAGATCCGTCTGTCTTACGGATCTCGATTTTTTAGGTATTTTTGGAAGAGAATATTCTAATCTATAGCCGACTGATTAACATATTTGGGGTACATAATGCAGAGAGAAAATCCAGCCTCATTGGCATATAAACACAGTATGTCCAAAACTACAAATACAGTTGGTCGGGAAGGACACAATTACAAAGCACACACCGAAGAAGAAACGAGAAACACAAACGCCATAAAGGTGCAAAATATGTCCAATAGCAGGGAGGAATAGAGGAATCAATGCAATCCGAAACTCATCCATACAGATGTGATGGAACAAAGTTGAGTACTCAGTGCCTTCCTAAAGTCATCCATACAAATGTGATGGAACACAGTTGAGGACCCAGTGCATTCCGAAACTCGTCCATATAAATGTGATGGAACAAAGTTGAGGACTCAGTGCATTCCGAAACTCATCCATACAAATGTGATTGAACACAGTTGAGCACTCAGTGCATTCCGAAACCCATCAATACAAATGTGATGATCAAAGTTGAGGACTCAGTGCATTCCGAAACTCATCCATACAAATGTGATGGAACAAAGTTAAGGACTCTGTGCATTCCGAAACTCATCAATACAAAATTAATGTGATGATCAAAGTTGAGGACTCAGTGCATTCCGAAACTCATCCATACAAATGTGATGGAACACAGTTGAAGACTCAATACAATCCGTGGCAGATTGTTTTAATTATTAATTAATAAATCACCCAAACAACATTACTGCATCAGAGTTGAGGAATCAATGCAATCCGAAACTCATCCATACAAGTGTGATGGAACAAAGTTGAGGACTCAGTGTATTCCGAAACTCATCCATACAAATGTGATTGAACACAGTTGAGGACTCAGTGCATTCCGAAACTCATCAATACAAATGTGATGATCAAAGTTGAGGACTCAGTGCATTCCGAAACTCATCCATGCAAATGTGATGGAACAAAGTTAAGGACTCTGTGCATTCCGAAACTCATCAATACAAAATTAATGTGATGATCAAAGTTGAGGACTCAGTGCATTCCGAAACTCATCCATACAAATGTGATGGAACACAGCTGAAGACTCAATACAATCCGTGGCGGATTGTATTAATTTTTGTTCCGTTAGGATCGATTCCGGTAACTTCGGACAGCGAGTAAATTCGGACATGCAATTGCAAACAGTGAAAATCCAGATGAGACGGCTCATAATGAGCCGTCTCATCAGGATTTTCACTATTTGCCCAGTTAATTTCGTTTACATTCGAAACAACTGACATATAAAGGAAACAATGACAGTGTCCGAATTTACCTGACTTGACCTATGGTTGTGTTGATGATTCTAAATGGTTACATATACTGTTTTACGAGCGAAGGAAATCACCAGCTGGACCACACTGGGCCCGACCAAAAACATTTGCTCAGTAGGCATGCCGTGTTTAGACAACGTTTCTGTTTTAGACAAAGCCCATAACGTTTGTACATTGTTGGATAGATGTCGCGAGCTTACTTGGTGTGTTTAGGTAGCGACTGCCGTATGCGCCGTCATTTCGCCTTAGGCTTTACTAGGGTCATCCAAAAAGTTCTGTCACTGGCTTATATCTCGAAAACGAAAAGTGATATTCACCTAAAATAAAAACCATTCAGAAACCCTGTTTTTTTATCACGTAGCTGTTAAAAACTGATTCTTGTATCAATGATATAACATTCACAATCTGCTTTAAAAGAAGGGTACCCTCACCCTACCGGCAAATTAGTAGATACAACTCCGGCAATAATCAATGAAGGGATATCTATTATCGCTGCCCGGTGCCTACGATATCTCAGGTACTAATAAACACAGAGAAAAAATCTCCAAGTGATTCTGTCCATCTTAAAGAGTTTACAGCATTTCGTAATCTCAACTTTATGCAAACAACGCCATAGGAAAATCGACTAGGTCATGTTCTAAGTTCAAAAGCTTCATAAACATATAATATTTCAAATTCTGAAGCATATCTTTACTGCAGTAGATCATGACAATGTGTTCTCAATCAAAATTTCAGAAAAGATCCCTAAAATGAAGGCACAGTGGGTCCTTGAAAATTACGTGACTGTGTATTTCACCATATTTCATATATCAATATTTTTCATCGCATATAATAGACAGAAGTCGCTGATTTTTATGTAGTGTCTCACAAAATGCAATAGACAGCAACCATCAAAATTTCAGAACCCTGCGATATGTTATTGACGAGATATGCAGCAAGAATCACAAGCCAGCAGAAAAACAAAATCATGAAAATAGGCCACTGTCAAATATAAGGTCTGTATTTGAGCTTATAACTAAAACAGATGGCATGTTTGCACCATTTACTTGATATCAGTATAAAGATAAAAGATTGTTCTTTTGATTGTTGCAAACCGTGGTAAGCTATCACGTCTGTGAGCAAAGTTATGAGTCCAGTGACAGAACTTTTTGGACGATCCTCGTACTCGCTGTTCTTTAAATAAATTGAGGCGGAAGCAAAGTTGTCGACCATGATTGGGTTTACCAACATTTACCGAAGTCAGATTCAAAACAAACAGCCAGTTAGAAAAATGTTTTCGGACCGACTTTCCGAACTGGCATTCCGTCGAAAAGAGCTCGTATTGGCGCAGATGAGAAGTCATGGCATCATATACCTACTGGGATGTTCATTGAGTCCGGAGTATCTATTTATTGGTTATCCCCTCGGGATAACCATATCAAGATAGGAATTCGTACTCGATTGTACGCCGTTTCCTTTTGCTTTGCTTTCGCCGTTTCCTACAGATCCCACTATCTCCTGGTACTTCTACATTTGGCACACCCAGCCACAGGGTTCTCGCCAGCATCGCTAATGCATGATCTTTATAGCTTATATCTTAAAATCCTTTATGTCACCTTATACAAACAGTTACCTGATAGTTCAGTTAGCATTTTACAGTGCAGATAAATAACAAGTTCTACTTGATTAATGCAGGTTCCACTATTTACCGGTACTTGCTCCCATAGTTTGGCGCACCCAGCTGCAGGGTCCCTTCCAGCATTGCTAAGACATGATCTGTAAAACTTATCCTGAAGACTTCATCTCGCCTAATACAAGAATCTCACCTAATACAAGCACTTACCAGAGAGTACAGTCCACTTACGAAGAGCCATTACTAAACTGGACAGGTCATCTAACAAAAGTTAATAGCACTGAAGCTCACCTGTTACAAGCAATCACTAGACAAAACGACTAAACTGTCAAACTCGCCACTTACCTAAAGCTTCAACAAATCCAAGAATACAATAAAATTAACTTGTATTGCCGCCATTTTTCTGCTTTACCACTTGTATCCTATAGATTCATTTGCTAAGGGATAACCTCTCAAGCTTTTTCAAAAGCTAAACTTGTCTTAAGATTGGATACACTTATAGCAGTTTTCCCTCCCTTATCATAAGTAATACTTCTTAAAGAAAAACATGATATCACAAAAATGACCCCTTTCTCTGATATAGCGGGCAAACATATAGGTATGTCCATTCACATTATTCATATAATGTTTTTTCGTTGCAGGAAGAAGTGACTGATATCGCAAACGTAGATAAATACATATACAATTGCATCACAATGTTGAAGATTCTTTCGTCTAGACTGTCATGACTTCAAAGAAATACGACTACACCGTTGTCCCACCAACTGAAGAGTATAGTCCAGCCGGTGCTACAGAAATTGTATTGGCAGTTACAGTTGCAGTTTCTCTGTTCAGTTGTGTTTGTTGTGTGCTATACTGTAAAGGCTTTTTCAAACGGAAAACAAGAACTAATCAGCGACCGGTAAGCTATCTATTATTATTAACAATTTTACGTTTGGAAAGATAGAATGAAAGAGATGACTGAGCTGCGACACGAGAAAACCAACAATGTGGTTGTGCGCCCAGCGTAGATTCAGATCAGCCTGGGCATCCGCCCAGTCTGATCAGAGTCTTCGTTGTCCGCATGGAGGTAGCTTAGACCCGTAGCTACCATTTAAGCCTTTAGTGAAGAGTCTGATTACACTGGGCGGATGCCTAGGCTGATCTGAGTCTGCCCTGGGCGCACAACCACATTGTTGGTTTTCTCGTGTCGCGGCTCATGTATGTTTTTTGTCACATCCTGGAAACTGCTTTAGTCTGATCGGGGCGCATGCATATCTTTGAAGATTTGTTTCCAGAAAATTCTTGTTATCCCCGCAAATAGTAGTAGTAGTAGTAGTTATAATGATAGTGATAATAAATAAATAAATAAATAAATAAATAAAAGGATTCCGGAATTTACTTCTCTTGTAACAGTTTTTTTTTAATAACTAGTTTACATTATAACACTAGTGTACTTTAATCAAATACACAGTTCCGAGAATAGCCGCTAAGCTCCGCCTGCTTAGTTACTGTTACTACGTCTTACAAGCTTACAAAAAATGGCGGAAAAACAAATGACAAAGGCAAGTGTCTGCTAAATCTTGGCGATCTATGGCGAAGAATCAGCCTTCTCATGAGCTACACATAGCAGTTGGCGCATCATGCATTTCCGATACGTTCTGTTCTTGCAAAGCAGGGAAAGTTTATTAAAAGTGGCGTTCGTTTGTTTTCTTTAAACAGGTATACATCCCTCCAGTAGCTGTGAGGTAAAATCACGGAGTTATGTTGGATATTGGCCACGTGCGCTTTGTTTGTGAGACTATGTCACGTGCTAAGTTGCCGTTGCATTGGTCAGGTATACGCTATCAGGTGATTTTAAGTGACATTCTGGGTGTGGCTCGGAACCGTGTATTGTTTATAAACTATACAAGAACTGTATTTACCTCCTCCAAAGTTTTAACTTAAAGTGTGTTAGTCCTTCTCTGCCTTCTGTACCACAAAAGGTTCAGGAAACAGTGCAGACCCAGATCAGATGCCACATAATGTGGCGTCTGATCTGGGTATACAATGTTTGCATATAGAACGTTATTGGTCCTTATAGATAAAAATAATAAAATAATAATCAAACTAAACTAGGAGCGGCTGTAGCGTAGTGGATAACACTCCAGACTACCAATCCAGGGGTCGCAGGTTCGATCCCCCGCTTCTCCGGTCTTTCGGATGAGACTTTAAACCGAGGTCCCGTCTCCATATGACCTCGTTGTTGGTGGGACGTTAAACCCGAGTTCACTCACTCAAACTAAACTAAACCAGACACCCCTTAAATGACAAATGGACTCATCCAATATATAATGACAGGTGAGTTCACTAGCCCTAAACTTGGACGGACACTCGGCGCCAGGTGTGTGCAACTATGGTTACGTACCCCTGAGCCACTTTGGGAACGTCGTTACGAGAACTGAAACAGAACAAATGTACATAAATGGCTCAATTGTATGTCTGTTTTTCTTTTCTTACATTCAGATGCCATCATATCAAAGACCACGAACACCAAGACGAACACAAACACAAACACCAGAACGAATGGATCGCAGAGAACCTGGTGACATTTTGGACACGGAAGAGCGTCCTCTGACAGATTTGGTACCTGTGGCGTCATCGGAAGAGTCTCTTGGCATGGGATATAGAACTGACAATATAAATGGTTTGCCCAGTTTGGATAACAACGAAGCAAGGTCTAGCACTAATTTACACGTAGTTGTCCATACAAATGATGGGACACGTTCGGGCACTGAGGAAGCGATTTCTGATAGACATGACACAACTTACTCATTAACACCTCCACCCCTATATCATGGACTGGACAGAATATGCCCGTTGGTTTCGACAGAATTACAGTCCCCGCCATCGTATGATGATTTTATGGCAAAACCTGAGATCTACACACAAGTACCGCGGTGATAATTAAGAAATAATTGTTCCTAACCCGAGACCACATGGTATTGGAGGACAATCCACGAAAGATTCATTCAGACGGCGAAGCCGGAGCAAATATTCGCATCTGCCTGACAACACTTATGTTAATCAGCGATAATTAACGGGCGAAGAAAAATATTGCGAGGTTTTTTGAAGCGGACATCGACAGAAGTAGGGGAGACCGGGGATAGTTGATGCAATGCGAATAAAAAGACAATGACGTCATTATGGACGTCAGAAATAACGAATTTAAGTAGTCATTGACAGTCGCCATCTTTTCCTGAAGTTTTGCCGAATTTGGAAAACAAATGAGAATTTGGTGAAGAAAAGTTCATTTTTGACACACATAAGTAAAGTTAAAGGTATTTTGCAATTTTTCGTTTAGTGCGCATTTGTTTCTAGTGTTCATAATTCATTTATGCACACAGGTAGAGAAATCTTTCATCTTCAAACTTATACGCTCTTCTGAAGGAAAAAAATGTGTATTAATTGTCTACCTTGCTGAATGTCACGTGGGGCACGGTTGGGGCAAGTTGATGCAATGACCATGGGGTACGTTTACGAGGATCGTCCTAAAAGTTCTGTCACTGGACTCATAACTTTGCTCACAGACGTGATAGCTTACCACAGTTTGCAACAATCAAAAGATCAATCTTTTATCTTTATACTGATATCAGGTACATGGTGAAAACGTGCCATCTGGTTGAGTTATGAGCTCAAATACAGTTTTTCTATTTGACACTGGCCTATTTTCATGATTTTTGTTTTTCTGCAGGCTCAGTTTGTGATTCATGCTGCGTATCTCGTCAATAACATATTGCAGGATTCTGAAATTTTCAGGGTTGCTGTCTATTGCATTATGTGGGGCACTACATAAAAATCAGCGACTTCTGTTAATTATATGCGATGCAAAAGATTGATATCTATGGTGTCACAGAAATCTTGTGAAATACACAGTCACTTGATTTTCAAGGACCCATTGTGCTTTCATTTTAGGAAACTTTTTTGGAATTTTGATTGAGATCACATTGTCATGATCTACTGCAGTAAATATATGCTTCAGAATTTGAAATATTATACATTTATGAAGCTTTTGTACTTAGAACATGACCTAGTCGATTTTCCTATGGCGCTGTTTGCAAAATGTTGAGAATAAGAAATGCTGTTAACTCTTTAAAATGGACAGAATGACTTGGATATGTTTTCGCTGTGTTTATTAGCACCTGAGATATCGTAGGCACAAGGCAGCGATAATAGACATCCCTTCATTGGACATTGCCGGAGTTGCATCTACTAATTTGCCAGTGGGTTGAGAGTACCCTTCTTTAAAGCACATTGCGAATGTTATGTCATTGATACAAGGATCAGTTTTTCACAGCTATGTGATAAAAAAAACGGCGTTTCTGAATGTTTTTTTTTATTTCAGGCGAATGCCACTTTTCATTTCGAGATATGAGCCAGTGACAGAATTTTTTGGATGACCCTCGTATACACCATAGAATCCTATTGGACTGCATGAGCTGTATATTTGATGGGCTTGATCTCTAACTGATGTAGAACTATGTACAATAGTTTGAGCATTTCGGATTTGTTGTATTATTTTATTATATTCAAAAAATATGCAATGGCATTCGAGCCATGTGCAATTCCCACAATTTACATGTGCGCCCAGCGAAGACTCAATACAACCTGCGCATCCGCGAAGTCTAATCAGAGTCTTTGCTGTGCGCCCTATGGAAAGCTAAGGACCCATACCTTTTCGTGTGGCCAGTGAAGACTCTGACCCGACTGTCCTGAAGCAAAGGCTTCCTCTTTTTTAAAACCAAACTGTGCCATAATTAGGACAGCTACAGTGACAAAGGACTTCTATGCTTAAGGCGTGAATTTTCCCCATGATTTAAAAGTTATACGGATCACTGACTTTTGCTTTGCATTTATGACTATGACATGTAACTTGCATGGAAAATGAATTTTCAAGTGGTTTTGTCTATGTAAAGTACGTTAAACATACGTTGACGTTGACGTCATTGTTGAGATAAATTGTAAATTATCCTCAAACTGATCGTTGAAATAATGATTTATTGTATACATTTCACCCTTTTTTGACTTACATTGCTTACATAACAGACAACACTGGATAGTTTTGACTATATGTATGTGACCTTGACCTCATTTCAAGGTCATGGTACACAATAAAATCCTTGAAGATCATAGTGCTACTGTTGACCCTTCTTCTTCTTTGGCTTATTGAGTATCGTTCCCCCCGTGACCCAGCTTCCCACTCATATATATTGCGTACTTCCATCGCATAAGTCTGCTGCATGAAGGAAATGCTGGGTCACGGGGGGGAAGTACTTGTATCTTAGTTATAGTGAAGCGTTCTCTTTTGGCCGCTTTGACCGGAAGTATAACTGTGGTTTTGCATGTTTAAATGCCAGTCAGGCGTAACAAGAAGAAAACCATTGCTTTGTATTGTGATATGCATGTATTTAGCATGCATTTATGACAAAAATGTATGAAATGAATGACTGATTTCAATATTTTTATTACCTCAAAAATTGAGGTATGCGAAAACCTTGAACCAAGGGTAGGTAGAGTCAGACTGGATTATCTCCCCATGTCTTTGGGTCTGAATCACAAATGATCTGATTTCATATGGCTTACATATTTGTGGAAGCTCCGCTAAGTAAAAAATGCACACTTAATACTTTTGAAAATTCGGACCTGTCGCGCCGGTCTAATGGGGAAAATCCTCGCCTTAATCGAAGAAGTCCTTTCTAGATTGTTATACGGTAGTTTGCCTCAATACTCTTCAATTATCTATGATCTGTGATTGTGACACTTCTTTGGAAGGGGCGTAAATAGGGGCTATTTTAACCCTTTTTTGACCAGTGGACTTGTCCATTCTTATCATTCAGATAAGCCCATTACTAGTTTTAGGGGTTTCTGGTGAATATTTTCACTTTTATTGTACTTTGCATAGAAATTCCTGTAAGCAAACAATGTAGACCCTGATCAGACGCCGCGTTTTGCGGCGTCTGAACTGGGTCTGCACTGTTTGCATAATGTCCCCAAAACGGGTATCCGGTCTAAAGAGGGTTAAGATACGCAATATTATGTTTGGTACTGCTTGAGGGATAGTACAGCAGTTGAGCCCCTTAGATAGTTTTATATGGTTAGATCATTTCATAGTTTTTATTAAACCATTGTTTAACGTTTAAATTTTAAGCAGGCAAATACGCAGGTGCGTGTTGAAATTTTGTCATGTTGACAAAATTTCATTTCGCACCTGCATATTTGAGTAAAGGAAGGTACGCCCCTGTTGAATAACTGCATTCTATTTTTATGACGTTCTTTTACATTGTTATTCGAAAGTAATTTTACTGAATAAAATATTATTTGCACATGGAATTAGTTTATTTTTGATTTATATATAACACATAAATTAATAGCAGTACACAAAAGGAACGCAAGACACGCAAGGTATTCCGAAAGACAATGACGACCAGCTTTTCTCCAGACAGGAAGTCTTTCAGCTAACCCAACTAAAACACCACCTACTGAAATGGTAAATGAAAACATAAGCATATTGAATCCAAACTGTCGCTTTCATGTGTGAAATGGTTCGAAACATATTCCCTAGTCTATCAATGAACGCTTGAATTAAAGTGGGTCGATCGAAAGATAAAGACTCGACAGAAACAACGTAAATTGACACCTGGAGATCTTTGGGTGTCAAACGACACTACTGAAATACAGGAGCAATTAAAAGCCACTAATAAGCCCGAACTACCAAGCAACAAACAAGATAACCAAAACTTATTAATGAGCTGCAAGAGGAGCACAACTTACTAGAACCCATCGAAATACCAGCAATTTGTGTTATTAACTTAATTAGTGTCGGTCAGTTGTAAGTAGATATATCACTCGCATTCCGCGCTCGTGATATGATCTACTTTACAACTAACATCCAAACAGTGAATTATTACTCAACAATTCACTGCTACAGATGCTATATTTCTTAAGTAGGGTAACTTTTTCTGGTCAGTTCAGAAAATGTAGCATACAATACCTACGCATTAGATACAACATAAATGCAATGCTGCTGTCAATCATGGTTAATTAATAACTTTACTTCCTTCTCTTCCATTGCACGCCTGTAATTCGTTCATTAGACACAATGATGGACCCGGCATAAAAAGATATTGGTTTCAGTAGGTGGGGGCCTGAGCTTGTCTGGTCTGACGTTTGCTAATTCGAGGTTCAACTGGTTGGTTTCGTTCGCAACAGTGTTTCAGACGGGTGTTGTTTGACATCCCAGGGGATCTCTAGGTGTCACAATACGTTGTTTCTGTCGAGTCCTAATCTTTGTTTTATCGGTAATTTACTTCTTTCCTGTTATGATTCAATGATGGCTAGGACAAGTAAGAAGATAGGCAGTCAGATCCCATATCCCGCCCCATCCCCAAAGCCAAACGGGAAAGAAGTATACATGTGTACACAAACTGACAAAAGTTCACGAAACACCAGCACTTTCCCAAATAGGTGGTCACTGAGCTAGCCCAACAGAAAACAACAAAAATACGAATTTATATTATTAGGGCTGAAACCAGATTTACTGGATCCAACCCTCGCCCTTAGCTATTGCAATGTTTTATGCTGACCAAATAGCTAACTAAATATTTCAAACCACTGCAGAAGCTGAAGGAGAGGGTTTGTCTGTCGCTTTGACTTTTTTGATATACGGTTTGCTATGTTAAGGCTAGCCCAGAAATTAAAAATGGAAAATAGGTAAAATTAGATGTTGAATGTTTTACGTATAATTTGTTCATATTGTTTGGGTTGTTGCTTTTTGTAAGACTGTTGTGTAAGCGATGGTTGCTTTTGCTGGGTTGAACAACTAAGTACCTGACGAACCTAGGTAGAACAAAGGGCGAGGGTTGGTCGACCACAAACCGGTTAGGCCCCACCCCCCCGAACCCCCGCCCTCGCCAGTAAATTCATTATTGGCCGTCTCAAGGCGGCAGTTCTTTTTTTGGTACGTCTTGGTTGTTAGTTGCTATGTTTGTTATTGATTTATTGTTTCTGGTGTCAAGGCTACTCCGGTGACCACCTACCTTAGGAAATGGCTGTTCACATAGCTGCCGCTGGTGTTATCTTTGGTGGTGACTAATTTTATGTTGTCTTTTTCCCACATGGTGCCTTGGGTTGGATCTGGAATTGACTTGGTTCAGTTCCTGTAAATTTTCCTCCTTACTTTTGAATCCAGTAAACCTAGATAAAGGCCCCAATATCCACCTTCACCCCCCCCCCCCCCCCCCCCCCCCCCACCAATTAATATATTAATATATTACTGACCGTTTCAAGGCGGCACTTATATTTCTCATTTCCTCATAAGTCTGTGGACTTCTAACAATACGGCCACATGTATAGCTGTCTACTTTTCAGTGTCGGGCTTAAAACTCTTTTCAAGCATGGCCTATCGGAAACAGAGCTCATGGTGACGGTGTATAAATTCAAAACAAAAATGTTAGTAGGGCTGATTTCTCTGATAATTTCAGAAAAAAAAAATCATACGTTACAAACGTATTGGATACTCCATAAATATAATGCCACTGTCGGCATGCATAGTGGTTAACATAATCATGGTAAATAATGTTGCGGTCTTCTTAAATTGCACACCGGTTGTTCGGGCCTCAGACTTAATGTTGGACTCGACTGAAAACTATTTCTTTTAGATTGTTATGGCTGGAGCTTGACTTGTCTTTTCCCTGGCAATTCGTGGTTCAACTGATCGTTTCCTTTTGCTCCAGTATTTCAGTGGTATTGTTTGTCATCACAGGGAACTCCAGGTGTCGCAATACGTTGCTTCTGTCGAGTCCTCATCTTTGATTTTCATAAGTGTTATAAATTCGTGATTCGTTCTTGCTGCCTTTGATTCTTTGATTGGTCATGAAGCTTTAATGAAGATCATACAGCTAACTTAATATTTCAAACCATTGCAAAAACAGAGCAGTTAAACTAGTTTTAGCCCCTCCTCACCCACCCCCTTTCTCTCGTAATTACTGATCGTTCAAAGGCAGTATCGTCATGTTATGTGTTCTTCTAATAAATGCTTATCTGTGTTATCTATATATTCTAGCAATATGGTCACCTGTATAGCTGCCTACTTTGCTTTCTGTTTTGTTTCGAATTAAACATAGAAACCAGTTAAAAATAGATATTACTGTTGTTTCCTAATGGAGTAGCTAAACCGCCATTTGTTCGGGAAAGTTCTGTTCATTCGGCTTACCACGCGTGTCTTTCGTGAACTTTTGTCTGTTTGTGTGTCTCCTTCTTTTTGTTTTGGTTTTGAGGGCGTAATGCGGGCTCCGATTGTATTATTTCCTAATTATTGCCTTTCTTTTAAATTTGTTTTCTGTTTTGTTTTGTAGTGTGGGTAAAAATTAATGTTACTCATGGTTTCAACTGGTGTAGCTGAATGACCACTTGCCCAGGAAAAAGCTGCTCATTCACTTTACTGTCCGTGCGTTTTGTAAACTGTCGTCAATTTATGTATTTACTACTGTCCCTTTTGGTGTTTAGAGCGGGCTGTGGGATCTGATTGTATTAGTTCTTGATCATTTCCTTTGCCGGTGTTTAGAGTGGGCTGTAGGATTTGAGTGTATTAGATCCAGATCAATGTCTATCTTTTTACACAGAGTAGTTGAAATACGAGTATGTACCATATACAGGCAAATAAGGCTACTTAGAATCAGTATTTAAAGTCTTCATAGTCCTACAAGTGGTTAAAAACGTCAAAACACAAATCATTACGAAAACCGGTTCAAACTTCACGTTTGGTGATAAAATATGGGTTGATGTGTATAAATTGAGTCATACAACTGGTAAAAAGTCGGGGGAAACTGTTTTCGAAAAATGACAAATTGCTCTACAAAATACATTTTTCAATTTCTGGTTGCCCGTCGAGTGATGCAACATAAACAAAAGCCGGACAGTAAATGAGGCCCCAAGCTTGTACATTGTACTTTTACCATTTTATTGAAGTTGATGAAATCAAAAGTAGGTCATTTTAGTTGCCAACAAAATGATCGAGATCATTTTTCAAACCTTTTAAGTGAAACTCAGTGAAGTATTTGTTTACACTTTGCTAATCGCGGTCATTTACAATGATGAAATTGTAGTGAGAAGCTGGGATAGAATTTTTCATGCTGGTAGAGCAATTGGACCTTTAAGTAGTGTTTGTATGCTAAAGAACCAGAATCAACAACATGTAAATAAGTTTCTACACCTGTTTATGTATTAAAGCTAAATGAGCCGCGACACGACAAAACCAGCAATGTGGTTGTGCGCCCAGCGCAGACTCAGATCAACCTGGGCGTTCGCCCAGTTTGATCAGACTCATCGCTAAGTGCTCAAAGGGTAGCTAAGGGTTTTAGCTACCTCCATGCGGACAGCGAAGGCTCTGATCAGACTGGGCGGATGCCCAGGCTGATCTGAGTCTGCGCTGGGCGCACAACCACATTGTTGGTTTTGTCGCGTCGCGGCTCAAATAAATAAAGTCTGAAATAGATAACGACGATTTAAAATCACTTCTTTTACAAGGCTTAGCGGAACATCGGCATGGTTGTTTCATCAACATAAAAATAATACAAATAAAACACAAAACATTTAGTTAAATTAATTTCCATAGATATCGAAACAAAGTAGAACACAAAGACGACGGCTGTGCGGGTGACTCCAAATTTACAATTGCCCTATAGGAGAAAGCGACTATTCAACTCATCAAGGACATATGAGGCTTTGCAAGAAAAACAAGTCTATATCTTTGAAAGGTTCAAATTATCATCAAACACAGCGTTTCCTATGTCACAACATCCTAGGGTTTGCGCCATTGTTTTTTTATCCAGGTCTTTAATTCAAGGCCCCTGTAGACAAGGGCAAAGTCGGGTAAATTCGGACAGCGGGTAAATTCGGACAGTGACATTGTTTCCTTTAGCCTATATGTCAGTTGCTTCGAATTGAACCAAAATTAACTGGGCAAACAGTGAAAATCCTGATGAGACGGCTCATGATTTCAACTGGATTTTCACTGTTTGCAATGGTATGTCAAAATCTACACACTGTCCGAAGTTACCCGACTCGAACTGTCCGTTCTAACGGGGAAGTTTCTAGTGAGGATCTCGTTTGTTGTATATTTAGTGGTCACCTAGAAATCTGTCCTTTTGTAGTAAATGGTTTCAGATAAAACAATAGGTACAAATAGATGTTTTAACTGGTTCATTAACTTCACAGTGCTTTAACAGATTTTGATATGGATCTTCTATGCCGTTAACGAATATGCATATACTTTTAAGTTTCTCATTTTCATGGCTGTGTTTTGTGATAGGGACTCCCTGTATATTTTTTCTAAAGTTTTCAAAAGCCTGATTTGCCGCTTTTATTTTTGTTTGTTTGTTTAAAGCTGAACAGATCGAAAGGCGACAGTACCCCTATCAGGCACACAGCGTTTAATCAAAATCGAATCAACGTTGATTCGACGTCATGACGTTGAATCAACGTTGATTCAATGTTGATTTAACAGTTTGTGCTGACAGGCCAGTTATTAGGGCGATAGTAAATATTGAAACATTTTCAGTCTGTAAAGTTGTGTTTATCGTTTGTTTGGTTGTGCTCTAACATATTGGTTGCAAAATTGCAAATAATGCAGGCCCTTATCATACTGATCCTTTTGAATCTACGCTCGCTGCCCAAAGAATTAGGATTATTTTGGTTTTATAAAAAAATCAATCCTGTGTAGTTCTACTTTTTTATGAACCCACTGAGACGTGTATTGTGTTGTGAAATTCTACACACGAATGTTGTAATGGGTATGATGTTTGAACAGAACAGGTAAGAAAATTGTATATCCTTATCATTCGTGATGGATGGAGAGATATCTTGCGATTTTATTGCCCATTTCAACAGTATTTCAGTCATGTCGAGCTGCTGAAAGGGTAATAATGAAAGGATGAGTGCAATTAGAGCCCCCGATAAGGTTGAATTTTGAGGATAATATTAGGATTTTTTTCTTATTTCTAAAGGAATAGATAGGTTTTAACCCTTTATTAGGACCATCTCGGCGCGACGGTTCAAATGAGGGGTCATAACTTATGTTGTAGTGAGAAATATAGAAAATTATCTGTAACTAATCCTTGTTACCCCTTCATGATGTGTACAGTAGCACCAGCCTATATTTTCATCTTAAGCACAGTTAAGATCAGTTAAAACAGCTAGAATTTGATAAGGCTTACAATTACAGCCCTTGAGTTCAAACTAACCTAATGTCTGGTGAAGGAAGCATCTTTACGACAATTTTGAATGTACAAATTTGTCTAATTAAACCATAATCCACTTGAAGTTACAAAGACATACTAACATCGATGTCATTACGTATAACAGCCTGTGAAAATAGATGACTGAACAGAAGCTAGCTCTGTAACAAGTTTAAAGTAATATATTAAGTCTTCATGCCATTTTGAACTTCCAAGCAATTTATTATTAAGGCCTAAAAATAGCCGTGTTTCCACTAACCCGACTGACCCTGCTTCAGACCCCCCCCCCGTCTGTGCTTTTTTCATCAGTAAAAGAACAAAATAAAAAAACACCGACCCTACCATTTCCAATTTCCGACGCTACCCAGTTTCGTCTTTGCATTGTCTCATAGCAATTTCGGGTTTTCGCTACCTTTTTGTAGTTTTTGGCATTTAGTACCTTCCAAAATACAGATTTGACTTTTTCTAAGATGAATTGAGCCGCGACACGACAAAACCAACAATGTGGTTGTGCGTCCAGCGCAGACTCAGATCAGCCTGGGCATCCGCCCAGTCTGATCAGAGTCTTCGCTGTCCGCATGAAGGTAACTTAGACCCTTAGCTACCCTTTGAGCACTTAACGAAGGGTCTGATCAAACTTGGCGGAAACCTAGATTGATCTGAGTCTGCGCAGTGCGCACGACCACATTGTTGGTTTTCTCGCGTCGCGGCTCAATTATCATATACAGTGGAAGTCTCAACAATACACTTTAATCAACAAGGTACATGTACAAAAACCAAAAAAAAACAAAAAATAAACATAAAAAATACGGGCCCGACCATATTTTTTCGGGAGAAAAAATAAAATAATAAAAAAAGAGTTTTTCCTACCTACCGACCAGATTTTTTTTCAGCATGTTAGTGGAAACACAGCTATTTTTTTAAGGACTAACCGTTTCAAGGCGGTATTTTCGTTCTGTTTTATTTCTGTTACTGCTTGTTTTGCCCGTTTATGTGCAGTTTCTTGCGCCCATCTGTACTTTGAGCACCTATGCTCAGAGTAAGCTGCCAATTTCTCTTTCTGTTTTAAGTTGACCCTTTTTTGGACAGTAGACTTGTCGGAAGAGTCCATTTCTAGTTGAAGGGCTTTCTGGTGAATGTTCTTACTTTTATCTTTTTTGCATAGAAATTACTACAAGCTAACAGGTTGGACTCTGATCAGACGCCGCATACGCGGCGTCTTATCTGGGGCCTATTTCACAAAAATTAACCGTACGATGTATCGTGCGATAATCGTACGTTTGGTCGTACGAGAATCGCACGATTCTCGCACGATCGTTTCATAAAAACATCGTGCGACAGATAGTACGATTCTCGTAGGATTTTAGTTATACGATGGATCGCAGACGTGATGTGCATTAGCTTTGACAGATGTGTATTGGGTTTTATAAACACAAAAGGTAGCGATTTGTAATACAACGCAATTATGTCAAAGAAATGGGTCAACAAGACCTCAAATGAGGTTAAGGCCCTTCTTACTGAAGTAAAATAGATGGATGGATGGATGGCTTGCGATTTTACGTCCGTTTCAACAGTATTTCAGTCGTATCAGGACGATGGAAGGGTGATAATGAAAGGTTATGTGCAATGGAACCCTGTTTATGATTGAAACGATTTCCGCCTCCGGAAACGACCTCAGGACCGCTTGATCAGCAGGCCAGCGCTTAAACCACTGAGCTACCGGTGGCTTCTAAGTAAACATGGACGACTCCTAACCAAAGACACGAAGGATCGTACCTGGGAAGTTTTCAAGCCAAGGTTTAGAGTTTTATATCCTTAGTTTCAGATCTTCAAAACCAAGATATGAAAACAAAATTCCTATATAAATTCATTTTACAAAAGTGGGGATTGGAGATCCAAAACCTAGGACTGAAACTCTGAAACAAGGCTGAAACTCAGGGTTTTGAAATTCATTCTGCATTGGCTTGCCATGCCCTTCCTCGATTTTCGAAATACAGTTTTGAGATAGAAGTTCTGAGGAATTAAACTCGGGTCTTGTTATTTTGCCAAATGCTGTTTGTGATTGTATCAGCTCTTTCAGACTTGCACTGCAGAACTTTGTTGTGGTCAGCGCCATAATTCGCTTGTATAGCAAACCAAATTTCACATTCTCAATTTTATGTGTTTTTAAGTTTTCAATCCTTTGTTTTAACTTCAAAACTAACTTTTGAAAATTGAAATTTTCTATAATCGTTTTTACAAATCCGGGTATTGAAGTAAGATTTGAAACCTATGACTGAACTGAAGCCTAGATTTGAAGCTCAGCTTAGGGTAAAATTTCTTAAACCTAGTTTAAAGATTTATTGTGCATTTGGCGTGTCATACCGTTGAACACAAACATGCAGTCTCCTCAGATCAGAGATCACCTAATTAGGGGTTCAAACAGTACTAAAACCTCCCATTTTCTTGTAAGATAATTTCTCTCTATTAGAACAAATGCTGCCGCCATGATTTTGAGAATAGTCTCTAATACATTGCAGGTAAGTTATCCCGCGAGAATCGCACGATAATCGTACGATAATCTTACAGGAAAAACTTCACTCGAAATCACCCTTAGGTGATTTATCATAAATTTGGAATTTTGTTAATTGGCTGATTTGCTCAAAACTTGGTTTGTGCTTTTCAGAAAGACAGTAGATAAATGTAATCTATTCAAAAGTTAAGTATGAGTATGCTGTGCGGTGAAAGAGGAGAAAAAGTGAAATTTACGACTGCCCTTTAGGTATCGTAGATTTGATCGTAAATTGAGTTCTGCGAGGACAATAGTGAAACCGAGATTTTTTTTCATGAAAGCGATTTTTGGTCGTAAGATTCTCGTACGATCATCTTACGACGAATTTTAATCGTACGATTCGTTGTGAAAGAGGCCCCTGGGTCTGCACTGTTTGCATAAGTCCCCCAAAACAGGGGCCTGGTTCACAACGAATCGTACGATTGAAATTCGTCGTAAGATGATCGTACGAGAATCTTACGACCAAAAATCGCTTTCATGAAAAAAATCTCGGTTTCACTATTGTCCTCGTAGAACTCAATTTACGATCAAATCTACGATACCTAAAGGGCAGTCGTAAATTTCACCTTTTCTCCTCTTTCATCGCACAACATACTCATACTCAACTTTTGAATAGATTACATTTATCTACTGTCTTTCTGAAAAGCATATACCAAGTTTTGAGCAAATCAGCCAATTAACAAAATTCCAAATTTATGATAAATCACCTAAGGGTGATTTTGAGTGAATTTTTTTACTTTACGATTATCCTACGATTATCGTGCGATTCTTGCGGGATAATTTACCTGCAATGTATTAGAGACTATTCTCAAAATCATTACGGCAGCATTTGTTCTTATAGAGAGAAATTATCTTACAAGAAAATGGGAGGTTTTAGGACTGTTTGAACCCCTAATTAGGTGATCTCTGATCTGAGGAGACTGCATGTTTGTGTTCAACGGTATGGCACGCCAAATGCACAATAAATCTTTAAACTAGGTTTAAGAAATTTTACCCTAAGTTGAGCTTCAAACCTTGGTTTCAGTTCAGTCATAGGTTTCAAATCTGATTTCAATACCCGGATTTGTAAAAAAACGATTATAGAAAATTTCAATTTTCAAAAATTAGTTTTGAAGTTAAAACAAAGGCTTGAAAACTTAACACCTAAAATTGAGAATGCGAAATTTGGCTTGCTATACTATACAAGCGAATTATTGCGTTGACCACAAGGTTCTGCAGTGCAAGTCTGAAAGAGCTGATACAATCACAGACAGCATTTGGCAAAATAAAAAGACCTGAGTTTAATTCCTCGGAACTTCTTTCTCAAAACTGTATTTCGAAAATTGAGGAAGGGCATGGCAAGCCAATGCACAATGAATTTCAAAACCCTAAGTTTCAGCCTTGTTTTTAGAGGTTCAGTCCTAGGTTTTGGATCTCCAATCCCCACTTTTGTAAAATGAATTTATATAGGAATTTTGTTTTCATATCTTAGAAGTAAAGGGTGTCACTATGTAGTGACACCCTTTACTACTTATCTTGGTTTTGAAGATCTGCAACTAAGGATAAAAAACTTTAAACCTTGGACTGAAAACTTCCCAGGTGCGATCCTTCGTGTCTTTGGTTAGGAGTCGTCCATGTTTACTTCGAAGCCACCGGTAGCTCAGTGGTTTAAGCGCTGGCCTGCTGATCAAGCGGTCCTGAGGTCGTTTCCGGAGGCGGAAATCGTTTCAATCGTAAACAGGGTTCCATTGCACATAACCTTTCATTATCACCCTTCCACCGTCCTGATACGACTGAAATGCTGTTGAAACGGACGTAAAATCGCAAGGCATCCATCCATCCATCTTCCTTACTTCAGTGATAAGGGCTTTAACCTCATTGGAGGTCCTGTTGACCCTTTTCTTTGACATGATTGCGTTGTATTACAAATCGCTACTTTTTGTGTTTATAAAACCCAATACACATCTGTCAAAGCTAATACACATCACGTCTGCGATCCATCGTATAACTAAAATCCTACGAGAATCGTACTATCTGTCGTACGATGTTTTTATGAAACGATCGTGCGAGAATCGTGCGATTCTCGTACGACCAAACGTACGATTATCGCACGATTCATCGTACGGTAAATTTTTGTGAAACAGGCCCCTGGGGCCTATTTCACAACGAATCGTACGACCAAAAATCGATTTCATGAAAAAAATCTCGGTTTCACTATTGTCCTCGTAGAACTCAATTTACGATCAAATCTACGATACCTAAAGGGCAGTCGTAAATTTCACTTTTTCTCCTCTTTCATCGCACAACATACTCATACTTAACTTTTGAATAGATTACATTTATCTACTGTCTTTCTGAAAAGCATATACCAAGTTTTGAGCAAATCAGCCAATTAACAAAATTCCAAATTTATGATAAATCACCTAAGGGTGATTTTGAGTGAATTTTTTTACTTTACGATTATCCTACGATTATCGTGCGATTCTTGCGGGATAATTTACCTGCAATGTATTGGAGACTATTCTCAAAATCATGGCGGCAGCATTTGTTCTAATAGAGAGAAATTATCTTACAAGAAAATGGGAGGCTTTAGGACTCTTTGAATCCCTAATTAGGTGGTCTCTGATCTGAGGAGACTGCATGTTTGTGTTCAACGGTATGGCACGCCAAACTAGGTTTAAGAAATTTTACCCTAAGTTGAGCTTCAAACCTAGGTTTCAGTTCAATCAAAGGTTTCAAATTTGCCTTAAATACCCGGATTTGTAAAAACGATTATAGAAAATTTCAATTTTCAAAAGTTAGTTTTGAAGTTAAAACAAAGGGTTGAAAACTTAACACCTAAAATTGAGAATGCGAAATTTGGCTTGCTATACGATACAAGCGAATTATTGCGCTGACCACAAGGTTCTGCAGTGCAAGTCTGAAAGAGCTGATACAATCACAAACAACATTTGGCAAAATAAAAAGACCCGTGTTCAATTCCTCGGAACTTCTATCTCAAAACTGTATTTCGAAAATCGAGGAAGGGCATGGCAAGCCAATGCAGAATGAATTTCAAAACCCTGAGTTTCAGCCTTGTTTTTAGAGTTTCCGTCCTAGGTTTTGGATCTCCAATTCCCACTTTTGTAAAATGAATTTATATGAGCCACGACATGACAAAACCAACAATGTGGTTGTGCGCCCAGCACAGACTCAGATCAGCCTGGGCATTCGCCCAGTCTGATCAGAGTCTTCGCTGTCCGCATGGAGGTAGCTTAGACCCTTAGCTACCCTTTGAGCGCTGAGCGAAAAGTCTGAGTAGACTGGACGGATGCCCAGGCTGAGCTGAGTCTGCGCTGGGCGCACAACCACATTGTTGGTTTTTCTCGTGTCGCGGCTCATATAGGAATTTTGTTTTCATATCTTGGTTTTAAAGATCTGCAACTAAGGATAAAAAACTTTAAACCTTGGTCTGAAAACTTCTCAGGTGCGATCCTTCGTGTCTTTGGTTAGGAGTCGTCCATGTTTACTTAGAAGCCACCGGTAGCTCAGTGGTTTAAGCGCTGACCTGCTGATCAAGCGGTCCTGAGGTCGTTTCCGGAGGCGGAAATCGTTTCAATCGTAAACAGGGTTCCATTGCACATAGCCTTTCATTATCAACCTTCAACCGTCCTGATACGACTGAAATACTATTGAAACTGACGTAAAATCGCAAGCCATCCATCCATCCATCTCCCTTTCTTCAGAGAGAAGGGCTTTAACCTCATTTGAGGTCCTGTTGACCTTTTTCTTTGACATGATTGCGTTGTATTACAAATCGCTACTTTTTGTGTTTATAAAACCCAATACACATCTGTCAAAGCTAATACACATCACGTCTGCGATCCATCGTATAACTAAAATCCTACGAGAATCGTACTATCTGTCGTACGATGTTTTTATGAAACGATCGTGCGAGAATCCTGCGATTCTCGTACGACCAAATGTACGATTATCGCACGATTCATCGTACGGTTAATTTTTGTGAAACAGGCCCCAGGTATTCAGTCTAAAAAGGGTTAAATAAGAAGAGGTGGGTCTTTTACATCTAACGATTACAAACATTGTACATTAATGACTTGTCAAAAAGTTTGCAAGTCACTATATTTTTGTTATAATCATTTTGTAGGCACAAGTTAGTGTATACAAGATGCTATGACAGAAGCAGAAAATCCCACAGTACTTTTTCTATGTGTCGGTCTGACAGTGGGCTTTTTAATAATTATCCTACTGATATGTATGTGGTGTCATTCTCGTAAGAAAAGAGACGTGCCTTCATCACAGGTAAAAATTAACAATCCATCATGAGTGTCCATGTAGGATGGGTAAATCTTACCCGAAAGGTCGGAATTTTTACCAGGGACGAGGCTTGCCGAGTTTCGACCTCGAATCCCGAGTGTAAGATTTACATATCCTACATGGACTGGCTCATGGATTAATTTTCTTCCACTTTTAGAGAACTTTAAACCACAAATCGGATAAAGCTTCAAAACAGATTTTTTTTTTATTTTTTCAATCAGTAATCTGAAGAAAATTTGAGCAGCCCATTGTGGATATCAGGTTAAAACGGGTGTGGGCTAATCACAGTTTGCACCTTGAAAATAGACTGGAACCACCATTTCTTCCAGGGGGCAGAAACAAAAATGCAATTAGGTCTCTCATGTCGCGCGCGTAAACATGCTAGCGACGTTCCATAGCCGGTTTAGCGACTTCATTTAGGAAATATTTACACTTGCCACTGACTTCCCATAGGTGAACCCATTAGAGCAACTAGCTTCATACGATGAATGCTGAAAAATCAAATTTAATTCTTAATTGAAATTTGTTTTTCAGCGTTCATCGTGTGATGAAGCCAGTGGGCGGAGCTAAAATTCCATGAAGCGCGAAGCGCTTCTTGTAGAATTTTAGCGACGACCACTGGCTTCTTCACACGATGAACGCTGAAAAATCAAATTTTTGTTCTTATATTTACACTTTATTGGTAAAGCTCTCTGTGCCGTTTTCGTGGTAATTTGGTGTAGAATAGGCAAAATATGGGTCGAAGAAAAGTTAGTAACGACGTGTTCGGCCATAACGTTAAACAGCCGTCGCCCTGACGTGGTGTCAATCGAACGTTACAAGAACCAATCAAGGCGTTTGTTTACATAAGACGTCGCTTGACGACAGCGTCACATGATCAATTGTCCTTCATCGGTGTATGAAGCCAGTTGCTCTAAAGGGTTCACCTATGGGAAGTCAGTGGCAAGTGTAAATATAAAAAGTTGATGGCGTCACAAACCTATGATGCCTGTTTTGTTCATTTAGAATTGAAATATAAGTCAAAAATTGAAAAAAGTCATGTTGCTAATATACTGAGAAAGGTGTTGCTTATGAACGTTAAAAGTTTCTTACATGAACTGAAATCCTATCAGTGGGAGAAAAATGTATTAACAATAATAAAGTCGCAGTCTGAGCATCAAAATTTGATTAAAAATCAAAAACCTTGGTTTGACACTTTTCACTGCAAACCAGCAAAAATGCAATAATGATATCGCGGCGATATTGCTGTTGCTTAAAACAGTACTTGCGGTGTCAAATTGTTCAAAATGAGGCGAAAATGACGAAGTGTTTATAGCTATATATTTCCACTTGCCACTGACCTCCCATGGGTAAACCGTATAGAGCAACTGGCTTCATACACCGATGAACGACAGCTGGTCATGTGACGTATTCGTCAAGCGACGTCTAAGGTAATCAAACGTCTTGATTGGTCCACGTAACGTTCGATTGACGCCATGTTATGGCGACGGCTGTTTTAACGTTATGGCCGAATACGTCGTTTCTGGCCTTTCTTCGACGCATATTTTGCATATTTTACATTAAATTACCACGAAAAAAAACACAGGAAGAGTCTTAAAATAAAGTGTACATATAAGAATAAAATTTGATTTTTTTCTGCGTTCATCGTGTGAAGAAACCAGTGGTCGTCGCTAAAATTCTACAAGAAGCGCTTCGCGCTTCATGGAATTTAAGCTCCGCCCACTAACCCTAACGCATAACACATAAACCCTGACGGATTATCACTGTCTTAACTGGGCAACACCATTTATTTAAACAATCAACTGTCTAGAATTTCTGGAAGGACGTAAATAATAACCACCAAGGAGAAGAACTAAATAAGCAAGTCGCTTTCGTTCCAATCCAAGTACATTTTGTATGTTGTATTATGTTATGAAAATAAGAGAAATAAATATGTTTAAACCAATAATAACCAGCAAAGGAAAAATCACCTGTTTTCATAAAAATTATTTTAAAGTTTTCCGTGCAGTTTTCAGCTGTAGTGAACTGATATATGATTTTAGCCTAACTTTATGCTAATTTTACAAATGATTGAAAGAGAAAGTAGAACCTTCCAAAAATGGCCATAATTGCAGACCTAGTCACTTCTTATAATATCTTGCATTGCATATTACTTTCAGACAGTCGCAGTGACAGCCTCGGAGCGGGCCCATTCTCCAATAAGAAATCCACCGGATCTAGTCACTGAATCTACAAGGCAGTATGTACCAGATAACCGTTGGCAGACGGCAATGGAAACGTTGCTAATGCGAGATGGACCGAATGACAGATCTGGACAAAGTGGGTCACCAAATACGCGTCAAAGTAACTTTCCAAGGGGCACAAGACAACCCGAACAGTTTAACGCCTTTCGACAGAATTCGATAGACCCACCTTCGTATGAAAGTTTGCAGAATATTCCTACTGATACTAATAATATAGCAGAATGTTCAAATAAAGATTCTCATATAGGTAGCACAACAGATCATCAGGCGGCCACATCCTCGACGGAGGCCGGGAACGAAAACATTGTTTACGAGCCAGCTGATTACGAGCCACCGCCACCAGAATATGGCACGGTGGTTCTTTACAAAGACATTTACAGCGTTACAGATGACTGAATCAACAGTTTGAGATAATGAAAGTGATAAAAATAAATTGCGCCGCGACACGACAAAACCAACAAAGTGGCATGTGCGCCCAGCGAAGACTAAGGTCAGCCTGGGCATCCGCCCAGTCTGATCAGAGTCTTGGCTGTGTGCTTTTAAAGGTAGCTAAGGGTCCAAGCTACCCCCATGCCCACAGCCAAGACTCTGGTCAAACTAGGCTGATGACCAGGCTGATCTGAGTCATCGCTGGGCGAACATGCCACAATGTTTGTTTTCTTGTATCGCGGCTGAATTAAACCAGACACCCACTAATTGACACACGGATTCGTCAAATTTATAAGGATAGAAAAGGGTCACCATACACAAATGGGTTACGGTTGCAATTTATTGCCTCCCACTGCCAAATACTCATTTAGTTACTCGTGTTGGTTTCTTGCCTTTACTGAGTGACTGGATACTATTTCAGGGGAAGCCACTCTGTCATACTCATGTTCTCTCCATTTCCAATCTTTGTCAACTGTAAAAGGAAGAGACAATCCAATTTTTAAGACTAGACCCCATTTTGGAAAGGTTGTTTACATTATCCAGGGAAGCAAACATTCAGTACAAAAGTTGTCTCTCTTTGATTTGAAAAAAGTTGCAGAAAATCATGAAGGTGTACCCGTGAGCCTTAAGGGCGATAATCCAGATTATGTTTTGTTATACAGTAACATTAAAGCATGTTTTTGTCAAGGGCACCTTTAGAAAATGTCAGTATGTTGATATGGCTTTTATATAATAGACGGCCAGAAATAGACAGATCACGTCATGACGTTAAATCAACGTTGACTCAATGTTGATTTAGGGGATAACTGTCTTGACAATTGTCATTTGGGGAGGTAAATCATCGGTTTTATGGTCGGATATTTCGTTTTACAGCTACGCGCCATGACAATTTTCAATACAGTTATCCCCATTTTAATGCACTTTCCTACATTTTCACCTTTCATAATGTACTAGTTTGCACCCGTTTCAAGCGCTCTCAGCAACGTAAAACCAAACGTCAACCAATGAAAAGCGACATTACGTAATGACGTCGTGTTTGCTACAGTATATCGCAGAATATACTGTCGCAAATTTTTGACGTTATCCAATCAGACGTCGCGTTAAATACGTAAGTGCATTAGAATAAATGTTTTATGCCAAGTGGACTGCGTTTATCATTTGTAGATTAGATAACCGTATATATTTAAAAAACTACGGTTGGAATTAAAACAACATCAAAGGCGCATCAAAAATGGTCGTCTGATCTAGTACCGGATTTAATCCCACCAGCGATGGAACATTTCACATCATTAAGACATTCAACTGGACACAGCTTTTCATTATTATGCTACCACAGTACTACTACCAGGTGGAAGCCAAAAATAGTGAAATTAGTCTTGGAGTCCGTGCATGCTCTACTTTATTTGCTATTTATAATGAAACCAGGACCAAGTTGTTCAATGCATCGTTAGCGTAAGCACGTTTAAATTTTTTAACGCTACGTTAACTAACGACATCATTGAATTTGAACAACTTGGCCCAAATACTTTGCATTGTATTTAGTTAAATGTGGTATCTTTCTTTCTTTACATAGAAGTTTTATGTATGATACTAAGATACGTATGGAACAGTCATGTGAGCCGCAACAAGACAAAACCAACAAAGTGGCATGTGCGCCCAGCAAAGATTCTGATCAGCCTGGGTGTCCGCCCAGTCTGATCAGAGTCCTCACTGTGCGCTTAAAGGGTAGCTAATGGTTTGAACTGCCTCCATGCCGACAGCGAGGACTCTGCTCAGACTGGGCGGCAGATGCCCTAGCTGATCTGACTCTCTGCGTGGCACACATACCAATATTTTTTTGGTTTTGTCGTGACGCGGCTCATGTGTTGTTTTTTGTTCCCCCGTTACAGTAGTCAGGGGACATAGAATTTGATCCTGTCTGACTGTCCATACCTGCCAGAGGACCATTGCGGGATGCACCCCGGAATCCGCACTATGGGTTGCAATTTTCGTCCCACAATATCGTGTCTGTACATTGTATCACAGTGGGTTGCAACCCACATTGGTTGTTGGCACTGTCTATTGACCCACCTCTTGCATGACCTACATGGTTTTGATTTATGTGTGTAGAAACAAGCCTTATATAAATGAGGTACCTTTAGGGTATACTAATTCATAGAATGTCCGTAGTCAAAAGTCAGGATGGGGTGCACCCCATAATCTGTCCAAACTCGGACACTTGGAGAGTGTCCAGCACTTAGACATTTTTGTCTAGAAAACCTGTAAGGTACACCCCACTTTTCATGAAATATGTCCATTTCAGATCATTTCCGTTCATTTGAACAGGGTACACTGTGAGTTGCACCCCATAAGTCACAATCACCCCACAAAACACCACTATGTTCACGAAACAGCCCACAAGGTACCTCTGGTAAGAGCGTCCGTCCGTCTGTCGGTTCGTCTGTCTTTCCGTCTGTCCGTCACACTTTACGGTGTACAGTTTGTGCAATCAACTCCTGCCCCAGTTTTAATGGATCTTCTTCAAACTTTGACTTCGACAGAAATATGGCCATTTTAACTTAGTCACTTTATCTGTATTGAGAGTATAGAGTTTGTGCAATCACTCCTCTTCCAGCTTCCTGTGGATTCTCCTTAAACTATGTTCACATTTTAGAGGCATACATGAAATTGTGTAGTATTTTTGATACAGATAAAAATAATTTTGAAAAGACATACAGCCTTTGAACTTTATAATTTTGGTGGCGTTTTGCACTTTAGGGTATAAAGCCGATTAATCAGTGCCTTTCACAGATTACCGTAGTATTTATTCTTAGCATTACCATTCTTGACATGAGCCGCGATACGAGAAAACCAACAAAGTGGTTAAGGGTCTAAGCTACCTTCATGCGCACAGCGAAGATTCTGATCAGACTGGGCGAATGCCCAGGCTGATCTGAGTCTGCGCTGGGCTCACAACTACTTTGTTGATTTTCTCGCGTCGCGGCCCACATAATAAAGATGTGCATTTGATGTATTGATAGAGATATTTTTAGAATATCATGGCCTATTCAACTTAGTCATTTTGTTATATCTGGACTGACACATCAGACTATGCAACATTGAATGTAGCATTTTGAACTTAGCCATTTTTTATTTATTTATTTCTTAGACTCAGGCAAACTGGAGAGCTAGATAGTGTTTATTTTTTAAAAAGATGCTTTAGAGATCTACACTGCCCTGTGACAGGCGTTGCACGGGGGCATCATTCATGTCTTACAGACACAATTTTCTAGTTTCGTCTGCAGCAGATTCACATATGAACATTTTATACATTTGTTGGTCGGAGAGTTCCCTGTGGAGTATATTGTTTATTATTTATTGTGTATTTATGTATATATTAAACATTAAATAAAGATTCTTGCAGCTTGTTAAGTACGTATTTGGTTTATCAGCCGGATTAACGCCAAATTTCTGTATCCATTTACAGATAATTAATATTGCCTTGTGGTTGATAAACTGTCAAGGACTCATCTTTTAGCAGTTTGACAGTAGGTTAATTCAGGTAAATTCGGACAGCAGGTAAATTCGGACATACCATTGCAAATAGTGAAACTCATGACACCGAAAGAAGTAGAATTGTGAAAATATTAACTAGGCCCAAAACACTGAATTATTAGACTAAAATTGTTGTCTCTCACATTAGTCTGTGTTCGATGAAGGCTGCCATAACTATTTGTTTTAAAGTTGGAAAGATAGCTTTAAACAATTCATCAGTTTCTCTACCCACCCTTCAAAATAATAGTAATAATACATGTACTTACAAAATTATCCCGGCCTATCTACCTACTCCTTAAACGTCTGAGCAACTATTGCAAACAAACAGTGTTTTAAGGATGGCCCTACACATCGAAGCAGCACACTCACAGACTCTAAGAAAGGGAAAACGCTTTGTATGGTCAGTTGTAAGAATTCCGAAGTTTTAAATCAGTTTTCAGAGTGTTCAAACAGAAATTACGACGAAATCTAGGAACAGTCAATCTTATATACAGGACAGCCTACCAATGCAACTTAAAAACAAATAAACAAGCAAAGCCCCTTGTTGCTAGTTTCACAAAGTTACATGCAGAATAATCAAATAAAAATCAATTCATTAGAAGTGTCAGTAGTAAAACACTGCTGAGTGTTTAAATTAATTTTAAGGCCTGATTTTCATCGACGGTTTCGATACTGACCAGAATACATTTAAATCATAGCTCCAGATAAGAGGGGATAACAGGGATAATTTAGGAATAATCTCCTTATTTTTACAAAGAAGAATAAGCATGCATTGTGACCCCTCATTTGAACCATCTCGACGGGACGGTTCTAATGAGGGTCATCACAATGCATGTTTTCGTTGAGAAATTAGAAATAAAATGTCCCAAAATTATCCAAAAAAATCCCGCCTTATCTGGAGCTTTGTTAAAAATGTTTGGCTCGCAAAAATGTTCCGACCAAAAATGCAAATGAGAATTCCTAGGAAAGCCAACAAGTCATCAACCCACCTAAACACCGACAGTAGAATAGGGTAGACTTGGGTAACTTCGGAGAGCGGGTAAATTGGGACATGCCATTGCAAGCAGTGAAAATCCAGATGAGACGGCTCATAATGATCATCTACTAATTCTACTGAACTGGCAACTGGCAGCCAGATGCCAATTCGATGCCAGTTCGATTTGAGAGTGTTTAAATCATCAGGATTTTCACTGTTTGCCCACTTAATTTTGTTTTGATTCCAAACAACTGACATATAAAGGAAACAGTGCCACTGTCCGAATTTACCCGCTGTCCGAATTTACCACACTATACCCCAATGCATCTTCGGTAACAAACAATCGGAAGCAATTGACGACCACAAGCGAACATTACACGTAGGGTAGAGTCGGATAACTTCGGACAGCAGGTAAATTCGGACAATGACATTGTTTCATTTATATGTCAGTTGTTTGGAGTTAAAACAAAAATAACCGGACAAACTGTGATAATCCTGATGAGACGGCTCACCATGAGCCGTCTCATCTGGATTTTCATTGTTTGCAATGGTATGTCCTGACTCGACCCTAATATTAATGGACCACAACAGAAGTATCGCCCCAGGACGGTCGGTAATATTTGCTATTGGCGAGGCGGGGTGGTGGTGGTGGTGGTGGGTGGGGGTGGGGGGTGGAGGGTTAAACTATTTTTACTGGCTCCACACCCTCGCCCTCTGCTTCTGCAGTGATTGGCAGCTTTTAGGTAGCTGTTTGGTGTGCATACAAAAGTTTTCTAACCCATCGATGAATCGTCACAGGAAAGATATATAATGAATAACAGCAGACACACAATCTTGAATCAACATTGAATCAACGTTATCATGTGAATCAACGTTGATTCAATGTTTATTCAAAGTTGTGTGCCTGCTTAGCTCACCTATATTTATTCATTATATATGTATGAGATCTTAAAATAGACTTTATTCATTATTCTTTTATTGACAAAAATATCAATAACACTGCGTTGTGTATCTTTTCCTACACATTATCAATATAGGAACAGAGTACTATAAACAGGTAAGCGTAAATTTGCTTTCCCAATCGGACATACAATGTTAAATCAACGGTAACCCAACGTCACGACGTTGAGTCAGCGCCACGACATTGAGTCAGCACTGGTTCATTATGCCTGTAGGTTTAACCCGTAATTACTCCAGACAGTGTCAGGGTGATAGAGCTAAGATAATCGTTATTTCAGTGATAGAGCTAAGATAATCGTTATTTCAGGTACCATTATCTATCTATCTATCTATCTATCTATCTCTATCTATCTATCTATCTATCTATCTATCTATCTATCTATCTACTATCTATCTATCTATCTATCTATCTATCTATCTATCTGTCTATCTGTCTGTCTGTCTGTCTGTCTATCTATCTATCTATCTATCTATCTATCTATCTATCTATCTATCTATCTATCTATCTATCTATCTATCTATCTGTCTGTCTGTCTGTCCTATCTATCTATCTATCTATCTATCTATCTATCTATCTATCTATCTATCTATCTACTATCTATCTATCTATCTATCTATCTATCTATCTACTATCTATCTATATATCTATCTATCTATCTATCTATCTATCTATCTATCTATCTGTCTGTCTGTCTGTCTGTCTGTCTGTCTGTCTATCTATCTATCTATCTATCTATCTATCTGTCTGTCTGTCTGTCTGTCTGTCTGTCTGTCTGTCTGTCTACCTATGTCTGTCTATCTGTCTGTCTGTCTGTCTGTCTATCTATCTATCTATCTATCTATCTATCTATCTATCTATCTATCTATCTATCTATCTATCTATCTATCTATCTATCTATCTATCTATCTATCTGTCTGTCTGTCTGTCTATCTATCTATCTATCTATCTATCTATCTATCTATCTATCTATCTATCTGTCTGTCTGTCTGTCTGTCTGTCTGTCTGTCTGTCTACCTACCTATGTCTGTCTATCTATCTATCTATCTATCTATCTATCTATCTATCTATCTATCTATCTATCTATCTATCTGTCTGTCTGTCTACCTACCTACCTACCGTCCGTCCCTCCATCCGTCTCTCCCGCCCTCGGCCGTCCGTCTGTTCGTCCGTCTGTCCGTCCGTCTTGTCTTATCTTTTTTTCAGCACATGTATCAGTATCAGTTATAACAGTTAGCAAAGTGGCCAATGTACTTAGTTACAATGAAAACTGGTGCTAGTGGTCTACTCGGTCCTAACCAATTCTCTGTTTCATTCCATATTTTATGACATGCACGCTCTATCGATTCGAACTTAGGTACAGTCGGTCTTTTAATGGATATTATCAAGGTCAGTAGAACCAATATTCCTTTCTTTTTTGAATCATGATTTTAATCGATCTTTATTGATCACTTGCTGGAATGTTTGAAAGATTTTTAGTCGTTATTTGCAGTAACATTTTGTTGTGCAATATGTCTAGAAATCAGAACAGCGTTAACTGGTACCATTTAGTTTCAGATGGGTTATGTTCGACTCTGAAGTCATGGCGATGGCTTTTTATCGAAACGGCCGAGCACGTAGTTAATATCTTTTCTTCGACGCATATTTTGCATGTTCTACATTAAAATATAACGAAAACAGCACAGGAAGGGTCTAAAAATAAAGTGTAAATATAATAATAATAATAATAATAAAAAAATATTTTTCAGCGTACATCATATGAAGATGCCAGTGGTCGACGTTAAAATTCTACAAGCAGCAATTCGTGCTTCATGGAATTTTAGCTTCGCCCACTGGCTTCATCACACGATGAGCGCTGAAAAACTAATTTATATTTAAGAAATAGATCAGCTCTAGCAGTGAATTGTTGAGTAATAATTCACTGTTTGTCGGTCAGTTGTAAAGTAGATCATATCACGAGCGCGGAGCGCGAGTGATATATCTACTTACAACTGACCGACAAACAGTGAATTATTACTCAACAATTCAATGCTAGAGCTGAACTATTTCGATTCTAACACTCAGAAACGCTGAAAAATTATTCTCTTCATTCAAATTCTCCCAACCTTCCTACCAGCGTGTTCATGCTCCCGCCAATATTCTCAACTGTATCTAAGGTAAATGTACGTTTTTATGGCGATTTTAGACAGAAAAAGAGACGTTACACCGTCTAACGTCTCAAAACGTCACAAAATTACGTCAGTAATGCAAGTGACGTCAGCAATTAGACTCACGCGCTCCGAGACAGTGAATTGTTGCAGAATAAAACACGGAAACTTTCCATTGCTTCTATAGGCGCACTGTGTTAGAATCTTAAATAACAGGACGTCATATGATAAAAGATGAATGTATGGTTTGCCGCGTTTCCTACATAATCTATTTTGTTACATTACCTTGTAAGCTTGTTTAGGATAGTCTATTGGCCATCCTTTATATTGTCATTTCATTCTCTTGCACTCTTCTCTTCTTTTTGCCTCCAGACATTCTTTGAGACACATTTTTCGAATATTGATTTATAATTTTGGACTATGGTTCATGCAGTGAGCACAGTGTGACACGACAAGTTTGAGTACCAAAGACTTTCATCCATTATTTAAAAGGTTTTCGTAATAAGTCTGTGTCAAATCTGATACGTACTGATTGTGAGAGCAAACATTAGCCTGTCCATATCTAATGCACCATACCGAATTATTGCAAAGTAATGTTTTCCATATGTTTAAGTGATTGGAGCGTCGAAACTTACATCTACAAACTTTCAAAAATTGTTTCTGCCAGACTATATAAACTGTATCATATTTAGATGTGATAGTCTCGAGGGTAAAGGGTGTAGGTCTTAATGCGGTGCCCCTTGAGCCGATTCATGCGATTTCAACTGTTTTCTTTTCCGCCGCAAATAATTGGAACTAAACTTTCCGATTAACATGCACGTGTTAGACAATAGAACGCCGTAAGAGATGAAACGCACCTTGCTTTTGGACATTAAGAAGTTTTTTCTTAAAAAGTTGATCCCAATTCTGAAGGGGTGAAATGAAACTGGAAGAGTTGCTGCCCCTGAGTGTACCCGTTGACTTTCGGTTATGGGAAAATAATCCGAAACTGTAGCATTTGAACGTAAGGATATTTGAGCCGCGACACGAGAAAACAAACGAAGTGGTTGTGCGCCCAGGTCAGGCTCAGAGCAGCCTCGGTATTCGCCCAGTTTGACCAGACACCATACTTATAGAGTGGTTAAGGGTCTAGGCTACCTTCATGCGGACAGCGAAGACTCTGGCCAGACCGGGCGGATGCCCAGGCTAATCTGAGTCTGCGCTGGACGCACAGCCACTTTGTTTTCTCGTGTCGCAGATCATTCATATAAAGACATCAAATAAACGTGTACAATCTGATTGATTTTAACTATTGTATATTTCTTTTTTTCAGAAATACTCTTAAATATGGTATTCTGATGACGGTAACAGGACAATGCGATGACCACGGATCTGCACACGAGGTCCAGAGCACACATGAGGTCCAGACTTGAATGGTCGAGGTATGGTGTTAGAAAAAGTCGACACCTTCGTGTTGATTGTGCTGATTCTTGGCGGAGTGATTATTTTGATAGTGCATATAGTGGTATGCTGGTGTTGTATTCGAAAGAGAAAGAAACCGCCCAATGCTTCACAATCCCAGGTAATATATGTACTACTGTTTTTCATTATTTTTCTGTGAAAGTCAGAACAAAGTTCTTGTCTTACCTAAATAATACTTTAAATACTTTAATGATTTATTTGTAGAAGAAAAAGTAAAGTTTTGGATATATTTTCATGCTACAATTTTACCTTTATCTCTTGTTTGCAAGGGTATACATTGGATACCCTTGCAGATAAGAAGTAATGGTAAAATAGATAGTGAAACGATCATACTTCAAGCTTGAAATAAAAATACAATGTTAGCCTTCACAGACACTGTAGTAATTCAGTATCATGATTTTCATGCTGCTGCGGAAAAGTGATTCACTTTTCATACATTAATCTATATTTCACAAAATATCTGATGAAAATACGTTGAAATTATGATACTAAGCTATTATAGCATAATGATTAAAAAAAAAACACACAACAGAAATCAATTCTAAATAAAGAGTTTTTTTTTCTTTTGAAAAGTGAATCTATTTCCCACTACAGTATTATAATTATCCTATAGGATCATTACTGTGTCCAGCAGACTCCGGTACCAATATATTTTTTTCGATTAACTTTTTTTAATTCATTTGTCTCTTTATATTATTATTTGTTGTTCTATTTTAAATCATGATATGGAAATGATTTAACTGTTTCGCGTGACGCACCGCAAAGCTGGTACTACCATCGCCGCTAAACTCCCTCGCCCTCTCCATCCCCATCCCTCCTTTTTTGAGAAAGTTACAAAATTGATAAGGCTGAATCTGCAACTAGAGACGGTAAAGGAACTACATCTATGACGTCGCCCAAGTCTTCCAGGGCATACGTGTGTATTATTGATGAAAAGACGTTTCCAAACATAAATCTCTTAATCGACTAGGTTGATTTAAGGTCCTTGCGAATATCTATTTTTAGCTGGCCCTAAGGAAATGAAACATTTTTTCATGCTCAACTCAGCTGTGCATGGAATTTGACCTGCTAATAAATAGCAACTTACTGATAAGTACAGTTGTTTTCTTGCCCAATTTAACTGAGTATGAAAATCTCCCTGCTTATGAATATGAAAATGCCAACATTAGTTGGCATTTTCATATTTATCAGCAGAGAAAAATCATGCTCAGCATGAAATTCTTCTCTGCTTATGAATATGGTTGGCATTTTCATATTTGTCAGCAGAGCAAATTTCATGCTCAGCTGAGTTGAGCATGAAAAATGTTTTATAACTTTGGGCCCTGTTTTCCGTTTTCAGAGACCAAGACGACAACCACAGCAAGGTCATGCAGATGAGCTGGAATTAATGGTTGTACCTTCTACTTCTGCTGCTGCGAGGTCTGAGCCGGTAACTAACCTTCACTGTCGCCATTCAACGAATATAGTAGAGCGGAACCATAATTTAAATCCAGAAATGCGGATGCTTTCGAACATGTCAGCGCCGTCGCGTTCACACCATGACAGAGACAGGGGAAGACCCGAGGCAGTTGAGATGGACCATTTGGAGAGGATATCAGCACATGATCATCCCTTCCTAGCAAGTTTGTTACCTCCCGATTCTAGTCATATACCAGCTACTCAAACAGTTGTCAGAGATGAAAATAATGCTCGTTTAGTGATACACTCTCCGTTGAGGCCAACAGCGCCACCGGAATTACCTGATAGAACAGTACGTGTAACACCCCGCATAACCCGTCAGTCACCCTCTGCGCCTACGACAGACTATCAGGAATCAGAATCAGTGTCGAACATTCAGCCTAGCACTGCGTTATATGGATCTGCGACGTCACTACCAACGTACGATGAAATAGAAAATGCAGAGAATCTGCGACAGTCGACTTTGCCGCCATCTTACGAAGAGGTTAAAACGAAACCTTTTAAATATATGCCATATGATAGATACAAACAGCAGAGACTGTGATAAGCGGCTGTCACCGAGCAGTCTCATACAGAGGTACCAGCATTACTATACGTATTATATTTACAGAGAGAGAGAGAGAGAGAGAGAGAGAGAGAGAGAGAGAGATGGTCTATTCAGCAATCTGGAAGATGCAGAATTAGTCCATAGATATAGACTCAATCAGGATTTTGTTTGTTTTGCAACTTTTTCAAGGTAAAATCCAATACCCACCCCCTTCACCCGTGGGAGTTATAGATTTGCAGCCACATTGAGAATAAATGAAGAATCCTATGTTATCAGGGCGTCAGTATACAGCTTGTTTTTGATGCGACTGATAAAATTACTGATGTACATGTATTCGTAAGCTGTCCTGCAATCACTCACGAATCAAGAATCTTGAGAGAATGTATTTCAAAAATTTTTCCGGTAATATCTGTGTGCCTGAAACAAATAAGCAATAAAATACATTTGCTAGGGGATAGCGGCTCTCCCTGTAAGCGTTGGCTCCTTAAGCCTTCCCACACCACCACTGTTCATTTAAAGTAATTGCTCTTGGTCTACAATTATAGATTAGATGTTAGCTTTAAATTAAACATCAGCGTAGGTTCAATTCTCCCTGAGTAGGCAGAACCAGAAACGAGCATGAATGTATTCTTGAAGAGTTACAATGAACGTCTTTCAAAGAAATGATGTTTTTTTCTAAGAGTCTAAAATGAAAGGCTGCTATATCTACAAATGATCTCATTTCACCTTGCAAGAAAGCAGAACTTATCATTCTTTAGCATTCAACTTTCAAGTCCAGCTTCAACTCCGGCATGTCAACTGACCAGCATTCATATCAACTGGAAATCAGTTCAGGAAGCGAAAAATAATACATCGAGATTTTGCCATGAAAATTTAATTAAAACCAAATATCCGCTTTCTCAAGCTCTCATTTGTATTCCCCGATCAGAATCTTCAGCCAGTGAATTCGATCATTTCTTCTCTGTCTGTTCACTGGACAGGTTGGCCCCAAACTGAGCCGACAACGATTCTGCGATTTAGTTTTTCCTTTTTTCATTTTGGCAGTAATGAAGGGCCGAATTTTCCTTTTCAGAAGCTGAAAGTTGTCCTTCACTTCTGCTACGAAAATAAACATTTATCCATTGACATACAACTTGCTGATTTTGTCTTCCATGTTTGTTGTTGAAAAGTCTAAATATAGCTCGGAATTCCAAGAAAAAATGCGGAATTCCAAAACAAAAGTCATCGGCACGTGCACTCTGAGATGTTGAAGCATTGAAAGAGAACTTAGACTTGCGAAATTCTTAGCTAAGAATTTTCTTTAGTTCGTTTGAATAATAGACTAAGTTTTTTTCTTAGCTAAAATGAAAATTTTAAGATAAGATGAAAACTTGAAACAAATCTAAGATGCTTTATAAATGGTCCCATGCTAGAATACTGTAACCATTAAAGAAATATGAAAGAGCTAAGTGGTTGTGTTTCTCTTTGAAATACTGACGTCCGCGACCATTCGTCGTGACAGGAAAGGCTTTATTTTTGTCATTTCTCCTCCACGCAGGCATATAACGCTGAATCAACATTGAATCAACACTGAAACAATGTCGATTCAACGTCAAGAACTCATTGATGATTTTGGTGTGCAAGATTCAGCAGGGCCACATTTGAGCTGGGAGCCTATTCACACCAGCAATTATCCACTAATGTTCACTCATTTCAGTATAGATGCAGCTAGTATTCCAACTTATTAAGGATAATATATTCTTATTGCCAATCCTTTCGATAAAATTCAACAAGTTTTCACGGTTAGGCGAAATGTTTATTCCGCGAAAAAGAGAATCTACCAGTTGTGCATTTGACCATTTGTCACAGTAAGCTACATGCCAAACAACTTCCTTTCACAAGCTTATTAAGCTTTCATGATAAAAACTGGATATGTTCGCAATGCCTGGTGCCTGGCAGGTATCGAACTAGGGACCTTTTCATCATGAGTCAGGCGGTCTATGCGGCACTGCGATCCGCAATTTTCGGATCAGCAAAGTTCTACGGCAAAATACCATTCGGTGATATGTCATGGGTCCACACATTTTACTCATATACTAGCATACCGATATTTCTCTGGACTCTTGATCACTTCATCATAAGAGGGAGGAGACAATGAATCCTCATGTAAATGTTCAGGGTTTTCAATCATTTCTAGGTCATCATACATTGGTGGTGGCGCAGAGGGCTCCGCCCGAAGTTCTGGTCTCACTGCCTTTTCATCACCAAAATATATTGGTTGCCAGGCGCGTACTCGTATCATCGCGCTTACACGGGCGTCTTCCTGAGTAGTTCTGTTTGTTGCTCTGTTAGTAATTTCTGGTGAGCTTCTTGGACAGTGGACATGCCGGTCTGTCACCCGGGTAGCAACAGTTTCAGTTTGTGAGTCCGGTACAATAATAGGTGGTGCAGGTTCCATTAGTGGGGCATTTTGGGCTCTTGTCTGAAAGAGGACACGGAAAATATGTCCTGGGTCCACATATTTTACTCATGCACTGGCATATTTCTCTGGACTCTTGATCACGTCATCATAAGAGGGGGGAGACAATGATTCCTCGGGTACATGCTCTGGATTTTCAGGCATTTCTAGGTCATCATACATCGGTGGTGGCGCAGAGGGTTCCACCCGAACCGTTGGTCGTATTGCCCTTTCACCATTAAAATATGCCGGTTGCCTGGCGAGTGCACGTATCACCGCGCTTACACGGGCGTCTTCATCAGCAGTTCTGTTTGTCGCTCTATTAGTATTTTCTGGTGACCTTCTTGGACTCTGGGCATGCCGGTCTGTCATCCGGGTAGTAACAGTATCAGATTGTGAGTCCGGTACAACAACAGGTGGTGCAGGCTCCATCAGTGGTTCACTTTGGGCTCTTGTCTAAAAAAAGGACAAAGAAAAGTTGAGTGGCGTAACTTGAAAAAGGCATTAAACTACCGAAAATGCTAAATACGGGGACAGATAGGTCCGCGCAAGCGGTGTAGACTCAGATCCGAAAGAAGCGGTCTGATCAGAGTCTACTCTGTTCGCCATTTAATGAATGATTTAGGCGTATTAATTCATATAAACACCAAACAATTTAATTTCAGGACCGTTAAGGTAATTCTTTTAGGTGTCCCGATTATTGGCAGAAATGGTCGGATGTTTTCTCTCAGATTTATAGCCCTTGATTGTTCAACGTATGTACAACTCCTTCGCCAGTATTCAGCCATGTAATTTGATTGGTTATCTAAAATAGATCATATCCTAATGTGCTTCTGTTTTCCACAGCTGTGGTTCTTGTTTCATCGATTGAACTACAGTCTTACATCTAAATACCGAGATGAAAACACGTCGGGAAATTTTAGCCTTTGAATTGTAAACGCTGGGACAGATTTGGTGATCTTTGCCTAATGTGAAAGACAGACAACACCTTATGTGTCACCTGCCTTTCCTTTAGCAACCGTTTCTCTGTGTATATGCTCAAAACCTCTCAAATCCATTCAGCATCGGAACAGGCATAAAATTGGATGAAACGTTGATAATCTTGACGTTTACAAGGACAGCATAGGGGATAGTCGGGTAACTTCGGACATAAGGGTAATTCGGACATACAATTGCAAACAGTGAAAATCCAGATGAGACGGCTCATAATGAGCCGTCTCATCAGGATAATGAGCCGTCTCACCAGGATTTTCACTGTTTGGCCAGTTAATTTTTAAGTTCCAAACAACTGACGTATAAAGGAAACAATGCCAGTGTCCGAAGTTACCTGCTGTCCGAAGTTACCCGATTCTCCCCTAGCTCTTAAAGTGCCAAATACCAGCCAGGGCCATGCGCTACTACAAAGCCTAAGTTTCTTACCTGTGTTGAAGTTGGACAGGTTGGGCATATTTCTTTACATCTTATTCTAACGTTACTTGTTTGGTAACAGACACAAAGTATTATTATCCCAGCTACAGCCGCCGGAGTGGCCCACATAAACACTATTACTGGGTTATCAAATAAGCCCATTATATGTCATCAGGTCGCCTCTGGACTGTGTCGTTTTCATTTGAAACTATGTCCAGTACTACGTGTACAGTGCATAGACCTGCAAAAGTGATAATAATTATAGCAGCACCACTACAACTACTTCTTTACTACTACTACTTGTATTAGCTGTAGAAAAAAAAAACAGTAAACAAACTGGACAGCTTTACAAGTGGTGACAGTGCTAGACATGGTCAAACGGGATTTGTATTAGACTTTTCTGGACTGGAACGGATAGTATTTAGCTTATACACTAGTTTTATCTTATTCGGTTAACTCACACCCCACTCTGATGCACTTTTAAACCACATCAACTGACTGGTAGGGTACTTGAAAAAATATCCTATAGTAATTTGATCGTCTTGTCTTTGAAAGTACCTGAAAACAATGGGCCTGATTTTAGGAAACACCGGTTTGTTAGTTATTCTGTTAGTTATTCAGCGTCCAATTATGGTACACACAGTACTACTTCCTTTACGGTGGACAATATAGCTCATCAAAGTTGCACATTTGGTGTCAAAATGGCACAGACCAATCAATTTTGAGAACAAATATTATGGACTAAATAAGTTATGTTGTTAATGAATCTAGCCGACATTGTTTTAGAACAAATGTAAAACATTTATAAACTTTTATTTAAACATATCTAACAAGCAATAATCCTTGTTTGAGTTAGACCGAATTTAAGGTTCCACATTAACCCAATAACGCTCACTGGGACATTTTATAGGAAGAATAGGTTTAAATGTGCTTGAGAATAAACCAAAAATTGATCACGCATCTTATTATCCGGTAACAACGGAAGAACACCTTATCATGAAACAAAAATCTGAAGCTTACCCTCAATAATTTAGCGCAGACATCGGATTTTCCTGTTATACAATGTAGTTAATATTGTATTTGTTCCTCTTTTCTTGAGTATTATTTCGAAATACACGCAAAAGACATAATATTATTGAGCGGTTTTCCCATTACAGGTAAATCTTCAACGACATAAATCGATCCTTTTCCTCAGCTATTGTTCTATAATGACAACTTGAACATGTATAAAGTGTAGAAAGTGCGAAATGTAAGGCTTGTAGGCAGGTACAGATACTGCTGACCCACCAAAACTGTCAGGCTTACACAGAGGATCTTACATGAGTGTTGATGTATTATATAATTTATCAAACGAGTTGGGAAAAAGACAAGATGCGAGGCTATGCCGAGCATCTTATCGGTTTTCCCCAACGAGTTTCGCTATTGGAAAACGACATTTTATGGACGTCAACGCATAACGTTACGACGTAGGCTAATTTGCATATTTAATCCACTAGTTGATTATCTTTTTTAATGCTTGGCTTTATTAAACTCTTAGATTCGACGTCGTATGATAAATTCTTTTACCTACCCTACGAATATCCCTTCTGCAAGGCAATGTTGGAAGGACCCGTTACATATTAGCCGCGTAAATGGCATTTACAGTTGCAGTAATGATAACAGATGTTTATTGCTACCCGTTTCAAGTTGGTATGATATTTTGTTGAGTAACGCATTGTAAGGATGTTTTATTAGGCAGCCTTGTACAAGGAAAACAAAAGGAATCTTTTCACTGAAAACTACTTAAACCAATTCTTAATGTGTACTTAACCATAATACCCTCTTATACAGTGTCTGCATATTTTCAATATGTGAATAAGAAAAGCTCTCGAGTGAAAACAAAGCTACTACAGGGGCCGTATTCATAAAACGACTTAAGTGGTTACTATGCTGTTGCTAAGGCTAAATTTCTTTGAAGGAGATTCTCTGCAACTATGAAATTTGCTCTGGAGGAACAGTCTTACAAAGACCGTTCCTCCAGACCAAATTTCATAGTTGTAGAGAATTTCCTTTATAGATATTCAGCCTTAGCAACAGCATAGCAAGGACTCAACTGGCTTTATGAATACGGCCCCAGGTCAAAAGTTACATTGTGAAATGGCAGCTCCCTTGCAGCAGACACTTTCCCGACAACAAACTAGTTTCGCCTTTCCTAATAACCATTTTATTTGTTAGAGTCACTGTGGCCGTCTGGTTACTGGATTAGGTTTCCTAGCAGAAGATCGTATGTTGGAATCCTGTCCATGCGATGACTGCAAAACATTCTCTATCTACCCTACAGTATATAGGTATGCCTGATTCAAATAAGATAACGCTGATAGTCAGCAAAAAGTGCCATAACATAGTGTGCAGTAATAAAGATACCTCCATCTATAAATAGAAATATACGTATTTCATGAAAAGTGCAGATATCTATATTTGAAATACAAATATCTCTATTTAGGGCAAACATATCTCTATTTTATATAGTAATGATAATACTGCCTTAGCCGTCACAGTCCAGCGGACTAAGGCAGTAATATTGCTACCAGGCCTACGCAGCGGCTTCTTAACTTGTCCTTGAGATACCACAGTACAACAATAAGATGGAAGTTGGGTGGTGCGATGGTGCTAGGTATAACTTCCAGTGCCAGGGCATCCTACTGATTTGGATAATAGTAGGCAAGAGCCTATTGTGCTTGCAGTAGGTGCGGGTGGGTGTTGTTTGGACATTTTTTTCTCTTGTCTATCATTTCTCTCTTCTTTCTCCCTCTCTCTGCAAGACTGCCCGATATAGACTGAAATACTGCCTCAAAGGGCCGTTAAACCAAAAATGTTTATTCAACCAACCAACACAGTACAAGACATGAAATCATCGAAAAGCCACGATGCTTCAAACTAAGGTCTAAATCTAAAGCCAGAGCAAAAGGAAACGCGATTAGTCAGGCAAAAGGCGTTGATGGTGAGGTGCCAACCGTCCATACTGAGCGGGCACATGATATCGAAATGACGCCCTACTAATGTTGATGTGACGTAATTACATCGCATCGATGTCAGTACAACGTCATTTGACGTCATGTTCCTATTGAGTAAGAGATTCCCTCTGTAATAGACTTAGGAGTGTTCCGTCATTTAGCTTGAGGCCAGACACACCGTACTGTAATTGAACAGAGAAACAAACCCGTCAACCCTGATTACGTTAACCATTATACATGCAGCATGCCGCATGACATCAATATTGCAACCTTTGTAAGTTTACGAACATGATTAACTAAAACTTATAAAAATGGTTAATCATGAAATGGGCTAAAATTAAATCAAACGCATTTTACATTTTTGTTTGTCATCTTTTTCAGACAGCAAACAATATTTAAAGCATGCTAAAATGTGTCAAAAGTAAACAAACACTTATAAAATACATCATGTAAAACCGAAACAGTGAGTGAGTGAATTATCGTTGAACGTCCCACTAACCACAAAGATCATACGGAGACGGTAAATCGACAGAGTTAGGCTACATACCTACATTTTAATTTAAAAAAAAACACATCTTTTCTACCGTCCCGGGCTAATTTGAAAATGTTTACAAAAACAAATCGGGCTGAAAGATCTATCTAACATCTGACATGGGATTGGAGAGCTGATACTATACTAGCCATACCTTGTTACCTCTTTAAGCCCCAGTGACGCAATTAGCAAAATTTGCAAACAGCGTAGATCCTGATGAGGCGGCTCATAATGAGCCGCCTCATCTAGATCTACACTGTTTGCCCTCTAGTCTTTGAATTCTCAATATAAAAAGTCTTGGACAAGGCATTTTTTTAATTTTTGCAGACGTAAATTTTGTCGTCTGCTTTTTGGTAGTGAAAGAGTTAAAATAGAAAGTAGACTGCCGGTATGCGGTTTCTAATTCCTCGACTCATAATACTTTTTTCCGTGGTTTTAAACCATGCTGGAAAACACGTGTTCTTGCACACCAAATAGGGATATCCACGAGTTTCACCCTTACCAATAATTCTTATCCCACCCGTATTATCTCACGCAAGACCGGATAAAAATCACGGCTGGTCAATACATTGTCGTTAATTAAGTGACGGTGGCTATTAAGATGCTGACGTCAGGAAAACAGCAAAGTTACGTCAATTTATGCCACGTCGGACACTGGTGTAAAGAGCCGAGTGTCAGGTCTTTGTTAGCGTCGACTTCTTTCAACACTGAAATGCTAAAATTATGGACTTTAACATGTTCTTTCTCGAAAATCAAACGTTGTTCATTTACAGGTATGCCAGAAAAACGTTTTTTTTTTCTTGGAGTGAGGTATAAATAGAGAAAAAAATCCATCATTCGGGATCACTGTTCGGCATAATTCGGCAAGCCTCAAAATGCCGAGCAGTGACACTCTAGACGTATTTTTTTTTATTCGAACCTCACACCCATGAAGGATTAAGCCCTAGGGCTAGTTAGAAAAAGAGAAGAATCACGTGCAGTCAATCCATTTGTCGTTTTGGAAGTCATGCGTCTGTGTCGATGCCTAGACGTTGACCTCAAGAAGACGGCAACAATTACGTCACACCAGACGTAAATGTAAACAATTGTATGTCGATTTGCAAATGACTTCTCAGGTGAATTGAGGGTTTAGATTGCACTGATGATATTTTCTAGACCTGTCATACCACCCCTGTTAACTATGTATATACAAGGGCTGTTACGAAACGAAAAAGAGCTGTTACGAAACGATTAAAATTATCATAGTTACCAAACGGCCTGATGATCAGGGCGTTTGGTACCTATGCCTCTTTTTCGTTTCGTAACAGCTCTTTTCGTTTCGAAATATCCTTGAAAACATAGTAAACCAGGTGTGCATACATTTTAGCCTTTCAGCTTAAGGTCGCCACTAAGATATAGCGCTTAAAATTACTAATGGTCGGTTTATGCTTGGATTCGTCGTGATCAGAGGCTATTCCTGCTCTAGGATTATAGTCTTAACGATTTTGTTACTCGGCTCATCACTTTGATGACAGATGTGCTAAGATTGCGTTTTGTACATCAATAATTCCAACGATCTATTCTCAGCGCAGAATAGGGTCCCACTGGGCACACAATTTTGAATCAATAATATTTACACTTACCACTGACTTCCCATAGGTGAATCCTTTAGAGCAACTAGCCTCATACTCACCTTTGAAGGACAGTTGATCATGTGACGTTGTCGTCAAGCGACTTCTTATGTAAACCAACGTCTTGATTGGTTCTTGTAACGTTCGATTGACGCCACGCCAGGGCGACGGCTGTTTAACGTTATGGCCGAACACGACGTTACTAACTTTTCTTCCATCCATACTTTGCCTGTTCTACAACAAGTTACCACGAAAACGGCACACAGAGGTTCACAAATAAAGTGTAAATATAAGAATGAAATTTTGATTTTTCAGCGTTCATCGTGTGAAGAAGCCAGTTGTCGTCGCTGAAATTCTACAAGAAGCGCTTCGCGCTTCATGGAATTTTAGCTCCGCCCACTGGCTTCATCATACGATGAACGCTGAAAAATCAAATTTCAATTCTTAATTGAATCACCGTTGATTCAACGTCATGACGTTGAATCAACTTAGTTCCAATGTTGATTCAACGCTGTGTGCCTGCTGGGGTCACATTAAGTTTCCATGCAAATTAGAATACGCTACCTATAATTCAGTCTGAAGTACATTGTCAGGTATATGCCTATAAGCATGTGGCCTCGCTATGAAGTCCTCATAAGATGGCGGTAAACGTTCTTCTTGAGCGTGCTGAGGTACGAGTTCAAGACCGGCTCCGCCCTCTACTTCATCATAAGTTGGTAGAGAGTTTGAAGATGCAGATAATGAATTATTAGAATGATTTGTAAACGTTCTTTCTGATTCCTGATACACTGTTGGAGAATCTAATAGAGGCGCGGACGGACTCTCGACGGGATTCGAAGCAATTTCAAACTCATGATAAGCTGGAGGTGGAGCTGAAGGGTCCAACGGTAAGCGTGTCGTTGAACTGACAATATGTTCATCTGAATCAGTGGTTTGGGTTGGTGGTAAACGACTAGTATCCCATGGTAATAACCTTGCAAGTTGAGGATGGTCATCTACATTCATCCTCTCATAATGCTGCATTTGTATTCCTTGGGACGGTTGCCTTTCTGTATCATCACGTAATTGTGATGGCGCCGGTATTCTTGGCTGTAACAAAGATGGCAACGAAGTTCCTCGGGGCGTTGTTCTTTCTGCAAAATTACTTATTGGCGGCGACGATAATTGGTTAGAAACAGACGACACCTCTGTCGTTCCATTAGGTCCCTGATCTACTCTACTTGTTGACAGAAGGTTATCCTCTAATATTTGCCTAGCAAGGGTGAGATGGTCAGTTACTGGTTCTGAACGTACTCTTCGCTCTTCTATCTGTTCTTGTTGCAATGATCGTCTTGTTATCTGAAGCAAGAAATATCTTTAAAAAACATAATCGGCTTAGATTAAATAGAAGTGTGTATTGTAATATGCATGAGTCCGGTACATGTAAGACATCGAATGTGCTGATCCGATTAAACGGATGCGCATGCTGATATGCAATTTTGTTGTTGGTGTTGGGGTTTCGATTTCGGAAATGCTGTTGAATTTTGAATTTTGATTGGGATCGGTCTGTGTTGCACATAACAAGAAGGACTGGTTGGCTGACCGCCCCACATATAACCTTAAAAGTGTTGCAGTTCCAACACATCAACAACTAAGCCAGCAACAATTAATTTCGTCTTCGATTCCTGTGTCAAGTTATTTTTTTTTTTATATTTTACATGAGCGACATATTATAACAGGTGAATGTTCTTTGGCAAAAAGCGATTTGGACCGAAATATCTAGATTCAGCATGACACGGTTTATAGGCCAACAGTCAAATGAAACTGAAAGTAGAAAGAGAAAGCGAAAGTAAGCCACTTACATAAAAACCCCGGTTGTATTTATATTGATCAAAGAAATACTTAAAATATAGGTCAATAGTAAGATTATACGGCTAAAAACAGAGTAGAGAAACATACACATGGCACTTGTTTTAAATGTCTTTGCAGTAAGTTGTAAGAGTACACCGCCATGCTATTTCGCCAGTTTAAAAACGGTTGGTGTTGGCAACTTTTGTGACTTCCTGGTTGCTTCTGTTGGTGACCAACACTTTCCCAAATGGGGTAAGGAAATGCCACGTTCAGAAATTATAAAGAAAAGGTTAAGAGACCTAGGAACTGACAAACCCACCAAATGATTGAAATACACAGGACAAAATCCAAGAAAAAAAGCCCAAATGAAGAGCACAACAAACTGCACCTCTAAACAACAAACTGAAACACCACATGGAAACCACGCTAAAATAAAACAAATGTATTGCTTATATGGAGCTGTAAGGCTAGTGTTGGGCCGTGTGGCGGTCGTAACATGTCTCCCCTTTCATCATTAACTCTTTCGGCGCCAAAGTCGCAAAAATGCGACTTTGCAAACAGCGTATATCCAGATCAGCCGGCTCTTAAAAGAGCCGTCTGATCAGGATCTACACTGTTTGCCATTCAAATATGAACTTAAAAAGCCTGATTTTATGAAAAATGTCTTTAGATTGTTAAAATTTCCAATTACAAATCTGTCGTCTGATGATTTGAGCAGACGAAAATTTGTCGTCTGAAAAATTTGGCGCCGAAAGAGTTAAAAAGTAGGCTGCTCCTTTGAGATCATTTAGTCATTTCTGAGTCAGTTTGAAAACAGAGCTCCGTTGAAGCCGGAACTAGGGGGGCGCGGACAGTGTTGCAAGATCACATTACTGTGCAAGAACATGCCTAGTTAAAACAAAGTCTGCAATTTTTGTTTGTTTGGTGAGTTCCTTGCTTTCTATAATCTTCCTTCATATTTAATTTCTTCAATTTTTGTTTTGTCGCGATCATATTATTGCAGATATTTGAAAAAATAAAGATGACTGCATTTCGGCTAATATAACATTTTTGGTCTACACAATAATATAGAACTAACTGAGCCACACCATGACAAAACCAACAGAGAGGCATGTGCGCCCAACTAAGATTCAGATCAGCCTGGTCAAAGGCCCAGTCTGATCAGAGTCTTTGCTATGCGCTTAAAGTGTAGCTAATGATCTAACTAGCGGCTACCTCCATGCGAAGAGCGAAGCTTGACGGAAGCCTAGGCTGATCTAAGACTTACCCAGACGTATACCACTATGCCACTATGCTGGTATTGTCGTGTCGCGGCTCAAATTGAAATGTTTTTTACCACAGGTTGCGAAGAATCTGTGTGTTTCTTTTTCTTCCGACAACAACAGCAGTATATTAGCACCATGATAATAACCAACGCCCCAAGAATCAGGACAAGCCTAATGAAGGGAATGAGTTCCATGAGGTTAACATTTTCATTCTCTGGGACAGAATTATATTCGTCTGAAACCATTCCTTGACCAACCAAATTAGCGCCATGGCATCATGAGTGCGCAGGGGACTTCACATCTTCCTGTAACAATAATCGAAATATTCTTTCATAACGGTCATATATGACATTCTTAACGGATTTGATTCTTGGTGAAGCACAGTCAACTCTCGTCATCTTGAAAAGTCCAATGGGCCCATTTGTTTTTAGATAAGAAATACATGTATAACACATACATTCCATTCTGTGCTCGCCCTAAACAAATTTTAAATAGATCTACGCTGTATGTTTTTGTTGCTGTTTACAGGTCCCGAGACGCCATTTTGGAAAAGAGCTTTGTCACGCGAGCTATGTCATTAACCATTAGGGTCCCCTCGGACCGGGTAGATTCTGCCCGGTAAAATTATACCTTACAGGCCTCTAAATTTGAAATACACGCAGAATGTGTTTCGAATGAGGTGGGTTTCCAGCTTATGGTTTTCGTAGATGCTCATCGGTTTGAATATTCTTTTCAGGTGGAAGGGTACACTTACGGAGACGCAGCTCTTCCGGTTTCCCTTTTTAGCATGTCTTCTAATGAAGGTTAACTCTCAAATCTAGCAAATTCTTCTGTTTTAAAAACATGAGCCCTCGTCATTCAGGGAAGAGGAAGTCCCAAAAGTTGTCTTCCCTTGGAAAAATGCCGGAAAAACAGGGTAGAGAAACAAACACCTTAAAATAACTACATGTTATATGCAGCACTTCTTTTTTCAGGCAGTATACAAACTGGGGCCGTATTTCTAAAACGACTTGAGTTGTTGCTAAGGTGTTGCTAAGGCTAAATTTCTATGTAGGAGATTCTCTACAACTATGAAATTTGCACTGGAGGAACAGTCTGAAAAAGACTGTTCCTCCAGGGCAAATTTCATAGTTGTAGGGAATCTCCTTCCTAGAAATTCAGCCTTAGCAACAGCATAGCAACGACTTAAGTCGTTTTATAAATGCGGCCCCTGGATCGTAATAGAAAAACTTGAACAGGTAATGTCCGATCATAATTCTCCTGAGATCTTACTACTTGTGCTGCTTCCTTGAGTTAATAACGGAATCCCTGAAGGGACATTTCCTTTTCTCTATTTATCGGAATAGAAATTGAAAGAAGAAAATTCGAACGGAAATCATTTGAAACAACAAATATCTCGATCGTCTATACGACTTAACAATGTGTCGTTTAAAGGATAATAATACATGCACTGTCGTTTTGTTGTTCCGTTCTAATTTCGGGGTTCCGTAGTTAACCCTTAAAGATTTACTCCCTTTATAATAATTACAAAAATGATTTGATTAAATATTTCATGCAATACCTCCGACATGGTCTAACTCAGATCTACTAAAACCCGTGACGGACAGAATGCCCGTGACGGTATTGTCACGGGTTGTCACGGGTTTTGTTGATACCATCACGGCAATGTCACGGATTGTCACGGGCCATTCACTGGGCCGTCACGGGTCATCACGGGTTTTGTTGAAACTGTCACGGGAATGTCACGGAAATGTCTCAGCTATTTATGGAGTCGTCACGGGTACTTGAAATGAATCGCCCGAACGTTATTTATATTTTGACAATTACCGGAACGTCAACAAGTAGAGCAAAGACGTTGGCGTCATAGTAACATATCAGCCATTATGACAACCAAACACGATGCATTCTTCACAATTTAGGACAGTTTTGGCCGACGCTATCATCGAAAACCTACGGGATCCAGATACCGAGCCAGTATCAACACTACCATTTCGGCCAAAAGGAGGAGAATTGTATAAGTTCAAAGGAGAAGGAGTAAAATCACAAGACTGGCGAACGGATGGTCATCTTTGGATTAACCAAGGAACTGTAGCATTGCCGAGGAAAAATCCGAAAATAAAGAAAAAGTATTTTATACCGCCACTGAAAATGGTATGGATTTCAAGCAGAAACCTACACCAAACATGTCAGCTTTAAGAAGACAAGAAACAGAAAGCTGGCAGAAAACGCCCAAGACCAGGGGACTTTGACTATATCCTAGAGGAATTTGGACAAACCAGCGAAAAGACAGAAATTAAAGAAGACCCAATTGAGATGAGTGACAAAATAAACGATAATTTTGTCGCAATGCGAAGAAAACCCGGGACGACCGAAGACAATAACGTCACGGAAAATCCATCCAGAAAACCCGTGACGACCGTGACAAAAGACAACACCCGTGACGTTGCCGGTCCTGACTGGCTAAGAGTAGGAAACATCACTTTAAAGGATGAAGAAAAGAGCAGTCTTGATCTACCGAAAGTTTGGTTGAACGACCGCATAATAGACGCCACACAAGAGATGTTAAAACGCCTCACATATGGAGTCTTGACACTTGTCTAAAAGCGAGCAACCTAACATTTAAAAAAGCACGAGGGAGATTCATACAGATAGTGAACAGAGATCCACAAATCCACAAAAAGGTGGTTCTCACTGGTTGACACGTTCCACCGTGAAATTGAAATCGGAAAATGAAATTGAAATATTTGACTCAGCATTTACCAGCATGAGCTTTCCGACCCAACAAGTAGTGTGTCGGCTTTTGAAAGACGGTCCACCCAAGCGTGGCGATAAAATACTCTTGAAGTTTATGGACTGTGCATATCAAAACAACAGTGACGATTGCGGTTTGTTTGCTATTGCAAACGCCGTTGCAGAGGCAATTGGCATAGACCCAACCACACAGGAGTATGATACCGAACTCATGCGCGGTCATTTGATCCACTGCTTTGAACAAAATGAAATGCAACTGTTTCCTGCTAGAACTCGAAAGTCCACAAATGTTGATGGTGTGAGATATTCGGCATATCTCAAAATATTCTGCTCTTCTCAGATACCAGAAGATGGCTACTATGTAATTTGTGACAAAAGCAGGATATGGTATCATCCTGCCTGCGAGGGACTAGAAGTTAACGACATACCTAAGAGTGGCATTTCATATTTCTGTAAAAAATGCTTAAACCCATAACGAAGGAAGAATAGACAAAGATAAAAAATAAGATAAAAAAGATAATGATTATTAAGTTATATTTTGTGTTGTGTTTCGTTTATCAATCATGCCCATGTTTGATGTCGTGTGTGGGGTCTTGCTATTGTTACAGTGTCAGAAAAAGCCGTGACTAAAACGTCACGGAAGGATTACTTGTCACGGCTTTTAGGCGATGTGCAATTGTAAGACCGTCACGTGTTTTATTTCGTCACGGGTTTTAGGTGATCCCGGTCTAACTATATATATTTGAATTAGAGTTTAGATAATAATATTTGATAAAAAGGACTTTAAACAAAAAATAAGATAAATTTTTATACAATCGCGGACCGCGGTTGAAATCGCATTATTGGACAAAAATAATTTATTCATACGTCACAATCACGTGCACGAATAAGAAAAATACCTCTACATGATCACATGACACACGTGGTCAAAATCGATATTCTTACAGGCCGTGAGGAAATAGGTAATTTGCATTCTAATTTGAAGATTATTTTTCGTTCAAAATTTTACGAATAAATATGCATTTTCTCAAAACTTTTACGGTTAAATATGAGACTATTACATACTGTCTAACGAAGTTTTGTTAAAATATTTGTTTCTGACATGAAATAAACGATGGAGACAATCTTTAAAGCGCCATAAATTAAAATTGTTGAATTGGCAAACAGTGTAGATCCAGATGAGGTGGCTCATAATGAGCCACCTTATCTGAATCTACACTGTTTGCCCTCTAGTGTTCGAATTCTCAATATGATATTGCTTGGATGAGACATGTTTTGAAATTCTGCAGACGTAAATTTTGTCGTCTGCTTTTTGGCGCATTAAGGGTTAATGTATCCAAATATTCTGTGTGATTAAGACAGTCTCAGTTATTTTCTGTTTCAAAATTAAAGGTAACATTAACAAAATGTAACCGAATACCTTCCTTATGTAAAAAGTGTGTATTTAAATACACGGCACTGTCCCAGGTAGAGTTAACCCCCAATTTTCTTTCTGAGGACTAGATATAAACCTTATATTTAGATTTAATTATTTAAGAGCGCGTTTATTGATAAAAAAAATCTATTCCCTATCAACAGCCTCAAACACACCTATGTGAGATCAATTTGTTTGGCTAAACACCTTAAAATAGCCTATCAACATGTATTTTTTCCAATTATAAAATCGATTTAGAAATTCGAGTTTATGTACATCACGGGTGGTAAACCTAGGAACTACCACGAAATTGTGTTAACGTAATTTTGTTCCCAAGCCACATACGGGACATAGCGGGGTAGTTTCCAGGCCGAAAAAATGATAAACAAAGGTTGGTGTCATTTTGTTTTTTGTTTTATTTTACTACTAAGAACGAACAATGGTGAAATCGGCCAATATGGTTCCGTGTAGATATGTCTCAGCGTCCCCTCTAGCCCCAAATTTTATATGAAAAGTTATTTTCTTTCTTTAGATTTTTGTTTCCCCACTGAGCATCGGACCAACTTTCCCCAACGTACAGTGCCAGTTCGAAGGATTTTAGCCCGTATCTGTCAAATTAAATTGAATGTGATATTATTTGCCGATGAAAATGATAAAAAGACCCTTAATAAACGTTTCTATATAGAAAAAAAAATCCGAGCGTTTACCCGTAAAAGATTCATGCCCCGTTTGTCCTGTGTGGTAGTTTCCAGCGCATCGTGGTAGTTAAAATGCTATCGTGGTAGTTGCCAAGACTATGTAGTAGTTCCCATCAACAGATTTTCCGCTCGTTTAAGAATCGCCAATACTTGTGCACCTATCAATATTTTCCCCCGGGGGGATACCATGGGGATTAGACCGCCAAAAAATCCCAACCCATGGGAATTAGATAGAACACCTAAAAACGGGGTTGGGACATTTGATACTTTTCTGGAAGTTCTAAATTAGATTTTATAACAAATTTGATGGCCCACCAAAGGAATTTGTGACACCACATATTTGCTTATGGGTAGGGAATTGGAGCGAAAGTTTTCAAAATTGTCTTATTCCCCACGGGTATCCCGCCGCCTCCCTCTGGGGGGAAAACATTGATAGGTGCATTGACAGGGCGAAATTAAACCAGTATTTTGTTAACCGAAAATAGAACACTTATGCCTATTACATACCAAGTAATACATTTTCATAGTGGTTTGCGGTGATCGGGGTGGTGATGCTGCTTATGGTAAAATCATTACGTTGATCACCCAAAACGTTATGCTAAAGCATATTCTATATTCTCCTCATATCAGGAAACCTATTTCAAAAGTGGTTTGCGGTGGTTTGGGGTGGTTTGCGGTGGTTTGCAGTGGTTTGCGGTAATTCGATGGTCCCTCGGGTTGGGTCACTTTTTATATACATGTGAGTGCGACGATGAACGGGCATGTTATATGATAATTATAAGGCATATTTATTCAACAACAAATTAGCTATGTGAACATCCCTTCTTTTCATTCTTCTCATCATTTCAATAGCCCACTAAATTTAAAATTCAGGCAGTCGACAAATTTTATCCGACAAAAGGTTGTTTGAAAATGTCTTTGTATGAATAAGAGGGGTATTCAAGGTTTGGCCCGAACACCCCGTCTTTCAAAATTTGAAGTAGCCCCTGAGTAGTAAACATCTGCTGATGGGAACTACTACTAAAATCCTACAAAGTCTTGGCAACTACCACGATAGCATTTTAACTACCACGGTGAGCTGGAAACTACCACACAGGGCAAACGGGGCCTGAATCTTTTACGAGTAAACTCTTGGCTTGTGTTTTCTATGCAGGAACGTTTAGTAAGGGTCTTTGTATCATTTTCATCGGCAAATGATATCAAATTCAATATAATTTGATGGATACGAGCTCAGTTCCTTCGAATTGGCACTGTACTTTATGGAAAATTGACCCGATACTCAGTGCGGGCGCAAAAATCTAAAGAAAGAAAATAACTTTTCATATAAAATTTGGGGCTAGAGGGGACGCTGAGACATATTTACACGGAACCATATTGGCCAATTTCACCATTGTTCGTTCTTAGTAGTAAAATAAAACAAAAACCAAAATGACACCAACCTTTGTTTATCATTTTTTCGGCCTGGAAACTACCCCGTTATGTCCCGTATGTGGCTTGGGAACAAAATTACGTTAACACAATTTCGTGGTAGTTCCTAGGTTTACCACCCGTGTACATGTAGTTATCTCGTAATGGAGGAGCGGCTGAATATGCCTTCCGTTCGTATTGAGAAATTCTTCACAAGAATGGTGAAATTAGGGTACGTAGTATGAACAAAAATGCTTATATGAAATGGTAAGAAAGAGTTATTGTCGATGCCTTGTATCTGTCAAATCCTTCAGTAACATCCAAATCACGAGCTGCCGCTGCTCAGCTGCTGCTAAGGCCATACCTGCTGTCGACGTTTTACCCCAGGTAGTTCGGTTTTGCCATCCGACGACTGGAAAACTCTCTCTGTCAAACCAGCAGTAAATGGGTACCTGCTTCGAATCAAAGAAGGATAAGGCTGCGAAAAGAGAGGGCTCTGCCTTTCATCTGCTGTGCCCCAGACACAGTGGGCCTCAAACCTCAACAGCCTCTACGGCTATTAGGCTGTGGGAAGCCTTTACATTTACCTTTTTACCATTTTTATCTGGAGCTGTCTCCCCTTCCATTTCTTGACTTGTCATATGATTAAGTGAGATGATAGCTCGACGTTAACTCTGTGTGTGCGGGCGAGCGGTAGCGCTGGGACACAATAAGGGATTGGTATCTCCACTTCACGAAGTCGAAGACTAAGGTCAACACTTTTAACACAGAATCATGACTAAAGCCATGTACACATAAATGACAAATGAGCGGAGGGATATCCTCCAGTTTCACCTCTACCGCAATTCTTTTCTTGCCCACCAGATAGGCGTGTCAGCGTGTTTCACCTGTTCTCACCCATGTTATTAGTTTAGTAGTTTAAGTTTAAGTTATTGCAATAAAATAAGCAATAGGTTCTCACAACGTTAGTTACGGCCCTTCCCCTACAGTATAATCATCACATGGTACCAGTACCTCAAAAAATCACCTTCACCACCTTATCTCACCCTGGACCGGATAACAATCACGTGTATCAATACATTTGTTATATAAGAGCTCACGTATACCTGCGTCGTCAAGTGACGTTGATTTTTTGGATGATGACATCAAGAAGACGGAAAATGCCACGTCGGGCATTGCCGTAAAGAGCCGAACGAGAGTCGTTGATAGCGTCGGCTTCAATTAGGCCCAGAGGTTAAAAACATTGAGTACATTCTCAGACTCAAAATCATTGTGCTTTATTTTGAGTTTGAGATTATTCTTATGTCTTATAACCTCAAACCCAGCTTAAACTAGAGAGCCCTGAAACGCAAAATATTTCTGCATTGAAAACCGAAAGGTGTGCAAGAAAAAGTATATGTCATGGGTGTGAGGTATAGAAAAATGCCAAATAGTGTTCCTTGTGACGGATCTTTCTACCCGCACCACACACCCATGAAAGTTATTTATAATCTCGTCCAGAACAAATAAAAACCACTTGCAGTCAGGGCGTTGGTTGTATGGGAGGTCACGCGTTGTCAAGTGAGGTTTTTCCCAATTTGATGTCGTCAGGAAAACGGCAAAATGGCGTCAGTTTATGTCGGACATTAATGCTAAGAATAAAACGTCGGTCGCTGAAAAAATGGCTTCTTTCAAAAAGTAATAGAACCTTCAAAACTCTAGAATCGTGCACTTGAAAATCAATCGTTGCTAATCTAAAGGTCTGGATGAAAAAGTAACTATCATCGGTATGATACTCCGTCCCTCAAAATCATGATCGGTATCGCTCGGCAAGCCCCGTGGTGCCGAACAGTAACTTTCGGGCGAATTTTTTTTTCTATCCGCCCCTCTCACCCATGAAAGATTTTACGTATTTTTCATGGGAATGAGGTTTAGCTAGAAATTGTTCGGCGTCACGAGGCTCGCCGACTGACGGAAGTTTTGTGTCAACACCTCAACCCGTGATAGATACTTTTTCTTGAACACATTTCTATTTACAATATTCATTTTCAAAGTAGAACTTGCTTTTGAGTATACATTTCGCCTTGAACGGGTTCTACTCAGTTTCAAAGAAGCCCACACTATTAACGCCCGCCGTTTGGTTCTTTACGTCAACGTCTAGTGTGCATAAAGTGGCGTAATGTTTCCGTTTCATGACGTCTGTTAAAACCAACGTTACTTGACAACGTATGTACGCGAGCTCCGATAGAACAAAAGCATTGACTACACGTGATTTTTACCGATCATGGGTGAGATAACATGGGTGAGATAAAATTTGTAGGTACACGTAAAACACGCGGAAATTCTGTCTGGTGTACAAGAAAATTCATACCCTTACATAGCCCCTGAGGGTACATGGAAGGTTAGACAGGAAAAGAAAAAAAAATACGTGCAGTCAATGCATTGGTCGCATAGAAAGTTATGTTTCTGTGTCGTTGAATGTATAGTTGATGACGACAAGAAGACGACCAGGGGCCGTTGCTATACTGTTGCTATGGCTGAATTTCTATGGAAGAAATTCCCTACAACTATGAAGGTTGCTCTGGAGGAACAGTCTTTTTCAGACTGTTCCTCCAGAGTAAATTTCATAGTTGTAAAGAATCTCCTTCATGGAAATTTCGCCTTAGCAACAGCATAGCAACGACTTAAGTCATTTTATAAATACGACCCCGGGTAACGTCAGCATGCCCTGCCAGGCGTCAACTTTAAAAATTGAAAGTCGGTCGTTGATGGCGTAGGCTTCTTTAAATATCAACCAGAAAAAATCTCGAACGCTAAAACGATGTAGCTTAGCATGTTTGATATCAAAACTCAAATATTGTAAATACATGTATAATCTATCATGGGCGTAAGGTGCGGATAGAAACATCGATCTTACGGCATCCTTCGTCAAGCCTGGTGGTGCCCAAAAGAAGTGACCCTCGGGATGGGTTTTCTATCCGTACCTCACACATTTGTAAGATATTTCTAATCTAGTGACTAAATAAACCTCTTGAAAACGGGCAAAAGAAAATTCGTAGAAAAAGAAAAAAATCTAGTCGTGAAAAAAAGCTTAAACTGGCCATTGAAAATTTTAACCGGTTCATATTTAGCACCATAACTTCTGTGACGACCTGACAGTACAAGATTAAACATTTAAGGCGAACATTTTCATTTTCATAGTCCTTTCCAAGGGGGTGAACTCTTATAGGAAAGAATTTGCTCCCATAGCAGCAAATTCTTTCCGTTCAGAATACTCCCCAGTTTGGAAAGGCTTTGTCGTTCAAGGAAGCAAACAGAAAGTCACAAAAGTTGTTCCTCTTTGCACAAAAGCAACAAAACATGGAGATGTACTCATACACATTAAAGCAAAAGGCTTATGATAGGGCTAGAAAAAAATACCAGTGCAGTACAAGCCGTTTACTCACCGGAGAAATCATTTGCAGAACAGGGGCACATTTAATATGAATGACAATCAGAATACTTCTACGTATCCTACCGATGGCACGGATTAAATGACTTGAGAATATTTTTTTGTTTGAGATAATCTGAAGTTTCTGTTTAAAAGAACTTCAGTTTCCGATGACACTGAAAACTTGGCTGATCGTGGCAAACACTGTTATCCATGCTCAAGAACCAATGGTGTCTTATATCTATTACTTTAGCAACAAAGTATTCATATTGCTGTCAAAGCGACGACATCGATATGTAATTCTGACACGTTTGACAACAGTTAGTAAGCCCATAGTTGCTATGGTAACAGATCTACGGCGTCATTCCACTTAAAATTTGAGAGGAGCACGGCATACAGTGTATGCCGTGCTCCTCTCAAATTATAAGTGAGATGCCACTTGAAATTCTTACAGTTTTTCAAACCTATAGTTCATTCTCAAATAGTTAATTTCTCTATTCTAAATGACTAAACATCAAACAAAATATAGGTATGCGTATTCTGATTCTCAGGGAAACTAAATGAAAATACATTTAGTTTCCCTGAGAATCACTACACGCATGCCTATATTTTAACAGCAACCTAAAGTAAAGGCATGCATATTCTGATTCCCAGGGAAAATTTGTAGTTTCCTTGAGAATTAAAGTACGCATGCCAATATTTAGGTCAGGTGTTTTCAGGTATATGACTATACGCATGTGGCCTCGCTATGAAGTCCTCATAAGATGGCGGCAAGTGTTCTTCTTGAGTATGTTGAGGTACATGTTCAAGATCGGATCTATCTACTACCTCATCATATGTTGGCAAAGACGTTGAAGATGCAGATAGAGAATTATTAGAAGGATCTGTAAACGTTCTTTCCGATTCCTGATGCACTGTTGGAGTACCTAATGGCGGCGCGGACGGACTCTCGATGGGATTCGATGTAATTTCGTATTCATGATACGCTGGAGGTGGAGCTGAAGGGTCCAGCGGTAAGCATGTCGTTGAACTGGCATTATTTTCATCTAAATCAGTGGTTTGAGTTGGTGGTAAACGACTAGTATCCCATGGTAATAACCTTGCAAGTTGAGGGTGGTCATCTACAGACATCCTCTCATAATGTTGCATTTGTATTCTTTGGGATGTTGGCCTTTCTGCTGCATCATTACGTGATTGCGATGGCATCGGTACTCTTTGCAGTAACATCGATGGCGCCTGTGTTCCGCGAATCGCTGTCCTATATGTAAAATTACTTGACGGCGCTGAGGACTGTGGGTTCGAAGCAGACGATACCTCCGTGGTTACATTTGATCCCCGATCTACTCTACTTGTTGAATGAAATGTATCCTCCAAAATTTGCCTTGCCAGGGTTACATGCTGATCGCTTACATGTACTGGTTCTGTACGTGCTCTTTGCTCTTGTTCCAATAATTGTCTTGATATCTGCAGAATAAAACACAAAAACATAAAATATAAATGGAGAAAGAATTATTAACAAAGCATATGTTTTGGCCTAAGCGCTTTTGCCCAACAGAGGTTTACAAATAAGAATAACAAGAGGATCGGTGGAACCGATAAATGCTCCCCGAAGGTGTGCAATAGTGAAATGGGTATCCTTATGGAACAGGGGCCGTATTCATAAAACGACTTAAGTCTTTGCTATGCTGTTGCTAAGGCTGAATTTCTATAAAGGAGATTCCCTACAACTATGAAATTTGCTCTGGAGGAACAGTCTTTGTAAGACTGTTCCTCCAGACCAAATTTCATAGTTGTAGGGAATCTCCAACATAGAAATTTACCCTTAGCAACAGCATAGCAACGACTTAAGTTGCTTTATGAATACGGCCCCTGCCCTCTATTTATATGTGAAATTTCATTAAGATGCCTTTAATACTGTCAGAGATATTCCCTGGACAAGCAAATGAATGAGAATTAAATAAGAAGGGAAATGAGTCCAAAATTATTTGCAAAAGGATTATGTTTTTCTGCTCTGCACTTCTTCTCATTGTCCTGTATTAATGTGTGAAATTTCATTTAATCCTTTTAAATACTTTCAGAGATATGCTTCGGACAAGCATATAGGTGAGAAAAATATGAAAGGAAGTAACAACAAAAATCATTTGAAATACGGTTATGGTTCTTGTGCTTGACACTCTCTCTCTCTCATTGCCCTCTATCAATATTTGAGCCGCGACACGACAAAACCAACAATGTGGTTATGCGCCCAGTGCTGACTCAGATCAGCCTGGGCATCCACCCAGTCTGATCAGACACTTCGCCAAGCACTTAAAGGGTAGCTAAGAGTCTAAGCTACCTTCATGCGGACAGTGAAGACTCTGATCAGACTGGGCGGATGCCCAGGCTGATCTGAGTCTGCGCTGGGCGCACAACCACATTGTTGGTTTTGTCGTGTCGCGGCTCATTTTAAGTTTCATTACATTTCCTTCAACACTTTACGATATATATTCCAGACAAGCAAAGTATTGGAAAAAAACTAGGAAGGGGGATTACTCCGTAATTACTTGTCATTGGACTATGGCTCTTGTGCTCTGCTTTCCATTAATATGTGAAGTTTCAACAGACCTTTCTCACATTGTTATCTCCCTTGCCAAATGGCCTCGGGATTTTACGAGACTTAGCGTGGCGTTGCAGAAATGGGGCAACCTGTTATGGCCGATACGGTCTTTCAGTGCAAAAACATACGGTGGTTGTAATTTTTCTTGTATATATTTACTCTGAGCGGAAATAAGATTCCGTGAGGTAAAAATAACTGTGTAGAAATTAAATGTGTTTAGACTGAAAAGAAAAATGAGGCTTCAAAACGTGTGGTTTAAGAATCTGTCGTTAGCAAACAGTTGGACCAAGTCGCTGGCGGATTTCTATTTTGAAATCAAATTAGTTTTGAGGAAATAAGTTCGGCGGATTTCGATTTTCTGAAGATGAAGCAAATAGCCAGTTTTACTTTCCGGTTTCTCGAAATGCGAAATTAAATGCTTCATGTGTCCTTTGCATTTATAATAATAATCATAATAATGATGATAATAATAACAGTGAAAAATACTGTTATTTTTTATTTTTATTATTTTTATTCCTGCCATTATGACATTTACTGGCTAAAAACGTGAAAATTGGTAGCGTAGCTTTTAAATGTGTCTATATTATAATAAATAATTATAGTGAAAAATATCATTGTTATCATTACTATTATTAGTATTGCAATATCAATTGACTTGCAAGTGCATTTGATCTGGATAAATGAGTATGATTTGCCTACCGATATGCAATGAAATTAATGGTTGGTTGTTGTTAGGGGTTTAACGGCCCTTCGAGACAGCATTTCAGTCTATATCGGGCCATCTCTTAGAGAAGGGGAGAAAGAAAAAAAGACAGAAAGTGATAAACAAACCACCCCCGGCCGCGCCTACTGCAAGCACAGTAGGCCCTTGCCCAACTTTTATCCAAACAAGTAGCACGCTCCGGCACTGGAAGTGACAGCCATTTAGTGTGTGATCTATGTATGTATTCTAAATATATTTTGACAAACTAGAAACTGTATAGTTTACGTCTGAATAAAACACCACCCCCACAATGAAATTAAAATCGTCAACATTAATAAGAGGTGTCAACGAATAACGTGGTCTATTGATTGAGTTAATTGTTGATAGACCCTCAGATAATTAAAAAATTGATAAACAGACTTCGGACGCCGGGAGGTGCGACAATGGATACGTTGAGCCTCTTCGGATGCTCCGGTATGACTATTGAAACAAGAGGGCCATGGTGGCCCTGAATCGCTCACCTGAGCATTAATCAGTTCACTGGCGCTGGTGAAGATTTATAAGAGTTTTTACCATACTAACATTTGACCTAGTTTTTGACCCAACATGACCCAGTTTCAAACTTGGCCTGGATATTGTAAGAATAAACATTCTGACACAGTTTCATTGAGATTGGATCAAAACTGTGCCCTCTGGAGCGTATACAAGGTCGTTCTTATATTTGCCCTAGTGACCAACTTTTTGACCTGACACGACCCAGTTTCAAACTTTACCTACATTTCATTAAGATAAACATACTGACAGAGTTTCATGAAGATTGGATCAAAACTGTGCCCTCTAGGGTGTACACAAAGTTTTTCTAAGATTTGACCTTGATCCGACGTGACTCAGTTTCATAGGGGGCTTAGATATATGGACAATAAACATTTTGACATAGTTTCATGAAGATTGGATCAAAACTATGCCTTCTAGTGCTTACACAACATTTTTTCTAAGATTTGACCTAGTGACCTAGTTTTTTTACCCGACATGACCTACTTTCAACCTTGGCGGTGAGTTTATAAAGATAAACATTCTGACAGAGTTTCATGAAGATTGGATCAAAACTGTGCCCTCTAGGGTGTACACAAAGTTTTTCTAAGATTTGACCTTGAGCCGACTTGACTCAGTTTCATAGGGGGGGCTTAGATATATGGACAAGAAACATTTTGACATAGTTTCATGAAGATTGGATAAAAACTATGCCTTCTAGTGCTTACACAACGTTTTTCTTAGATTTGACCTAGTGACCTAGTTTTTTCCCGACATGACCTACTTTCAAACTTGGCCGAGAGTTTATGAAGATAAACATTCTGACAAAGTTTCATAAAGATTAGATCCAAACTGTGTCCTCTAGAGCGTACACAAGGTTTTTCTATGATTTGACCTAGTGACCTAGTTTTTGACCCGACGTGACCCAGTTTTGAACTTGTCCTAGATATTATGAGGATAAACATTCTGACCGTGAAAGTTTCATGACCTTTGGATCAAAACTGTGCCTTCTAGAGCGTACACAAGGTATTTCTAAGATTTGACCTAGTGACCAAGTTTTTGACCCGACATGACCCAGTTTCGAACTTATCCTACATATTATAAGAATAAACATTCTGACAAAGTTTCATGAACTTTGGATCACAGCTGTGCCTTCTAGAGCTAACACAAGGTTTTTCTAAGATTTGACCTAGCGACCTAGTTTTTGACCCGACGTGACCTACTTTCAAACTTGGCCGAGAGTTTATGAAGATAAATATTCTGACAAAGTTTCATAAAGATTAGATCAAAACTGTGTCCTCTAGAGCGTACACAAGGTTTTTCTACGATTTGACCTAGTGACCTAGTTTTTGACCCGACATGACCCAGTCTCAAATTTATCCTACATATTATGAGGATAAACATTATGACAAAGTTTCATGAACTTTGGATGAAAACTGTGCCTTCTAGAGCGTACACAAGGTATTTCTAAGATTTGACCTAGTGACCTAGTTTTTGACCCGACATGACCCAGTTTCAAACTTATCCTAGATATTATGAGGATAAACATTCTGAAAAAGTTTCATGAACTTTGGAGGAAAACTGTGCCTTCTAGAGCGTACACAAGGTTTTTCTAAGATTTGACCTAGTGACCAAGTTTTTGACCCGACATGACCCAGTTTCAAATTTTTCCTACATATTATGAAGATAAACATTCTGAAAAAGTTTCACGAACTTTGGATCACAGCTGTGCCTTCTAGAGCTAACACAAGGTTTTTTCTAAGATTTGACCTAGTGACCTAGTTTTTTACCCTACGTGACCTACTTTCAAACTTGGCCGAGAGTTTATGGAAGTTAACATTCTGACAAAGTTTCATAAAGATTAGATCAAAACTGTGTCCTCTAGAGCGTACACAAGGTTTTTCTACGATTTGACCTAGTGACCTAGTTTTTGACCCGACATGACCCAGTTTCAAAGTTGTCCTACATATTATGAGGATAAACATTCTGACAGAGTTTCATGAAGATTGGATCAAAAGTGTGCCCTCTAGGGTGTACACAAAGTTTTTCTAAGATTTGACCTTGAGCCGACTTGACTCAGTTTCATAGGGGGGCTTAGATATATGGACAAGAAACATTTTGACATAGTTTCATGAAGATTGGATAAAAACTATGCCTTCTAGTGCTTACACAACGTTTTTCTTAGATTTGACCTAGTGACCTGGTTTTTTCCCGACATGACCTACTTTCAAACTTGGCCGAGAGTTTATGAAGATAAACATTCTGACAAAGTTTCATAAAGATTAGATCCAAACTGTGTCCTCTAGAGCGTACACAAGGTTTTTCTATGATTTGACCTAGTGACCTAGTTTTTGACCCGACGTGACCCAGTTTTGAACTTGTCCTAGATATTATGAGGATAAACATTCTGACAAAGTTTCATGAACTTTGGATCAAAACTGTGCCTTCTAGAGCGTACACAAGGTATTTCTAAGATTTGACCTAGTGACCAAGTTTTTGACCCGACATGACCCAGTTTCGAACTTATCCTACATATTATGAGAATAAACATTCTGACAAAGTTTCATGAACTTTGGATCACAGCTGTGCCTTCTAGAGCTAACACAAGGTTTTTCTAAGATTTGACCTAGCGATCTAGTTTTTGACCCTACGTGACCTACTTTCAAACTTGGCCGAGAGTTTATGAAGATAAATATTCTGACAAAGTTTCATAAAGATTAGATCAAAACTGTGTCCTCTAGAGCGTACACAAGGTTTTTCTACGATTTGACCTAGTGACCTAGTTTTTGACCCGACATGACCCAGTTTCAAACTTGTCCTACATATTATGAGGATAAACATTTTGACAAAGATTCATGAACTTTGGATCAAAACTGTGCCTTCTAGAGCGTACACAAGGTATTTCTAAGATTTGACCTAGTGACCTAGTTTTTGACCCGACATGACCCAGTTTCAAACTTTTTCTAGATATTATGAGGATAAACATTCTGACAAAGTTTCATGAACTTTGGAGGAAAACTGTGCCTTCTAGAGCGTACACAAGGTTTTTCTAAGATTTTACCTAGTGACCAAGTTTTTGACCCGACATGACCCAGTTTCAAACTTTTCCTACATATTATGAAGATAAACATTCTGAAAGAGTTTCACGAACTTTGGATCACAGCTGTGCCTTCTAGAGCTAACACAAGGTTTTTCTAAGATTTGACCTAGTGACCTAGTTTTTTCCCGACATGACCTACTTTCAAACTTGGCCGAGAGTTTATGGAAGTTAACATTCTGACAAAGTTTCATAAAGATTAGATCAAAACTGTGTCCTCTAGAGCGTACACAAGGTTTTTCTACGATTTGACCTAGTGACCTAGTTTTTGACCCGACATGACCCAGTTTCAAAGTTGTCCTACATATTATGAGGATAAACATTCTGACACAGTTTCATGAACTTTGGATGAAAACTGTGCCTTCTAGAGCGTACACAAGGTTTTTCTAAGATTTGACCTAGTGACCAAGTTTTTGACCCGACATGACCCAGTTTCAAACTTATCTTACATATTATGAAGATAAACATTCAGACAAAGTTTCATGAACTTTGGATCACAGCTGTGCCTTCTAGAGCTAACACAAGGTTTTTCTAAGATTTGACCTAGTGACCTAGTTTTTTACCCGACGTGACCTACTTTCAAACTTGGCCGAGAGTTTATGGAAGTAAACATTCTGACAAAGTTTCATAAAGATTAGATCAAAACTGTGTCCTCTAGAGCGTACACAAGGTTTTTCTACGATTTGACCTAGTGACCTAGTTTTTGACCCGACATGACCCAGTTTCAAAGTTGTCCTACATATTATGAGGATAAACATTCTGACAAAGATTCATGAACTTTGGATCAAAACTGTGCCTTCTAGAGCGTACACAAGGTGTTTCTAAGATTTGACCTAGTGACCTAGTTTTTGACCCGACATGACCCATTTTCGAACTTGGCCTAGAGTTTATGGAGATAAACATTCTGACAAAGTTTCTCAGAGAGAGGAGAAGAATGGTGAAACATGATCCCCGCAGGCACATTGACGTTGAAATGACGTCGTACTGACGTATCAAAATAGTGTCAACTGACATCAATGCGACTTTACGTCGCATCGATGTCAGTTCGACACAATTTTTGATGTCGTTCTGATGTCGATGCGACGTAATGACGTCACATCGACGTCATTTCGACGTCATGTGCCCGCTTGGATAAGCAGGAAGAAGAACACCAACACCACCGACTGCATCTACTCGTATATAATCCTGTCAAAGATCTACCGACAGAAACTCTTGTGCTCTTGTCAAGCTTCTCACACCAATTCTGAAGTGCAATAACTTTGAGTTCAAGGGGAAACACTATTTGCAGGTCCATGGCACAATTATGGAGTCATCTTATTAAAATATCTTCACTGACGACATGGACATGAAATAGACACATGGTCATGACGACCTCAAGAAGCAAACATCTTTCGCCTACCATAATACTAACGGCTGAGACCTTCATTGAAGAGCATGTGTTTCTGTAAATCAAGTCTAGGTTTGTTGGTTTAAGAGATTGATGTGGACCTGGTTACGAAACCAACAGATATCCCCAAGCTACCACTCAAAACACTGCAGTTTGGCCTTCCCCTTCAGATAAATATGCTCAGGGTTCGAGGTTATAAAACTTGAGAATAATCTCAAACTCAAAGCACACTGATTGGCTGCTCGGAAGCCAATCAGTGTGTTTTAATTTGAGTTTGAGATTATACTCAAGTTTTGTAACCTCTGACCCTGATCTTGATGCTTTTGAGTCTAAGGGAACAGGTTTGTAGGGTCAGTTTTGAATAGGTTACAGCACATAAGCAATTGTCACAGCGACTTTGAAAGCTAAATCACAGACAAAAGAGAAGACTTGCTCTGCTACAAGCAAAAGCCTTATTAATCCCCTTTGCACTGACATAGTTACCTAAAGTCAAACAGACTCTATCATATGACGCCGCATCTGAGAGTGTAATAAAGCCATGCATTAAAAACGATAATCCACTAGTGGATTAGGATTAAATATGCATATTACGTCGTAACGTTATACGTTGACGTCCATAAAAACGTCGCGTTTTCTAAAGCCCCGGTCCCACAGAGCTTGCGACCGCGCCGCGACCTATCCGCGACTAAAAAACTGACAGTCGCAGAGAGGTTGCAGAAGTCGCGGAGAGGTTTTATAATGGTCGCAACAAGGTCGCAACAAGGTCGCCGAGCAGTCGCCGATCAAAATTAGTCGCAGCCAGTCTTTTGAACATGCACAAAAGACTAGCCGCGACTGATTTTAATCGCCGACTGGTTGCAATGGTTTTCTGGAAGTCGCCGATCAGTCGCCGAACAGTCGCCGACCGGTCGCCGATCGGTCGCCGATCAGTTTCATCAACACTTTGGTTCTGAAATGCTGCAACCTTGCTGCGACCTATCGGCGATCTGTCGGCGACTGTTCGGCGACTGATCGGCGACCGATCGGCGACTTATCGGCGACTGACCACTGGTGAGACGGCGACTTATCGGCGACCGATCGGCGACTGGTCGGCGACTGGTCGCCGACAGTTTGCAGCGTGCCCCGATAGATCGCCGAACGATCGGCGACAGGTCGCCGACTGGTCGCCGACAGGTTGCAGCGTGCGCCAATAGACCAAGGTTTGCAGTGCATTATTTTATTACCTAGGCTCAAAGTGCTCGCATCATGGTACATAGAGGACCCCCCCCACCAAGAAAAAAAAAAGAAACATCGTCGCCAAAACAGACAGCAGAAATGACTCCCGACGTTCGGACGCCTGCTTCAGATGAGGAATCTCAACAGTCAAAGGAGGAATCTCAATAAACTGCGGCCTTTTTGAAACCAATGTCTTATCCAGTACTGTGTTCTCCTCCTCAGTCTTAATCGCCTGTACGCCATCATAGACAAAAGAGGTGCATGCCGGTTGGTTGGTTGGTTGATTTGATGCTTAACGTCCACGGTAAACAACTAAGGTCATGTCGGGACGGCCAGTTAACCTAACCACACTATTCCTGGGCAGGCTTAGACCTCCTAAGCGGTTAACCAGTACTAAGTGCACATACTTTCGCCAGTAACTGACAACTACCCTTCTTGAATCAGCGGAAGGAGAAACGAAAGTTTTTGGCCAGACCGGGATTCGAACCAAGGACCTCTGACTTACGAGTCAGGTGCCCTACCGATTGCGCTACCCGGCCGGTTGTTTCGTTGCAAGCAATGAACTGAATCTGTAGCTGTGTTATTTTGACAACTTTCACTGAAATGATTTCATTCTTGTCACCACATTTCCATTATTTTTTTTTATCGCAGAACGGTCGCCAATCAGTCTCCGACCAGTCGCCGTTCATTTGAAACCAGTCGCCGAAGTGTCGCCGATTGGTCGCCGACTGGTCGCCGATCATTCTGAACTAGTTGCAATCCTGTCGCCGATCCTACGGCGACCAGTTGCAGTGAGGTCGCCGATCGATCGCCGACTACATGCGAAAGCTGTCGCCGACTGTGCGGCGACTGATCGGCGACCACATTTGAAGAGGAAAAGAAGTTGCAATGGTCGCAGAGGTCGCAGGTCAGTCGCAGACAAAATCAGTCGCAAAGCGGTCCCATCGCAGTCGCAAGCTCTGTGGGACCGAGGCTTAATGGTTAAATCGTGACGTTTTAGAGACGTTCTCAGTTAAGCTGGGCCATTCGCGGACAAAAATGGCCATATATACAACCATGCCAGAATTCAAGAAAAAATCACGATCATAATGCTCATTATATCTGCTTCAAAGCTTTACAATATTTTCAGATAATAGTTTTAGATTATGGAATACCAACCCTGTTTAGAGACATACCCTAACAATTAAAAAAACGGCGTATTTTATGACGTTATTTAGATACGTTGAAGAACGATGCCGCATACGATTTCTTTGATATGCGTAGCATTGCACATTTACTAATCTACTGACATTTGATTATTTTGGCTGGTTTCAATTTAAGATGTTTTTATTTGATTTTTGGGAAGAAAGGTGTTTTCTGTGAAGCGCTTTTTAATGTAATGACGTCAACGCTTTCAAAACGTGGTCTTAGTGACGTTGTGACGTAGGTTACGTGTGACGTAGGTTACAGTACACACTTTTTAACGCTTTTATACCATTTAATAGTTCAGTGCATGAAATCTAAGCACACCATCTTGTAGCTGTTACAAGGCAGGATTTTGCACATGAGTTTCAGAGCGATTGCTTTGCTCAGTTTTGAAAAAAGCCCGTGACGTAAGGTTACATTCTTACAGAAAAATGCTGGGGTAATGTATTTTGAAGTCGAGTAAAATATACAAAATGGAACAAATTTGCACAAATGATATAAACTATTGAGGAACACATATTTTTTCATTCGATCTTGTAAGTTTTATGATGCTGGGCCATTTAAGTTAATACATGTATCATGAATTTACAGCTGTGACGTAGGTTACATAAAATTTGCGACATAAGTTCCCAGTCTCATTTCGTAGCAAAAACTACCCTTTAGATGTTGTTTAAGCGGGGAAATATGTAAGAAATCACATGAATTTAATAATGGAACTCGATTTTAAGCAGTGATTTATCTTTTTTAGCCTTGCGGCGTTCATATCTATGCAACGGCAATATTGCGACATTTAAAAACGTCGCCTTTTTAACCAGGGTGTCATTATTCGAACCAGTGTTAAAAATGTCTAACAAAACGCATGCATGTCTTGGTACTTTTATCTACTTCTTTAGACAGAGTGCTACTTGTCAGAGGGTATACAGGACCGTTATTTTGTAAGTTAAAGAAACGTTATACGAAGGACAAAATTAATAGCTAATGGCCCAGCTTAACTGAGAACGTCTCTTTAGTGCGAATTTTGCTAACAAAATGCGATTTTAGTGTCATGTGATAAATAGAATCTTGCATTCGTGCTCCTGTTTTATTGAATTTATTAAACTCGTTGGGGATAACCGATTAGATGCTCGGCAAAGCCTCGCATCTTATATCTTTTTCCCCAACTCGTTTAATAAATTCAATAATACATGAGCACTCATGTAAGATCCTATATGTAAAAACACTGCTTTAAAACGCTTAAATAAGAGTTTCCCCCAGAGGCCACAAATTTTAAAAAAGTTTCGTATGAAATTATTTGCAGGAAAAAGGAAACCTTTGATACCTGAGGTTGTGAAGAAGTTGTGCGCTTCTTTTTCTTCCTGCAGCAACAACAGTATATTAGCACTGTGAAGACAACCAACCCAGTCGACACCAGCAGAAACCATAAGAAGGGAGTGAAGTTAACACTGTCCTCAGAAACTTTCATTATCTCATACTGAAATCTATTTGTTTGCAACCATGTCGCAACCAATCGAATCAGCGCTGTGGAATCCCGTGCGTAGAAGTGGACTTCACATTATCCTGTAATTGTTAGCTAAATGTAAATACATGCTAAGTGGATACATGACGTCAACATGACGTCGTCCTGACGTCGATGCGAGGACATCACGTCGTATCGACGTAAGAGCAACGTAAATATGTCATGTGCCTGCTAGGTACATGTAGATCGCATAATTTTTTTCTGCTAAATAATTATTTTTACAAAGGGGAATAACTTTTGTGACTTCCTGTTTTTTCCCTAGACGACAAAGTCCTAAATGCGTATGAGCCGCGACACGAGAAAACCAACAAAATGGTTGTGCGCCCAGCACAGACTCGGATCAGCCTGGGCATCCGCCCAGTCTGATCAGAGTCTTCGCTGTCAACATGGAGCTAGCTTAGACCCATAGCTACCTAAGCGCATAGCGAAGACTCTGATCAGACTGGGCAGATGTCCAGGCTAATCTGAGTCTTCGGTGGGTGCTCATGCCACTTTTTGGTTTTCTCATGTCGTGGCTCATTTAGTTGCATTGGTGACTGAGCGACGCCCCACTGACACACATTGTCAGTCGCTGACCTTACCTCTGTGTTAAGTCTCATTCGAAAGACTGCACACCATGCATTAAACGTTGAATCAATATTAATTCAATGTTGATTCAACGTTCTGTGCCCCGAGGGCGGAGACTCGAAGGGATAGAACCTACGACCCCTGGACTGGTACTCTAGCGCGTTACCCACTACCCAGACGCAGTCCCAGTGAGCATTCTATGTGACTGTGGCAGTCTGTGAGCCTGATAGGAAACTGAAGTCCTTAATGACGAAACGGTACCCAGATTTTTTCTGTCATAATAAAAATTTGCACTTACGGTAAACGGCAATATTGCAATATACGGCAATTGCCCATTTTTCCTTTCATCTGTATATTCCAAGATGCTTCTAGGCTAAGTAAAACAAGGTCATAGATATTTTTAGATATTACACAAAATAAAAGTGCGAGAGGACGGACAGAATCAATATACCAGTCTCGCAGAGCTCCAATTAAATGGGGATATTGACGATAAGTTTCTTATTTCTCAAAGAAAGCATATGTTCTGACTCCTCGTTAGAACCGTCTCGCCGAGACGGTTCTAATGAGGAGTCACAACATATTTATTGCAGAAATATAGAAATTGTCAGTAAAATATCCCTGCTACCCTTTTTCTGCAGCTCTGTTCGTTCGCAAAATACTGTCACAGACGCTAAAGACCATTTACAATATATGTGCCTAGCCCAGCAGGCACACAACATTGAATCAACATTGAATCAAAGTTGATTCAATGTCATGATGACATTGAATCAACGTAGATTCAATGCAGTCAACGTTGTGTGTAGACACCTAAAAATAAATCTTTTTTTTTTTCTCTGCTAATTATAAAGTCTATTCATTGACAAGTTAAGAAAATCGATTTACGTGTAGTTGAAGTAATAAAGGATAGAGTTACCCGTAATGGAGAAATCCACTCAATATGTGTTCCGTGTGTATTTTGAAATTCTACACAAAAATGGTGAAATGAGGGTAATAGTACAAAAATAAGTTAATATGAAAAGGTAAGAAAGTGTTATTGTCTATGCCTTGTAGATCTTAAATTTTAATTAGTTTTTTTCTTCATTTCATAACGAATTGTTTTTCTTTCGGTTTGACTGGAGTTCTACTATAACTTACCCTGTTATATGGGAGATTGCGAAATAGTATCTTACGACAAATTCGATCATGAATTAACCCTTTTCAGATCGGAAACCTGTTTTTGGGACATATGCAAACAGTGGAGACCCAGACCCGCGCGTCTGATCAGGATCTACATTGTTTGCATACAGGAATCTCTATGTAAAATACAAAGAAAATGACAGTAACCACCAGTCAGAAACTCCTAATCCTCCAATGATAAGGATTGACTGGTGGACTAATCAACAAAGGTTAATAATGATACTCCACAACAAGACAAGCCCGGATCCAGACCACCACATACTGGTGGGGCTCTGGATAACTGGTGGGGCTGGGATGTGCCGAGATGTATTTGGAAAGGGAGGGGCGGGGGGTTTAGTTTGAAATATGACATAATAAGGGATCAATTTAATGAGAATAATTGATAATGTCTGTTTTGCCTTCAAATATATGTTGTGATATCTCATTAGAATCGCCTCGCCGAGGCGATTCTAATGAGATGTCACAACATATATTTTAATCTAGCCAGGCCCAAGTGGCGGGGCTGAAGCCCCAAAGCCCACCCCCTGGATCCGGGGCTGCAAGAGCTGTTACAGAGTACGAGAAGGGGAAAGGTTACATTAAAAATTTACCGAGAGCTCCTCACCGTAGCTAAGTCATTGTGAATAACCATGATTAGCCAACTTTAAACAAACAAAAACACATCTCTTGCTTTTCTAACAATAAAGGTTTGAAATATGATTTTAATCATTTTAGTCGTCAGCTAAAGTAACCGAACTTGAATAAAATGGTAAAAATACAATGTACAGGCAGGCTTTCGGCGTCATTCGTTGTCCCGCTATTGTTTATATTCCATCGCTCAACGTGGAACCAGAAAAGGACAAAAAATGTATTTTTTGGATCGATTTGTTGTTTTCTCAAAAGCATGCCCCAGGAAGCGTTCTTTATGTACACAATTACCATTATTATATAATTTTTGCCATGAAAGCTCTTTTCTTTAAAATTACATTATGTTACATTATTTCTTACCAGACTAGGGTCAAGTCAGGTAAATTCGGACAGCATGTAAATTCAGACAGTGACATTGTTTCCTTTATATGTCAGTTGTTTAAAAAAAAAATGGGCAAACAGTGAAAATCATAATGAGCCGTCTCATCTAGATTTTCACTGTTTGCAGTGGTATGTCCGAATTTCTCCGCTGTCCGAAGTTACCCGACTTGACCCTATTACCAAACAGATACAATGGCTGGGGGAGCTAGTGCTGGAACAGTGTTTCTCTGTATTGGTGTGATTGTGGGCGGCTTAATCTTTGTCATCGTGTTCTGTGCCTGGTGTGGTACACGCAACAAACGTCCCTCTTCTTCCCAGGTAAGCCATGTATTAACTATCTACTATCCTGTTTATTACATGCCCCGTTGCTCTATCGTGGTAACAATTCATGAAATAGTTTTTGTTCAGTATCAATACAACTTCGTCATTGTAAATGACGGTGATATGTCTCAACAACTGCTTTTTATAATGATTCGGGTTACTGGTACGCATATAAAGACTTTAAATATTTTATTGAAAACTTGTTACCCCAAAATTGTGCAATTAGACAACATGGAACAATCTCATATATAGCTGTAACGTTAGTAAGCATGGTTTACCAAAGAGTTGTATTTTTCCAATGTCTTTCCAATGTCTTCGGTTTTGGGATCATCAGGTTCCATAGCAAAAGTGAATGTGTCTATGAATCCATGCGATGTAGTTTCTACAAGTATATTTATTTGTCAAGTGGTGCATGGTGTCCACGAACGGCAAAGGCTCTAATATTTCACAATAATAAGAAGAAGAAAAAGAGGGAGGAGAATAAGAAGACGACGAAGCGGCAGAAGAAGAAGAAAATAAACACACACCAATCAACAGGATTTGAATATATCTAAATCGTAAAAAATGATTGCGCATGTATAGACAAGACTACTCAGTTTTCTTAACTCAGGGTTCGAGGTTATAAAACTTGAGAATAATCTCAAACTCAAAATAAAGCACACTAATTGGCTGCTTCCGAGCATGTGCTCGGAAGCAGCCAATCAGTGTGCTTAATTTGAGTTTGAGAATGTACTCAAGTTTTATAATCTCTGGGCCAGGATTAACAAAGCAGCTCAGATTTTGTTTCTGTTACAGACCTCCTACGGTTTCCAACTAGTCCAGATTTTATCAAGGGGAAGGGGAGATACTGACAATACCCAGGTAAGAACCGTTTTCTGGAGCCCTTATATATAAGGGACAGTTTCACGATTGTCGGGTTGTCCAGAAGGAAACGGTCAGTGTTTATCAGCTGGGATGCGGTGGGGGTAGGAGGGGGGATAGAACGGGGGTTAGGATGGTAGTAAAGGTGAAGGAGTTTTCAGGAAGTCTGCGTATATTTATCTCAACCACAAATTGGCATAGGTTAATTTTTTCAAACCCCGTCCCCGCCCAGTCTGATCTGAGTCTTCGCTGGCGCACATGCCAGTTTGTTTGCTTTCTTGTGTTGCGGCTCAATTAATGTATCTTTACGATGACATATTTATATGCAGACAACCCAGTCTACTGCGGATGCCTATATGTGACATTGTGTTTTGTGTAAGGACCTTTTGAGTTTTGTCTTTTAAATTTTGTGTTTTATGTTTTGTGTTTGGACTTTGCTGTTTTGGTTTGGCCCATTATAGACGTAGGGCTATGATTACTTTAACCTTACGTAACCACAACCATAATTTATTAAACAATTAAGTCTGCTTACATGCAACTTACATGCAGATATCACGAAAATCACAAGAGAGACAGCAATTATAATACATGTACAACCTTTTCATATCAGCATAAAAGTCATATGTTCTCTTGTTCCCAGACTCCTACACCCTCTATACGCAATCGACTAACCCATAGTTCTAACTTTTGTGTTTTGTGTCCTGACTTTCCTGTTTTGGAATGTGTTTACTAACTTTAAACTATCAATAGGGATTAGTATAAAGTAATTTGTGTTTAAAGGATGTCATATATTATAAGGATGAGATTTACACAAGAAATACAAGAAATAGATTATTAAATTTTACATCAGAGCCCGCATTCAGTTAATAGAAAAGTCAAAACACAAAATACATAAATCATTACGTATCTCAAAGTACTCGTTATACACGAAAGAATTCAGTTTGGATGCATAATTTTCCCGTTTTTTCCAAAGCATTTCAACACCTGATATCTCAAAATACCGGTATATCAAGTAAATTTTCAGGGACCAGAAAATTTACTTTGAGATATCAGTAGTTTGGGATATCGGTACTTGACTGTATTTAAAGATATCACGTTTCTTCTTTTTAGACAACTCAGACGCAACAAGAGCCAGTTACTGTCACCACTTCACCTGTATCACCGAGGACTAACCAGAATGAACGCAGCTCACGACGGTCTCCAGAAACTACTTATGGTATAATAAGCAGATTAATTCGAGAGAACAATCGTAGAAATATACTGACGCCCGTACGTCATTTGGCAATAACAGCACCTCCAGAAATTACTAATGGTGCAACGAACAGAACAAGTCGAGATGACAATCGTAGAAATGTGCTGACGCCCGTGCGTCCACCAGCAATAACTGCAGCACCTCCTTCGAGACGAGTGGCAGACAATACTGAGGCATTGCCAAGATCAAATGCGTGGACAGACATTGACCTCAACGCGATGGTACCGTCATTGTCGAACCCATCAACACATCTGTCCGCGCAACATGGACCACCTAGGATAGCGCCCTTTGTACCCCCACCCCGTCGGACAAGACGACCAGCAACTCAAACGGAGCCCACTGCACCATTACTACCACCGGCTACTCACAATGAACCAGAAAGACCAGTACGGCCAGCAGTTAGGACGGAACCTACTGCACCATTATTACCACCATCCACTCTTAATGAACCAGCATGGACAGTACGACCCGCTAATCGAGCGGAATCCTCAGTACCATTATTTCCACATACTAGTCATTTTAATACACCAGAAAGAGGGTCGATCAATGATTTTAGAAATTCCGATTCATTGCCCTCATACCAACCACCGATGCATCGTGAAATAGAAAGGATTGAACATCCTGAAGACTTGCAAAGTGACCCATCAGCTCCACCGTCGTATGACGAAGTCATGTCAAAACCACATATTTACCCCAAGAAATGAAGAAAACTGGTCTATTACATTTCGTCGAATAATGCTGTGCTAGTCGACTGCAATGTACATGGGAATGTACTGATTTATGTAAAATGGTGTAATCATCGGAATAAGTTTTGGTCACATTGATCGAAGTAACTTTTGGCCAGACACATCGAAATCTTTTGAATATTATCTTTTAATTAATTGCCGCTGACGAAAACACAGAGTACGCGCTAAAATATTTGAGCCGCGACACGACAAAACCAACAAAGTGGCATGTACGCCCGTTAAAGACTTAGATCAGCCTGGTCATCTGCCCAGTCTGATCACAGTCATCGCTGTGCGCTTAAGGGTAGCTTAGACTGGTCTTAGTCTTCGGGAGGAACACATGCCAAAGTTGCTGGTTTTGTAGTGTCGCGGCTGATATTTTTACTGTGTGTAAAATAAACATGGCAGCGTCATCGAAATACTGAAACCGGATCAAAATCTTCAAGCATATATAGGACCAAAACTGATCCAGTAAAGCGAACACTTTGTGTGTTTGCTATAACTCACCTTTATCATTTGCATATACCGTAAAAAATCTCAAAATTGGGACACCTGAAATAAAACCATTATAACCCTAAATAGAATAATTTGGTATAACAGTGCATAAATGCATTCACACGGTGTAGCTGGAAAGGCAAACCGTGTAGACCATGATCAGACTGCTCCTGAGGAGCAGTCTTACAGGAGCAGTCTTATTTTGGTTTGCACTGTTTACTCAGACCTATTTGTCATAATATTTAGATTTTTTATCATATGACGTCGCATCTGAGAGTGTAATAAAGCCATGCATTAAAATCGATAATCCACTAGTGGATTAAATATGCAAATTACGTCGTAACGTTATACGTTGACGACCATAAAACGTCGGTTTTTCCAATGGGGAAATCGTGACGTTTTAGTGCAAAATTTGCTAATTAAATGCGATTTTAGTGTCATATGATAAATAGAATCTTGCATTCGTGCTCCTGTATTATTAAATTTATTAAACTCGTTGGGGAAAAACGATTAGATGCTCGGCATAGCCTCGCATCTTATCTTTTCCCCCAACTCGTTTAATCAATTCAATAATACTTGAGCACTCATGTAAGATCCTCTATTTATATACTACTCAAAAGAAGTTTTGCATCGGGAGTTTATACCACTAGTCAGTCATATTTTTTTTCAACCCCGACGGGGGTCAGTTCTGTCCTCAATTTTGTTAGGTGTTTTTACAGAGACATGTGTGTGAGTTACAGACACCATTAAGCAAAACAGAGGTATGTCTTTGTTGTATACCCCTTGGAAATAAGTTGATTTAGGATTATGTCTACACCTGAATATATATGATAATGCAAAGCTTCGTTTGAGTAGTATATATTTAAGCATACTACTATACATTATTTCCATTTTTATCCCCGTTTTATCGCACGATTTAGATGCCTATATATGCTTTCAACTTCATAGTGCCATTCAGTTCAACCCAAGTGCGAGCTGTTGTAATCGGACACAGTCCATCGTCCAGCCGTCGTCGTCATTCGGCCACCACTAAAGTCGGTAATGGTTTATGTAAAGACAATTTGAAATAGAAGTATTTTCCTCTACTTAGTGAAAAAATGCTGTAGATCATCTACAACATTTTTTCACTAAGTAGAGGGAAATACCTCTAGTTCAAATTGTCTTAGTTTACATAGACCATTACCGACCTTAGTGGTGGCCGACGGACGACAGAATTTTAGAGCAGTCATGTGCATACTTGTTTAGTATACGTTTATGACCATACTATCTTGGTCAGAGTACGCTGTGTGCTTAAGTATTGGATCACCTCAACCCATTAATTTTACATAAATGTAAAATTAATGGGTTGAGGTGATCCAATACTTAAGCACATTTATGTAAAATTAATGGGTTGAGGTGATCCAATACTTAAGCTCATAATGACAAATATATTGATTAACACCAGTGTTATTGCTCCTTAACAAGTGAAATAAACTGTAAGTCATTTTGTGAAGGCCTTTAGGAACTACCATAAGCAAACTTGCATCGTATGAAAATGGATGCCAAATATGATTCTGAGCTCAACTGGTCTAAGACAGCAGAGAGAAAAATATAGCAGAAACTGCCATGTCAGTGTCACGTATATTTCACGTGAGCTCACGTGAGCGCGAAATGCCCATGAGTAAGATCTTGTTATTAGTCACTTGATTAAATGTACACCAAACAAAAGCTAATGCAGTTGCCGTCCGAAACTCAGATTTGCTTCCATGCCCATATATGGTAACAACCATTCAAAGACTCACCGAAAACAGACGAAGGGACCGAGTTGACTAATATTTGTACATATTATTGCAAAAGGTAGCAACATCCTCCTGGTTGGGTCATACATGTAGTTGGGGTGAGTGAGGAATTCAGGGATGAGAATCTTCAGCTTTTTTGGCAAATTTCAGCTATTTTTGTCAAAATCCATTACTCCAAACTATTGCAGATTCAGTCTGATCCGTCCAGATCTTTTGTCTTTGGAAGGGGGTGCAGGGGGGCTAATCTTTTTTCACCTAAAGAGATCCTCAACCGTGGGTAAGTTTGGGGGATAATAATAAGATTAGTCTGAATGTCATAACCTCTGGTTTGATTAGATGGTTTTAGACTATGGAGGCTTAGGTAATCGATTCAGGACCGTCATGACATTCCTGTTATTTCTTAGTCTTTGGAATTGTTTGGCAAGCCATAGAATATTGAAATGTGTTAAATGTTAGATCATTGTGTTATATGTGAATTCAACGTGATATATATGTAAGCTGTGATACCGAGAAAAAAATATAGTCCTAGTTTTCTAAAACCTACAACCGTGCTCTATACTAGAACACTATTTGAGCCGCGACACGAGAAACCTAACAATGTGGTTGTGCGTCCAGCGCAGACTCAGATCAGCCTAGGCATTCGCCCAGTCTGATCTGAGTCTTCGCTGTCCGCATGGGGGTAGCTTAGACCCCTCGCTACCCTTTAAGCGCTGAGCGAAGAGTCTGCTCAGACTACGTGGATGCCCAGGCTGATCTGAGTCTGTGCTGGGCGCGCAACCACATTGTTGGTTTTCTCGTGTCGCGGCTCATTTGTTCTATATGAAATAGTTATGTCTTGTCAATATAATTTAATAACAGTTATTATTCTGCATTTTCGACCAGTAGCCATGCTTGTCATATAATTGAGCCGCGACACGACCAAACCAGCAAAGTGGCATGAGCACCAGTGAAGACTCAGATCAGCCTGGGCACTCGCCCAGTCCGACCAGAGTCTGCTCTGTCGGCATGGAGGTAACTTAGACCATTAGCTACCCTTTACATGTGCAGCAGAGACTCTGATCAGACTGGGCGGATGCCCAGGCTGATATGAGTGTTCGCTGGACGCACATGCCACTTTGTTAGTTTTTCCGTCTCGCAGCTCATATCCGTTTGCAGGTTTGTATTTTTCAACTTAATGTCGTAATTTAAGATATACCATTTTATGTGATGAGTTATGAGCTATCATTCTAGTCAGTCAAATGTTTGTTTATAAGTGTGTTTCTGTCGGTCCACTTCTAAATTAACAATTGTGATTTACATACATACATGCATACATACATACATACATACATACATACATACATACATACATACATACATACATACAATTACCTACCTCCGTATCCCCTTATTACATAACCTACCTACTTACAGACCTGCCTGTATCACCTAGCTACATATCTGTCTACCTGTTTCACTGTCTGCATGTCTACCTGTCTATCTATCCACATACTAACCTACCTACATTATGTACTTGACTACCAACACGCATTCTTACGGGGAAATGCTCAGTTGCTTAGCCATTTCGTCGCCTAATTAACCCTGCTGACATAATACCTATTTACAGTCTCGCTTTTATCCTATTCTGGTTGATACTCCATTTCATTTATTTCCCACATACATTATCCACCTACTTATAACACAAATGTTGACCTCGTCGCCTAATTAACTCTGCTGACATAATACCTATTTACAGCCTCGCTTTTATCCTATTCTGGTTGATACTCCAATTCATTTATTTCCCACATACATTATCCACCTACTTATAATACAACTGTTGACCTGTTGATTACCTACCTTTCGACTAACATATTTGACAGCTATCTGACGTCCTTTCGGCGTTGTTTGCCTGTTTGATATTACCACTGTTTAACATCGATTTACCCACCTGCCAGGACACATGCCCACTTTTTCCATCCATCCATCCATCCATCCATCCTTCCATTCATGTATGTTTGCAAATAATGTAATATATAAACAATATATATGTAATTTGTAAATAATAAGTTGATATATTTGACAATAAATACACGATATGTGAAAAAATATGGGGTCGATATGGGGAGGAGGAGTCGACCAAAAAAAAAAAAAAAAAAAAAGTGTGTAGCGGTATGGTAATTTGCAGCGGTCACGGCACTTAGAGCTTTGCAAACGGCGAAAAAGCAGATAAGGCTGAGCATCTACAAATGATCAGAACACTCCATGCTGTCAAACTATTCACAAGTGCTGAGAGTGTTAAAAATAACGAGACTGAAAATTTGATAGACGTTGCCAACAGAGAACATACCGTATACGCGATAATTTCCGCGATGTTCCATTTTTCGCGGTATTTCGCGGTCAATTAGAAAGCGCGAATATCAGAACCGCGAAATAATTTCCTGTTTCTTACAAAGATCCTTCAGTAAACACAGTGTTCATATTTTTGTTTCTGTTTGCTTCGGTAAATTCTGGTACTTTTCACTTGAGTCATTTCTTCCATTAACCTGCGGCGGGCCTGTCTGAAGGGACGTGCCATGATTTTGTCACGTCTGATTTCCGTTATGTTATGCCCATTATTCATTATGTTAAGTGCAGTAATCATTATTTTGTCATTATCATGTCAGTAATCATTATCATGGCACGTCCCTTCAGACAAAGTGTTTCATGTCTGCAGCGAACCCATTTGTCTTGGAATTTATCATAGCTAGGAAAGCATAGGTTAATTCATAGTTCTGAGAACCAAACCTTCTTTAAACAGGTACACATCCCTGTCTGAAGGGACGTGCCATGATTTTGTGACGTCTACTTTCCGTTATGTTATGCTCATTATCCATTATGTTAAGTGCAGTTATAATTATTTTATGTGCATGTTCCTTAATCTTAAGTGGAATTGTCTTTATGTTGTGTCCAACCTTTCTTATGTTAAGTGCCCTTGTCATTATCTGATGTGCACCTATCATTATGTTATGTACATAGGTCGTAATGTTGTGTCCTGTCTGCATTATGTCGGTGCTTTGTCCGTTTATCACTATAATTGAGCCGCGACACGAGAAAACCAACAAAGTGGTTGTGCGCCCAGCACAGACTCAGATCAGCCTGGGCATCCGCTTGAACGCTTGGGGAAGACTCTGCTCAGACTTGGTGGATACACAGGCTGGTCTGAGTCTCGCTAAGCGCATGTTCCACTTTGTTGGTGTTCTCGTGTCGAGGCTCATTTGATGTGCTTCTGCCACCACTCCGAAAACTTTATGCTCTGTGCATATAACAGTATCTTGCATCGTTTCGTCATTATGTGATGTGATGTCTGCGTTTTTAAATCTAGACTTTTAATGTTAAACTGTATGTCTAATTCTCATATAGTTTACTTGCAATGTGCCATGTGATGCTTTTATATTCTTTTGTCTTTATAAGGCTAGTACAAACCCATTTAAACGTAAGTCTTTAAATTTGCCTGTTCCTTCATCTAATCAAAAAGTTGAAGAAAGCAACAATGCATTCTAGGGCTCAGGGAGAGCTACTTTGATCTCTGTCTCACCGTCGTTAACATCTTTAAGGATACTACCCATTTGCTTACATGGGCTTTAGACCAAACAGAAATTTCATGAGCTCAGAATGATCAAAATAATTAAGCCGCGACACGAGAAAAAACAACAAAGTGGTTGTGCGCCAAGCGAAGACTCAGATAAGCCTGAGCCTCTACCCAGACTGAGCTCATGAAATTTCTGCTTGGTCTAAAGCCAAACAGAATCAGGCGGTTACATGGTATCTAAGGCTCTAAGTTACCTTCATGCAGACAGCGAAGACTCTGATCAGACTGGGCGGATGCCCAGGCTGATCTGAGTCTGCGCTGGGCGCACAGCCACATTGTTGGTTTTATCGTGTCGCTGCTCAATTCTATGATAAGATAGATCCTAGGATAGCACTGTCTTGAATTGTCAGATGCAACTGTTTGAAAGTAAAATAATTCTGTCATTTGATTTTCAAACTGGCATAAAAATCTGTGACAGTGTTCTTTGCTTTGTGAATGGGTGCATGTGGGCATATTATGAGCAAAATGGTTTTGGTCTGACCAAACTAAAACAGTATCTACTCTGTAAGAAACACGAATTCTTGGAAATCCAGTTACTGTCTCAAAGTCCATTATTATTTATTGTTTTTAGACACTAATTTTGTTATCGTTTATTGAACTGTGATTAAAACATTGTGAATTTTACTCTGTCTCCTTGTTTTATACATAGAGAATACCATGTTAGTGTCTTTTGATATCAAGTTTATCAGGCGAGACCAGAAATAGAGTAGGAATGGCTAGGCTTGCCGACCCAGCCTGACGTATTTCTGGTCGAGCCAGATAAACTTGATATCAAAAGACACTTACATGGTTTTCTAATTATCTTGCATCATAAGAAGATTTTGAGGCGTACAGAGAGTCAAACAAATGAAAAGCAAACGCAGTTTTGTTCGAAGTTGCTGACGTCGCGTATGCATTATGACGTAATTCGCTGACGTCATTTTACCAATGGAACGTTGTTATCAGGTCAAACATCGGAACATAGCCAATTGTCTTCAGAGATCGCTTCTAAAGGCATCGCCTGATAACATTCGCGCATGCGTAGATCTACATTGACATGATATCACATCATGTTATCATACCCCTGTTATCAGATGAATTTTGCAGCAGATGCATGATAAATAAGGTGTATGGATATTTCTTCATGTTTTCCCGCCATTTCTACAAAATGGAACAAATTTTGTGACTTCATGTTTGCTTCCACGGATGACGACGTCTTTACAAAATGGGGTCAACTCATAAAGAAACGAATTTCCTCCAAGGGAGCAAATTCTTTTCCTGAAGAGTTGACTTCCATTGCAAAGGATGCCAAAATGACAGTGACAGAGTTGCCTCCCTCCCTGAAATTCTACTCATTCACATATACTAGTCAAAATAAGTTCCGTCGCATTGACTTTAGCATCTTTTTCTGAAAAGGTACCATAATGAATGAAGTTAAATAGTCATTGTGGTACTGACAAACCATTTATATATTGCGAGACAGACAAGTTTTTATTCGCCCGTTTGAAAAACGGGACGTATATTGTTATGGCGCTGGCGTCCGTCCGTCCGTCCGTCCGTCTGTCCGTCCGTCCGTCAGGCGTAAACTTTTTGTTTCCGGATAACTCCTCCTACAGTTGACATCCGATCGACCTGAAACTTGGTATATCGTAAGACTATGAGGTGTACCAGCGCATATCGTTTCGAGGTTACGCTCCAATGATTTTTCGCGGATTAACAGCCCTTCACTTAGAATTTTTGGGATGTTCGTTTCCGGATAACTTCTCCTACAGTTTTCATCCAATTTAGCTGAAACTTTGTTAATTGTAAGACTACAACATGGAGTAGCGCATATTTTTTGGAGGTTACGCTCCAATGATTTTTGGCAGAGTTACAGCCCTTTGAAAACACTCGACTATGGCAGTTTGTATGGCAATTCTTTAGCATTCCATAATTTGGTTACTCTTTGGAATATCATGATGAAACTCTACACCAATGTTTATGAGGTTAAGACAACGTGTCTCATACAAGAATGGTTACCCCCATTGACTTAGATTTTGAGTTACCTCCCTTTGTTTATTTTGTCAGACTATATTTAGGTTACGCACCACAATTAATTCGGCCCATGGACTTCATTGTTAATTCTAATCACTTACGATACTTACAAAATGGGGCATATCCCAAATCCATCGTCGCCTTCTGTCGCAGTCTTTAGGGCAAGCAAACTTGAATTGATCCTGGGTGCTTTGGCCATACCTTCACCACCATCTTTTTGCCTGAAATGTAAACATCTGAATCAGGGGCCATTTCGTCTACTTTCAAGGCCTTGGGAAACCTTCTAGGTTGTTGCCTCGTCCTGGCACACAAAATAGGTCCCCTTTTATGAGGTTAAAATATCATGGATTGTAGTCACTGAGCTCCAGCTCCACCTGAAATAGACAGAACATTCATATATCTTATAACTCTCACATGCCATACACTCAAATCAGGATCTTTCCTGTTTCTTAGGAACTATTTTACACCGTACCAAAACATTCTGACGTCAGTGGTAGTGCGCTACCTAGTTTGTACACCTCATATCTAACTAACCCGTTGGACTATTGTGATGAAACTTGATAGTGATGTATATTAGGTTGACACAATATGTCACATATACGAACGATTGCCTCCCCTTACTTATTTTTGGAGTAACCTCCCTTTGAATATTTTCTTTTATGCAAGCGATAAGTAGGCAACGGTATGGAATATCTTGATGAAAAATTATAGCAATGAGTACTAGGTTGAAGCTTTGTGTCTTATATAAGAATACTTGCTCCCCCTTCCTTATTTATGGAGTTACATCCCTTTGATTAATTTTTATGGCTAATCTTGGGCAAGTCATTACTAAGTAACCGTATGGAATATCTTGACGAACCTTTATAGCAATGTGTATTAGGTTGAGACAGTATGTCTAATAAAAGAATAATTGCTTCCCTTTCCTTATTTTTTTTAGTTACATCCCTTTGATTACTTTTTAAGGCTTTTCTTTTGAGAACCTTAATGTTTGGAATGTCCTGATAAACTTGATAGCAATGTAGACAAGGATGAAACGATGCACAAAAAACATTCAGAAACGGGTGTATATTGCCCCGCTTGCGGAGCTCTTGTCAAACTTTAATGTTAAAGGTAGGTTCCTGTACTTTGGAATGCATCATAATTTTGATGATGTTTCATCCAAGTTGTTGGAAAGCACTTATAAAAGGGAATGAATAAGTTGCACTAAAAAGTGCAATCAAAAAAGTATTAGAAAAGTTGTTTTGCAAGGGATTTCCTAACTCTGCTTCGCACACCAGTTAGCGCTATTTTTAGTTCGCGCCAAAAATAGATAACGCTGCTGAGGTCATGCTGCATTGCATTTTGGGATAGTTTTAAACCATCCACCATGCCAGGACCTCTAGGAGAGCTCACGACGAGGGAAAAATGATCTTTGGAGAATGGCATCAGAAATCGCTTACTGTAGACATAATAAACATAGTTATTTTTAGAACTGGAATTCCAAAAAAGAAAATAAACCAAAAGGGAAAACGCCTATTTTCTTCAACATCTGACGAGTTTCCCAGTAGCAACAAATTCAGAAAAATAAGAGAATTCAATACCGCTCAGAAAAAGACAAAATTATTTTGTGGACATAATTGTTATCGCTAGTACAGGAACCTACCTTTAACCGACAGTATGTGCAACTTTCAGTTTTAGTTGAGGTTATTTCTAATTTTCCGAGACTTCTCACGAAACAAACTCTTCTTTTCTTTTAGTTTTATTCTCATTTTCCCATCTAATCCTCTTTGATACCTTTTTGGGATGCCAAATGTTTAAAATACTGCAGAAAATTGGAATTCAAAAACAGAGTGAACGATAATCTAGCACTTTTAAATTTCAGAGTTTAGCAAGAAAAGCCAAACTTTCTAAAGATCCAGCGGCGTTGCCGTAATCGTTTAAAAACTGTATGCCTGTCAACTGATGCATTCTTAATTAAGAATGTTGCGAAGAAAGTTACTTACATATCCAGAACAGCAGAGCTAATATTTATGACTAAAACAGTCCATAATCTGACAATCAAATTTCCTATTGTTTTGATTCAATGGCAGGTAATTTACAATCTTGCGCATTTTAAGATGCAATCTTGGCCATTTGAAAGTTTGGTCCGGTTTGATTTAGATGTTTCAGGATTGTAGGGTTTCTTGTGGATTAAACAACACAAACATAACTTTACTGCGCTTGCGCAGTAAACGCCTAGTATCAGTTTCTATTGATTACTAGTTATGCGAGGTAACTCTGTATATGCATGCAGGAAACTAAAACGATCAAAACTTTTCCGTGGAAAAATGTTTGGGCACCCAGTTGAAAGTAAAATGCCTTGAAAACAATATACCTGGAATCGTCAATATCACGGTTGAAATTGCGGCAGAACTTATTTTGGCGAGTATATAACAGCAAGTGTTAAGTCTTCATGTTTCATAAATCATCAGTCATTCAGTGTAGCTTCCCACTAGACTACTATGGATCGGGTATTGAAGCGAGTTTAGAAACAGATGACCCATCGACGGCGACGGACATAAACATGGATGACAGGACCGAATGACGGAGCCTTTGGATCTTGAAGAGAGGCTTCGGAGGATACTAAGGCACCCATTACCTTCCCCCTTGTTGGGCAAAGTATTTCAAAATCATAAAGTTGCCTTACCAAATTTGAGCTTACACAGCTAAAGTTTTCCCCAAAGTCTGTTTTTTTTTAAACTTTCGTCACTCTTCTCTTGCAACATAATAATCCTATTTCACCAGCGACGGGAGGCTCTTGTTCAATTCTGTGGGAGACATCATGACCTCATTGGTCACTGCAATGTGGTCGTTTGTAAACCAGTTTCCCGTTTGATAGCCACGGCCGAAACATAGCCTGATGGGCTTCCAGTTACCGATCTTTAAACCCACCGATACATAGACATGGCGGGTGTATTATAATAGGCAGGAGATGCTTACTATTTGCGACCTCAATACAGGGATCCTTGTCTGTATCTTTTTTGGATCTATCAACCTTTATTCAAATGCACTTACGAATATTAAGCGACGTCTGATTGGATAACGTCAAAAATTTGCGACAGTATATTCTGCGATATACTGTCGCAAACCCGACGTCATTATAAAACGTCGCTTTTCATTGGCTGACGTTTGGTTTTACGCTGCTGAAAGCGCTTGCAATGAGTGCAAAGCAGCACACATTGAAAGGTGAGAATGTGAAAAAGTGCATTAGAATGGGGATAACTATATTGGAAATTGTCATTTGGGGAGGTAAATCGTCGATTTTATGGTCGCAAATTCCGTTTTACGGCTCCGCTGGCGCGTCGCCGCAAAACGAAATTTCCGACCATAAAACCGACGATTTACCTCCCCAAAAGACAATTTTGAATACAGTTATCCTCTAATTTGGTTTACTTGTTCGGACCTATGGTTTTGGTACTTTAATTTCTTTTACGCTGGAGACAATTGTCGACATATTTTTCATGGTGAGAAACCCCTCTCTTGGAATTGTTCCTATTCACCTTGAAAACCGTAAAAATTCGAAAGATTTGAACATATAGGTCTTAGCAAACAGTGCAGACCCAGATCAGACAGCTCCTACAGGAGCAGTCTGATCAAGGCCTTCGCTGTTTGCCACTCCATTTGCATTTTTTGAACGCATTACGGTTTGTAAAACTTCACTGTTTCATTTTAGTGCAAGCATGGAAATTAAGCGAGGTGTTACACTGATTTAGAATGTTTAGGGTAAACATTACGGGCGCACTCGTAAATTTGCAAGTACATCCTTATTTTAAAGTACAGCCGTATAGATGCTTTTGACCTTTTAGGTACATTTAATTTTAGATTAATATTTTATGAGTGAATAGATATAATAGTTGAGAGATACAATGATATCTTTCAGTTTTATTCTGGTAATTATATGTTTGAGATTTGTGTTGTGTAAATTCATTTTTTTCCATCCAAATATTTGGCGTACATTGAAATTTTTAGCTTCTGGGATCATAGTTATATGCTCCGTATATGATAACATAGTCTAGTTTTATTCGGTTCACCTGAGCTTACTGCATCTGACCGTTTGGAAAGTTTTTTTTCTGCTGCATAAATATTTTGCTAACACTGGTCGAAACAGGTTTAGAACGTCCGAAAGTCTAACTGTAGGCAATGATCAGGAACTAATACAATAAGATTCCGCCATTCGAACCAAAAGGAAAGAAGTATGTAAATTGACAGCAGTTTACAACTCTTTTCCAGACAGGTAGTCATTTAGCTACCCTGACTAAAACAAAGCAAACACAGCAGATGAACAAATGCACTGACATGGACAACAAAGACAAGTAACAGTGAAGAACCACAACAGAAGGGAACGGTCAGTTCCCACTGGGCACACACGGTTGAATCAATCTTGAATCAGCATTTATTCAACGCTGTGACGTTGAACCAAGGTTGATTCCAGGTTGATTTAACCGTGTGTGCCTGCTGGATTATAAATTACTAAAAGGCTTAAACACGTTTTACGGGATCCCAACTCAAGCAAGAAATTCCGTTCTCATCCGGAAGTTAGAAAACAAGGCCCCTGTTCATAATTAGCAAAAACAAAATAATGCTGTTTGACAGTTTTATATGTCAGCTATATACATGTATATGCACAAGCTTTGTTTTGAAGTAAAGAACTGATGGGATAATGCCAAGGGACCGTATTTATAAAACGACTTAAGTCGTTGCTATGCTGTTGCTAAGGCTAATTTTCTATGGAGGAGATTCCCTACAACTATGAAATTTGCTCTGTAGGAACAGTCTTTTTCAGACTGTTCCTCCAGAGCAAATCTCATAGTTGTAGGGAATCGCCTTCAAAGAAATTCAGCCTTAGCAACAACATAGCAACCACTTAAGTCGTTTTATAAATACGGCCCAAGGTTTCTGAGACAGGCAAAACCGAAATCCGATCTGGCAACTTTTAAGAATTTTGTCTTAACTCCACAATCATGTGTCTTTTACAAAGCTGAATTCTTATAATAATGTACTTAATATGAGTAGAACAGCATTGGTATATTTTGGCTATGAATTTACATAAGCTAGATACATGTATTTTGATTTCGTTGTCATGTTTGTGGGACTTCAACTGCAAATTTTCCAAAAGTGTTTTGGAGATGTGTACGCAGATCGAACATTCAAAGAGGTTGCTTAAGGTTTCTGCATACAGCGAAACCTCGAGCATGCCTGTCAGTCTAAGGATTCTAGCGGCAGATCCTGTGTCAGTCGATTTCTCAGGGTTGGTGTTTGCTACCAGAGAAAGGTCCAACCTGACTGCGTAGACACCTCGATTCCCGCATTATATATTTCAAGGATGAAGCATTGTCAGTAATATTGGAGACTATACGGTTTATCACTCCATTGGTCAAACTGTATTGATGTGGCGAAAAACAAACTTCAAATGATAAGAACATGCTGTCCCTGCAGTAGTTAGATAGATATTCTTTATTTCCTCCAAAATAAAGAGTAGCATATATAGCAACATACATATAACACAAGTTTAACTTTTGAAAAAGCTTGAGAGGTTATCCCTTAGCAAATGAATCTATAGGATGCAAGTGGTAAAGCAGAAAAATGGCAGCAATACAAGTTAATTTTATTGTATTCTTGGATTTGTTGAAGCTAAGTGGCGAGTTTGACAGTTTTTTTCTTTTTGTCTAGTGATTGCTTGTAACAGGTGCGCTTCAGTGCTATTAACTTTTGTTAGATCACCTGTACTGTTTAGTAATGGCTCTTCGTAATATGGACTGTACTCTATAGTAGGTGAGATTCTTGTATTAGGCGAGATGAAGTCTTCAGGATAAGTTTTACAGCTCATGTCTTAGCAATGCTGGAAGGGACCCTGCAGCTGGGTGCGCCAAACTATGGGAGCAAGTACCGGTAAATGGTGGAACCTGCATTTAGCGTTAATCAAGTAGAACTTGTTATTGATCTGCACTGTAAAGTGCTAACTGAACTTTCAGGTAACTGTTTGAAAGGGTTTTAAGATATGAGCTATAAAGATCATGCATTAGCGGTACTGGCGAGAACACTGTAGCTGGGTGTGCCAAATGTAGAAGTACCGGGAGATAGTGGGACAAATAGGAAACGGCGAAAGCAAAGCAAAAGAAACGGCGTACAATCGAGTACGAATTCCTATCTTAATATGGTTATCCCCGACGGGATAACCAAAAAATACACAGTGATATATAACATATATAGCAGTTTAGTAAATATATGAACATTTACATGTACAATACTAAATTAACCCGGCGGGCACCCAACGCCGAAATAACGTCGCACTGACGCCAATGCGACGTGATGACGTCGCATCGACGTCAGTACGGCGCCATATGCCCATAGAACCACCGAAATGACGTCGTATTGACGTCGGCGGGACGTGATGACGTTGCGTCGGCGTCGATACGACGTCATGTACCCGCAGGGCAAGTGCATGAGAATGAAAAGAAAAGCAACAAAACAAGAAAGAAAAATCGTTTCAAGCTGTCTCATCGTCTCTTTTCTTGTATATTTTGTCATTTAATAGCTCAAAAGTCGACAGTAAAGTCACCAGTGAAGCGCTTCAAGCACAGGTGGAGATGCACAAGGCACATTGGTTCAGCATAAATTTATCCATTACCAAAAAATTCAAAATAAGTGTCAGAGTCCAATTAACTCAGAATACCAAATGTCAATATTTTGTGGATAACCAATTATCATGTATTTCTTCCTAATACTTGCTTTGCTGTATGTGGAGTTCCATGAAAAAAAAAATGGACGAATTCTTGCATATGCTTGGACACTTGCTAACATTAAGAACAACAAACTTGATTTTCAACACTACATATACTAAATGGACAATATCGTCAAAATGACATTGCTGTTGAAATATGCAATGGAACACCGTCTGTAGTCGAGAAGAATTTTGCCTCCAGTATGATTCAAACCCTAACCTGGCTAAGGTTGAGAAGATGACACAAAATGCCTTGAACAGGTAACAGGGATGAATAAAAGTGCCAGCACAGTTTCGTTCATCCATTCAATTCAAAATTAAATACAATGTCAATAGAACTTGCTTTCTTTATTCTGCGCCCCTACTCCATAAAAACAGAACGTTTTAGAACTTTTCTTTCATTACCTTACAATTGTGATTTCTTATATCCAATATTATAATCTAAATAAATGACAAACCTCAATTGTTTTCAAATTTAGGGATTTTGTCTAAATTTCATCCCGGGGAGCTTATAGAATGATGTGCCTCTGTCATCATCCATCATCTGTCTGTCTGTCAACATTCGCAAACCACCTGAATTAAATGTCCGCCTCTCAGTACCTTTAGTACTTTGATTTTTCTCTCTCTCTATTTATTTAACTTAGATATAATTTTTTTTTAACTTAGATATAATCTATAAATATCGATCTCTAACACGGTATGTAGGCAAATTTACGAACACGAAAGTATTACGTACGAGACATTGCGGGAAACTGCGCGTGCCAGGTAAACAACTTTTTGTCGGACAGTTTTTCTTAAATATCTCTGCACTGACAAAATATTTTACAGATCTGATTTTACCATTATATTTGGCATATTCCCTTCTATCTCGAACCGTTGAGACGCTGAAGATGCACTCACCGAGTTAAGCCTGTTTTTTAGTAAACCATGTAGATTCTGGTACTTCGTCACAAAGCAGGAGGTGCCGTCTTTGTTCCTTTATTATTTGCAAACCTGAACCCATCAGCGAGTGGCCTACTTAGAGCTCCTGACAACCACGGTTAATTCAGAGTTCAGCTTCATACGTTACAAGAATAAACAGCCATTTTTCACAGGAGGGGTCTACCTTTTTGCATTTACGACCATCTCAGCATTCCTTTTAAACATTTACGACCATCTGCGCAACAAAACACAAATCATGACACGACCATCGACAAAAACCGTCAGCTGTTGACTATAAGCTTTTACCTAATCCATATAGGTCATATTTTCTGTGTCATTCTACTGCTTTGAGGGTATGCCGTATGTCGCTAATATATGAGTCAGGCCTGTTTTAGTCTCTTAACCGAATTTTCGACTGCGCAAACGATAGTATATTAACTTCACTGGCAATGAGACAAGTAGCCCTTATCTTGGCTATTTTATCTTTTTATTTCTGTCTCTCTAGTTTTGCAAGTCTGACGGCAAAGGTTGCCTGGGTTGCTCCTTGCATAGCACAGTGTCGGCAGTTGCATTTATATCCAGCGTATTAACCCCTTGAGTGCCAGCGGGCCACTTTTGGGCCACTACATGGTATCCTTTGAGTGCCAACGGGCCACTTTTGGGCCACTGTATACAAGTAATAAAGAAAATGCGTTTTCGGCAAATTTATGCTGTTAGAAATATACATGTTGTAAAATAAGATTTATTCTAGCGATAAAAGGCAAGAAAAAAGGAAAAGATTGTCTGGTTATGACGTAATTTGTCTACATACAGGACGTCATTTACGCACGTACAATAACGTCGAAAGGTAGGAAAACGTCATTACGTAGGAGAGATTATGGCAGGCATCTGGTTCAGGGTTTTACCTCCTGAACATGAGGTTGCGGTTAATTTTCTTCAACAACCAGGGCCCAAAGACATGCCTGCAAGGTATTCCCGACCGATTCACTACTTCAACCTTTTTATGACAATGAACCTCATACGGGAGATGTGCCGCCAGACAAACATGTCGGCCTAACGTTCCAGTAGGCCTACAGTTTACAGAGCCTGATGGATAGAAGACTTGCTATTAATTATGTCCTCTACAATGGTATTCCTGTCATATCAGGACAATGGGAGGGTGATAATGAAAAGCTGTATGCAGTGAAACCCTGTTTATGGTTGAAAAGATTTCCGCCTCCAGCGGGAATCCAACCCAGAACCATTAGATGACCAGGTCAGCGCTTAATTCATTGAGCTACCGAGGCACATACCTCCTGAATTCACTGAGTTTCAATTCGTAATAGACTTAATGTTAACAGCATAAACGTGTAATATGGTTGAAAAAATAAATCTTGTTTGAATACTTTCTTTTCCTTTTGCGCTTGCTTTTGGAACAGGTAATGCAGCCATTACCCTGGTTGCACACGGTAAAAATATCCGTAGATTTTACGGTACAATAACTGACATTTGGCTGGCATTTGCCATATTTTTACAGCAGTCTGACGGTAGATCATTTGCAGAAATCATGGTAGGGCTATGTGATCAAAATAAAACTGGTCCGATTCTAACCACTCTGCAAGATGATTCCCTGCAAATATTTACGGGCGGCCGTAAAAGCTACGCTTTTTTTACATTGCAAAAATATATAAAGGGAAGAGCTGCCAGAGAGTAGTTTCCCCACTTACCCTCCGGAAAAATGACTATAGAAAGCCGATTATATAGTGGATCGCCCACACCTCTAGGAGCCACTTTTTCCCTCATAGGGGTGGAGAAAATTCAACCATGTAGTATGCTTTCCTGCAACCGTATTACCAGAGGAAACTCCACTATAGAGGGTAAAACGGGTTTGCAAAAACAAGTGTAGTAGATTTTGCCCGTGGAGAATTGTACTATAAAGCCATTTTTCAGGTGGGAAATTCTACTATTAGAAAGAATCATAGCCAGTTTTCGGGAGTGTGTGTGTGTGTGTGTGTGGCGGGGGGGGGGGGGGGAGGGGGGTTAGGGACGAGGGAACTACCAGGAGGAAAAGCCTGATCAAGATTATGCAAAGCATTATCCGTTCTGGTACGCTCAAGGCTTCATACCCGAGAGGCATAGCCAGATTTAAAACTTTGCTGAAGCAAACAATTTCCATTTTGGGATTTATACCTGAATGCATCCACCTCCGTGAAACATCAACACAATATGCAAACAGCTGACTACTGGTATACAGGACTAGGAGCCAATGGAATGAATTTTCTTATTTTCATTTTTCCAAATGAATTTTTTTCATACACGTTAAGTGCTCAAGAGCCAAATAAATTCGTATTTCAACAAAAAGATTACAACAAAATTTGTTATGGTGTATGGGTACACCTAGATGATTTTTCGCCATTTCCTCAGTGGAAGAGAACTTTCGTGACTTCATGCTAAGGGAGAGAGTTTGTTTCTTTAATGAGTTGACCCAAAATGTCGAGAAGGGATTCAGGTGTGCCCATTTACTGTAAATATGTGACCGTTTATATGAAATTTATATTCTGAATTTCAAGTTAATACTTGTATGTAGTGGTCAAGGGTTTTGTCATTTTTTTTCACAATTAAAAGTGTTTTGTTTAAGATGGGGAAACATTAATCACTCTTTCTCTATTATACAGTCAACTTTTGATATCTCGAATACTGGTATCTCAAAGTGCGCTCTTAATCAAAGAAATAGTTTGGATTAGTTTTCTATTTTTATTTACATTACAACTCATGCTACCGAAAACTACTGATATCTCAAAGTAAATTTTCTCGGACCAGAAAATTTACTTTGAGATATCAGCAGTTTGAAATAAACTTCAACTAGATATCCAGAGTTGACTGTACTTCGAAGTTCTCTTCACGCAGAAAGAATATGGAAGTCCTGAAATATCTAAGATTCAGTTCAAATTTGGGATATGAGCTTTGGACGAAAATTATATTGCAAGATATTTCATCAGGTCAAACATCGGAACATAGCCAATTGTCTTCAGAGATCGCTTCTAAAGGCATCGCCTGATAACATTCGCGCATGCGTAGATCTACATTGACATGATATCACATCATGTTATCATACCCCTGTTATCAGATGAATTTTGCAGCAGATGCATGATAAATAAGGTGTATGGATATTTCTTCATGTTTTCCCGCCATTTCTACAAAATGGAACAAATTTTGTGACTTCATGTTTGCTTCCACGGATGACGACGTCTTTACAAAATGGGGTCAACTCATAAAGAAACGAATTTCCTCCAAGGGAGCAAATTCTTTTCCTGAAGAGTTGACTTCCATTGCAAAGGATGCCAAAATGACAGTGACAGAGTTGCCTCCCTCCCTGAAATTCTACTCATTCACATATACTAGTCAAAATAAGTTCCGTCGCATTGACTTTAGCATCTTTTTCTGAAAAGGTACCATAATGAATGAAGTTAAATAGTCATTGTGGTACTGACAAACCATTTATATATTGCGAGACAGACAAGTTTTTATTCGCCCGTTTGAAAAACGGGACGTATATTGTTATGGCGCTGGCGTCCGTCCGTCCGTCCGTCCGTCTGTCCGTCCGTCCGTCAGGCGTAAACTTTTTGTTTCCGGATAACTCCTCCTACAGTTGACATCCGATCGACCTGAAACTTGGTATATCGTAAGACTATGAGGTGTACCAGCGCATATCGTTTCGAGGTTACGCTCCAATGATTTTTCGCGGATTAACAGCCCTTCACTTAGAATTTTTTGGATGTTCGTTTCCGGATAACTTCTCCTACAGTTTTCATCCAATTTAGCTGAAACTTTGTTAATTGTAAGACTACAACATGGAGTAGCGCATATTTTTTGGAGGTTACGCTCCAATGATTTTTGGCAGAGTTACAGCCCTTTGAAAACACTCGACTATGGCAGTTTGTATGGCAATTCTTTAGCATTCCATAATTTGGTTACTCTTTGGAATATCATGATGAAACTCTACACCAATGTTTATGAGGTTAAGACAACGTGTCTCATACAAGAATGGTTACCCCCATTGACTTAGATTTTGAGTTACCTCCCTTTGTTTATTTTGTCAGACTATATTTAGGTTACGCACCACAATTAATTCGGCCCATGGACTTCATTGTTAATTCTAATCACTTACGATACTTACAAAATGGGGCATATCCCAAATCCATCGTCGCCTTCTGTCGCAGTCTTTAGGGCAAGCAAACTTGAATTGATCCTGGGTGCTTTGGCCATACCTTCACCACCATCTTTTTGCCTGAAATGTAAACATCTGAATCAGGGGCCATTTCGTCTACTTTCAAGGCCTTGGGAAACCTTCTAGGTTGTTGCCTCGTCCTGGCACACAAAATAGGTCCCCTTTTATGAGGTTAAAATATCATGGATTGTAGTCACTGAGCTCCAGCTCCACCTGAAATAGACAGAACATTCATATATCTTATAACTCTCACATGCCATACACTCAAATCAGGATCTTTCCTGTTTCTTAGGAACTATTTTACACCGTACCAAAACATTCTGACGTCAGTGGTAGTGCGCTACCTAGTTTGTACACCTCATATCTAACTAACCCGTTGGACTATTGTGATGAAACTTGATAGTGATGTATATTAGGTTGACACAATATGTCACATATACGAACGATTGCCTCCCCTTACTTATTTTTGGAGTAACCTCCCTTTGAATATTTTCTTTTATGCAAGCGATAAGTAGGCAACGGTATGGAATATCTTGATGAAAAATTATAGCAATGAGTACTAGGTTGAAGCTTTGTGTCTTATATAAGAATACTTGCTCCCCCTTCCTTATTTATGGAGTTACATCCCTTTGATTAATTTTTATGGCTAATCTTGGGCAAGTCATTACTAAGTAACCGTATGGAATATCTTGACGAACCTTTATAGCAATGTGTATTAGGTTGAGACAGTATGTCTAATAAAAGAATAATTGCTTCCCTTTCCTTATTTTTTTTAGTTACATCCCTTTGATTACTTTTTAAGGCTTTTCTTTTGAGAACCTTAATGTTTGGAATGTCCTGATAAACTTGATAGCAATGTAGACAAGGATGAAACGATGCACAAAAAACATTCAGAAACGGGTGTATATTGCCCCGCTTGCGGAGCTCTTGTCAAACTTTAATGTTAAAGGTAGGTTCCTGTACTTTGGAATGCATCATAATTTTGATGATGTTTCATCCAAGTTGTTGGAAAGCACTTATAAAAGGGAATGAATAAGTTGCACTAAAAAGTGCAATCAAAAAAGTATTAGAAAAGTTGTTTTGCAAGGGATTTCCTAACTCTGCTTCGCACACCAGTTAGCGCTATTTTTAGTTCGCGCCAAAAATAGATAACGCTGCTGAGGTCATGCTGCATTGCATTTTGGGATAGTTTTAAACCATCCACCATGCCAGGACCTCTAGGAGAGCTCACGACGAGGGAAAAATGATCTTTGGAGAATGGCATCAGAAATCGCTTACTGTAGACATAATAAACATAGTTATTTTTAGAACTGGAATTCCAAAAAAGAAAATAAACCAAAAGGGAAAACGCCTATTTTCTTCAACATCTGACGAGTTTCCCAGTAGCAACAAATTCAGAAAAATAAGAGAATTCAATACCGCTCAGAAAAAGACAAAATTATTTTGTGGACATAATTGTTATCGCTAGTACAGGAACCTACCTTTAACCGACAGTATGTGCAACTTTCAGTTTTAGTTGAGGTTATTTCTAATTTTCCGAGACTTCTCACGAAACAAACTCTTCTTTTCTTTTAGTTTTATTCTCATTTTCCCATCTAATCCTCTTTGATACCTTTTTGGGATGCCAAATGTTTAAAATACTGCAGAAAATTGGAATTCAAAAACAGAGTGAACGATAATCTAGCACTTTTAAATTTCAGAGTTTAGCAAGAAAAGCCAAACTTTCTAAAGATCCAGCGGCGTTGCCGTAATCGTTTAAAAACTGTATGCCTGTCAACTGATGCATTCTTAATTAAGAATGTTGCGAAGAAAGTTACTTACATATCCAGAACAGCAGAGCTAATATTTATGACTAAAACAGTCCATAATCTGACAATCAAATTTCCTATTGTTTTGATTCAATGGCAGGTAATTTACAATCTTGCGCATTTTAAGATGCAATCTTGGCCATTTGAAAGTTTGGTCCGGTTTGATTTAGATGTTTCAGGATTGTAGGGTTTCTTGTGGATTAAACAACACAAACATAACTTTACTGCGCTTGCGCAGTAAACGCCTAGTATCAGTTTCTATTGATTACTAGTTACTAGTGGCGCGTCGCCGCAAAACGAAATTTCCGACCATAAAACCGACGATTTACCTCCCCAAAAGACAATTTTGAATACAGTTATCCTCTAATTTGGTTTACTTGTTCGGACCTATGGTTTTGGTACTTTAATTTCTTTTACGCTGGAGACAATTGTCGACATATTTTTCATGGTGAGAAACCCCTCTCTTGGAATTGTTCCTATTCACCTTGAAAACCGTAAAAATTCGAAAGATTTGAACATATAGGTCTTAGCAAACAGTGCAGACCCAGATCAGACAGCTCCTACAGGAGCAGTCTGATCAAGGCCTTCGCTGTTTGCCACTCCATTTGCATTTTTTGAACGCATTACGGTTTGTAAAACTTCACTGTTTCATTTTAGTGCAAGCATGGAAATTAAGCGAGGTGTTACACTGATTTAGAATGTTTAGGGTAAACATTACGGGCGCACTCGTAAATTTGCAAGTACATCCTTATTTTAAAGTACAGCCGTATAGATGCTTTTGACCTTTTAGGTACATTTAATTTTAGATTAATATTTTATGAGTGAATAGATATAATAGTTGAGAGATACAATGATATCTTTCAGTTTTATTCTGGTAATTATATGTTTGAGATTTGTGTTGTGTAAATTCATTTTTTTCCATCCAAATATTTGGCGTACATTGAAATTTTTAGCTTCTGGGATCATAGTTATATGCTCCGTATATGATAACATAGTCTAGTTTTATTCGGTTCACCTGAGCTTACTGCATCTGACCGTTTGGAAAGTTTTTTTTCTGCTGCATAAATATTTTGCTAACACTGGTCGAAACAGGTTTAGAACGTCCGAAAGTCTAACTGTAGGCAATGATCAGGAACTAATACAATAAGATTCCGCCATTCGAACCAAAAGGAAAGAAGTATGTAAATTGACAGCAGTTTACAACTCTTTTCCAGACAGGTAGTCATTTAGCTACCCTGACTAAAACAAAGCAAACACAGCAGATGAACAAATGCACTGACATGGACAACAAAGACAAGTAATAGTGAAGAACCACAACAGAAGTTCCCTTTTGGAACGGTCAGTTCCCACTGGGCACACACGGTTGAATCAATCTTGCATCAACATTTATTCAACGTTGTGACGTTGAACCAAGGTTGATTCCAAGTTGATTTAACCGAGTGTACCTGCTGGATTATAAATTACTAAAGGGCTTAAACACGTTTTACGGGATCCCAACTCAAGCAAGAAATTCCGTTCTCATCCGGAAATTAGAAAACAAAGCCCCTGTTCATAATTAGCAAAAACAAAATAATGCTGTTTGACAGTTTTATATGTCAGCTATATATATGCACAAGCTTTTTTTTGAAGTAAAGAACTGATGGGATAATGTCAAGGGACCGTATTTATAAAACGACTTAAGTCGTTGCTATGCTGTTGCTAAGGCTAATTTTCTATGGAGGAGATTCCCTACAACTATGAAATTTGCTCTGTAGGAACAGTCTTTTTCAGACTGTTCCTCCAGAGCAAAACTCATAGTTGTAGGGAATCGCCTTCAAAGAAATTCAGCCTTAGCAACAACATAGCAACCACTTAAGTCGTTTTATAAATACGGCCCAAGGTTTCTGAGACAGGCAAAACCGAAATCCGATCTGGCAACTTTTAAGAATTTTGTCTTAACTCCACAATCATGTGTCCTTTAAGTTACAAAGCTGAATTCTTATAATAATGTACTTAATATGAGTAGAACAGCATTGGTAATTTTGGCTATGAATTTACATAAGCTAGATACATGTATTTGGATTTCTTTGTGGGACTTCAAATGCAAATTTTCCAAAAGTGTTTTGGAGATGTGTACGCAGATCGAACATTCAAAGGGGTTGCTTAAGGTTTCTGCATACAGCGAAACCTCGAGCATGCCTGTCAGTCTAAGGATTCTAGCGGCAGATCCTGTGTCAGTCGATTTCTCAGGGTTGCTGTTTGCTACCAGAGAAAGGTCTAACCTGACTGCGTAGACACCTCGATTCCCGCATAAAATATGCCAAGGATGAAGCATTGTCAATAATATTGGAGACTATACGGTTTATCACTCCATTGGTCAAACTCTATTGATGTGACGAAACACCAACTTCAAATGATAAGAACATGCTGTCACTGCAGTAGTTAGATAGATATTCTTTATTTCCTCCAGAATGAAGAGTAGCATACATATAACACAAGTTTAGCTTTTGAAAAAGCCTGAGAGGTTATCCCTTAGCAAATGAATCTATAGGATGCAAGTGGTAAAGCAGAAAAATGGCAGCAATACAAGTTAATGGATTCGTTGAAGCTAAGTGGCGAGTTTGACAGTTTTTTCTTTTTGTGTAGTGATTGCTTGTAACAGGTGCGCTTCAGTGCTATTAACTTTTGTTAGATCACCTGTACTGTTTAGTAATGGCTCTTCGTAATATGGGCTGTACTCTATAGTAAGTGCTTGTATTAGGTGAGATTCTTGTATTAGGCGAGATGAAGTCTTCAGGATAAGTTTTACAGCTCATATCTTAGCAATGCTGGAAGGGACCCTGCAGCTGGGTGCGCCAAACTACGGGAGCAAGTACCGGTAAATAGCGGAACCTGCAATTAGCGTTAATCAAGTAGAACTTGTTATTGATCTGCACTGTAAAGTGCTAACTGAACTTTCAGGTAACTGTTTGAAAGGGTTTTAAGATATAAGCTTTAGCGATACTGGCGAGAACACTGTAGCTGGATGTGCCAAATGTAGAAGTACCGGGAGATAGTGGGACCTGTAGGAAACGGCGAAAGCAAAGCAAAAAACGGCGTACAATCGAGTACGAATTCCTATCTTAATATGGTTATCCCCGACGGGATAACCAAAAAATACACAGTGATATATAACATATATAGCAGTTTAGTAAATATATGAACATTTACATGTACAATACTAAATTAACCCGGCGGGCACCCAACGCCGAAATGACGTCGCACTGACGCAAATGCGACGTGATGACGTCACATCGACGTCAGTACGGCGCCAGATGCCCATACAATCACCGAAATGACGTCGGATTGACGTCGGCGTGATGTGATGACGTTGCGTCGACGTCAATACGACGTCATGTACCCGCAGGGCAAGTGCATGAGAATGAAAAGAAAAGCAACAAAACAAGAAAAAAATCGTTTCAAGCTCTCTCATCGTCTCTTTTCTTGTATATTTTGTCATTTAATAGCTCTAAAGTCGACAGTAAAGTCACCAGTGAAGCGCTTCAAGCACAGGTGGAGATGCACAAGGCACATTGGTTCAGCATAAATTTATCCATTACCAAAAAATTCAAAATAAGTGTCAGAGTCCAATTAACTCAGAATACCAAATGTCAACATTTTGTGGATAACCAATTATCCTGTATTTCTTCCTAATACTTGCTTTGCTGTATGTGGATGAAAAAAATGGACGAATTCTTGCATATGCTTGGACACTTGCTAACATTAAGAACAACAAACTTGATTTTCAACACTTCATATACTAAATGGACAATATCGTCAAAATGACATTGCTGGTGAAATATGCAATGGAACACCGTCTGTAGTCAAGAAGAATTTGGCCTCCAGTGTGATTCAAACCCTAACCTGGCTAAGGTTGAGAAGATGACACAAAATGCCTTGAACAGGTAACAGGGATGAATGAAAATGCCAGTTTCGTTCATCCATTCAATTCAAAATTAAGTGAGTGAGTGAGTGAACTTGGGTTTAACGTCCCACCAACAACGAGGTCATATGGAGACGGGACCTCGGTTTAAAGTCTCATCCGAAAGACCGGAGAAGCGGGGGATCGATCTTGCGACCCCAGGATTGGTAGTCCGGAGTGTTATCCACTACACTACAGCCGCTTCCTAATTCAAAATTAAAAACAATGTCAACAAAACTTGCTTTCTTTATTCTGCGCCCCTACTCCATAAAAACAGAACGTTTTAGAGCCTTTCTTTCATTACCTTACAATTGTGATTTCTGATATCCAATATTATAATCTAAATAAATGACAAACCTCAATTGTTTTCAAATTTAGGGATTTTGTCTAAATTTCATCCCGGGGAGCTTATAGGATGATGTGCCTCTGTCATCATCCATCATCTGTCTGTCTGTCAACATTCGCAAACCACCTGAATTAAATGTCCGCCTCTCAGTACCTTTAGTACTTTGATTTTTCTCTCTCTCTATTTATTTAACTTAGATATATATTTTTTTTTAACTTAGATATAATCTATAAATATCGATCTCTAAATGCAGATTATAAGTAGAAAGTCAAAGGAATTAGCTATGCTGCTATTACATGTAGCGATATCAAATATTTCTCTGTTTTATATGAATTACTTTGTAAACGGTATGTACTTTGAACACTTTTTGGACTAGTCGATTGTATATTCTTATCATGTGGATGAGTTCGTTTCTGGGTTTAAGTGTTTCTGGTGAATATTCTCATTTAACTGTATATTGAATAGAATTTCCTGTAAGCAAACAGTGGAGACTTTGGATGATTTTGTTTCTGGTTTTAAGGGTTTCTGGTGAATATTTTCATTTTATTGTATATTCCAGAAAATTGGATTATCTCTCAGAAAATTGGATTATCTCTTTGTATTGAGTATGATTTTTTTCATGTTAACATTCTTTCCTTTTCTCTCTTTACTTGCACTCCACGGGGAAAGTGCTATTATTGTGGATAGGTCATTTAAATATCATTTCACTCAACTCTCTGAATGTCGTTATATCTGCAGTCTAGGATTTGCATCCTCGAGATATTTTCGTGCTTTGATTGATTGTATATCATAATGAATGTAGATATTTGTACTTATAGGATGCGAATAGGCTTACATTACAGGTGTCATCTGAAGGTTAAAGGTCTTAATCCCTTAACATGTTTTGAACTTCTTATTCTCTTTTCACTTATTCTTCTACAATGTGGAGATATTGAATCCAACCCTGGTCCAATATCTCACAGCTCGCTGACCACTCCTGATACCTCCTTTGCAACAAACTCCGATGAGGAAATTATTCGAAGCAAATTTTCAATGATTCATTATAACATTCAAAGCTTGTCAAATAAAATAGATATCATCGAAACTGAATTAAAAGATTTTGACATAATCTGTCTGACAGAAACCTGGTTAGATCGACGTACTTCTGATACTGATATTGAAATAAATGGGTTTAAGCTACCTTATCGCCGTGATCGTCCGGGTGATAATCATGGCGGAATCTGTGTGTATGTCAAAAATAATATCTTTTCTAAGCGTAGACCTGACCTTGAAATGCCGGATATTGAATGTGTATGGATTGAAGTTTCAACTCGACATAAGAAACTTTTATTAGGCACCTTCTACAGACCACCTAACTCTTCTGCGGCTGCTCTCACGTCTATTGAAAATTCTATCGGTCTCGCATATGACACTAATATAAGTAATATAATTGTAACTGGTGATTTTAATTTGGATATGCTTCAGTCTGCATCAAAACGAAAAATTGAAACCTTATGTCAGCAATATAGCCTTCACAGTCTCATAACAGAACCCACCCATTTTACTGAAGCTTCCTCTTCACTAATAGATTTATTTCTAACTTCTAATACACAAAATATTCTCTTAAGTGGTGTAGGCGTTCCCTTCTTAGAGCAAAATATTCGCTACCACTACCCTATTTACTGTGTGCTGAATTTTGATAAAATGACTTCTCCTGAATTTTCGAGGCATATTTGGTTATACGATAAAGGAAATTATCGTTCTTTTTCACAAGAACTATACGATACTAACTGGGATTCCTTAAAACATAACAATATTGATATTTACGCACGTAATGTCGAGCAACAAATAACAAATACTGCGAAAAAACACATTCCAAACAAAATTGTCAAAATCAGACAGACAGACCCGACATGGCTAACTAATAATATTAAGAGAATGCTTAGGAAAAGAAAGCGTCTATATGATAAATATAAAAGGACAGACCGCATTGATGACTATGAAATATATAAACATTACAGAAATAAAGTTACTAGTGAAATACGAAAGTCAAAGAAAGTTGAAACCGATAAATTAGCTGCTAAACTAACTTCCAATAAATATTTTCCGAAGGACTGGTGGAAGGTCCTTAAGTCTTTTATTAAACCTAACCAGTCTTCTTCCGTCCCTCCGCTTAATAAAGATGGTGTTATATTTGAAGATGAAATTGATAAGGCCAACTTACTAAACGATTATTTTGCCGATCAGACATCCCTTGATGAAACTAATGCTACCCTCCCCCCTGACCCCTCAGATGACCAGCCGCTGTTCGATTCTATTGTAGTTACTTCCGAGGAAGTTGAACTGACATTGAGGTCCATTTCCACTGGAAAAGCAGCTGGTCCGGATGGTATAAATAACAGACTTTTGAAAGAACTTGCAAATCCCCTTTCTGTTCCCCTTTGTGACTTGTTTAATTTTTCTCTCAGTCATGGCAAAGTCCCAGCTTCATGGAAAGAAGCGAATGTGTCTCCAATTCATAAAAAAGATGACCCTTCTGAAGTCTCAAACTATCGTCCAATATCCCTTCTGAATACAATAGGAAAAGTTATGGAAAAAATAGTTCATAAGCACGTATTTAACTTTTTTAGAGATCATAATGTAATTACAACACTACAGTCAGGATTTCTCCCGGGTGACTCAACTGTAAATCAACTAACTGATCTGTACAATACATTCTGTAAAGCTCTGGATGACGGCAAAGAGGTTCGTGCTATCTTTTGTGATGTAAGCAAGGCATTTGACAGAGTTTGGCACAAAGGCCTACTCTTCAAACTCAAATCTGTAGGAATTTCTGGATCTCTCATAAACTGGTTTACCGACTATCTAAAAGACAGGAGGCAGCGTGTGGTTTTACCTGGTGCTATATCTTCTTGGACTTATATCAAAGCAGGTGTCCCGCAGGGCTCTATACTTGGTCCTTTGCTTTTTTTAATCTACATAAATGATATAGTTGAAAATATTAATTCCTCTATCAGATTATTTGCTGATGACACTAGTTTGTTTATCATTGTAAATGACCCCCTTGATGCCGCAATTAAGTTAAACATAGATCTGTCGAGAGTAAATGCTTGGGCCACTAAATGGCTTGTTTCTTTTAATCCGGCTAAATCAGAATCCGTTACTTTTTCAAGGAAAGTAAACAAACCCTACCACCCTCCGGTGTACATGAACTATCAATTAATAAATGAAGTTGACATGCATAAACACCTCGGCCTGTATTTCTCAAACAACTGTAAATGGCATGAGCATATCCAGTATATCAAATCTAAAGCCTGGCAGCGTGTTAACGTCATGCGTCGCCTTAAGTTTATTCTAGATAGAAAATCCTTACAAACTATATATTTCTCGTTCGTTAGACCTTTGCTAGAATACGCTGATATAGTCTGGGACAATTGTTCACAACAGGAGTCAAACCAACTTGAACAGATCCAGAATGAAGCTGCACGCATAGTAACTGGCGCCACTAAATTGGTTTCTATTAATTCTTTACTACATGAAACTGGCTGGGAAACTCTATCCGCAAGACGGAAAAAGCATAAATTGACAATGTTTTATAAAATGAAGAATAATATGTGTCCAGTTTATCTTTCCTCATTGGTTCCAGCAACTGTAGGAAATAATTCTCGATACGACCTCAGAAATGTTGAAAATATACAGACTATACATGCTCATTCACAGTTATATTTTGACTCCTTTCTGCCATCTGTCATTAGAGAATGGAATGTTTTACCTGAAAGAATTCGAAACTCTACCAGTCTAATCTCTTTCAAGAAACAGTTGAATTTGAACATAAGACCTCCGCCAGCCTTTTACTGTTTCGGAAGTCGTAAGGGGCAAATATATCAAGTCAGACTAAGAACTAACTGTAGCTCTTTAAAATTGCACCTGTACTCTAAAAATATAATCGATAGCCCGTTATGTGTATGTGGCGACATTGAGGATACATGCCATTTCCTTCTTGAGTGCAACATATACTCTGATCTCAGGCTGGCACTTCTAACCTCAGTCTCTTCAATTTGTAACCCTAGTTTGAATGTCTTGCTATTTGGCTCACCAGATATATCGGATGATCTTAATGCCCAAATATTTGCCTCTGTCCAAAAATACATACTAAAGACCAAACGCTTCAGTCTGTCTTAATTACTACATCTATATGTACTGCAGTCCAACCCATCTAATTCTTCTCCTCTTGCAATTCTCGTCTGACTTCTCTGATCAGAGTCTGCAATGTATGCCATAGACATATTACATCATGTTGTATAATACTTGTATATTTTTGTTTTATCTTTAACCTTAATAGCTGAACACATCCTGGTCATGCTGCTCCAAAAGAGCAAAATGACCAGGGTCTGCACTATTTCTCGACTGCCTATAGTATGTGTTAGATTGCACTTCCTTAAGAGTAAAACTTCCTATCTCGTATCTATCTTAAATTCTGGACTCTTAATATTGGATCTAATAATGTGTATCCTGGTTGAACTGCTCTGCTTAGGAGTTTGATCAGGGTCTGTATGCACTGCCATCTATCACATTCTATCAATATTACTGTTATATTTATGAAATTGCCAAGCTTATTTAGACATTGTAATAGTTTATTATTCCTTGCTCGGACTGATTCGGTGAAGCAGTCTGATCAAGGTATGTAGTGCTTCCATGCTGTTGTACAAAGTTTATATTTTGCCTTGAAGATCTGGACGCTGATGCCTGAGCATATACTGCAGATCCTGCCAAGACTGCTCTGATGGAACAGTCTGGGCAGGGTCTGCGGTGTCTGCCGGTTGACTGCGCAACGCTATATATTAAAATCTATCATTGTAATGCGTAAAGCTGGAATGCTGTAACCTTGCACTCAAGTTCCTTATACCGCAATTGCCCTGGATACTAAACAATCACTGATAGGCTACGCGGACCGGTCGGGTCGGCGCCTGCAGCGGTTGCTTATTTTATTTCATTCTAATGATTCTTATTACACACAGAAATATGGTTAAACATGACTGCGTTGCCCGACTGCTCTAGACAATTGCGGTATAGAGTAAGGCAATCGTCTGTTGTTTAAACTTACTTTTTAGCCTGAAGATTCCAGTTTTTTCTAATCCTTGTTTCTAAATGTGTCATTATTAATCCTTATATTTCACTGTCACGAGGCGTCATTTACGTTTGTCTTAATGAAAACGCCACGTGTCAAGACTCGACTTGCACGGACTAGACATCGTCTAACCTTTTTATTTATTATAATGGAACGTTGAATGGCGCCTCGTGCATGTGTAGAGGTAAAGTATAGGTAGCCGTTACAGTATAAAGTAGGCATATTTTTATAAGTGCTGGTGCACTGAATTTTTCGTCCCTTTTCTTTTGTAAGTGTTGACATTATCACTACTATTATAATTACCAGTGATATATGGTTGTCAGGGAATGACGTTTGGCTATTTCAGTCTGGTGTCTCGATCCTGCTCTTCACCCTGACAGTTTAGTTTAAGGAAATCTCCCCTCGTACCACACAAAAGCTAATGACCCCATTGAAGATTCCACTGCCTTTAATTTCACTAGACACCAAATGCCAAATTAATGACGCCTTTCTCTTACTTAGAGTGACATGTTTCTTCATGTTTACTGACTCCTCCTTTCCCCGTGGCGGCTAAATGAATAACCTATCTCCATAGATAAGTTGTTCTTTCTTTAGCTTAGTATAGTATATACAATCTCTTTTCTTGTTATCTTCTTTTCTAAATGTTTACTGTTTTACATGATTGTCTGCTAGTTTGTACCTTTGTCTAAACATACTGTATGTCATCATGAGGTTTTACGCACGAACTCATCTCTAGGGATACAGATTTACAAAAGTCGCCAGACTTCCTTCTGAATCCCTTTGTATAAACGTATGTTCTATTAACCATTGTCTGTACATAAGTGTATGATGTTTATACAAATAAATAAAGTTTAAACTATATTGCATAGAATGTAATGTCAGCAAACAGTGGAGACTGATCAGACGCCGCAAAATGCTGTTTGCAGTTTGCCAATGTCTTCAAAACGGATTTCCAATCTAAAAAGGATTTAAAGTGTTAAATAACTTTGTATAAGCATTCTGTCAAAGAAGAATCGAAATCAATTGAATGATTTTGTTTGACAAATATACTATTTATATTAATATTGCAGTGCTTGTGTAGTACTTTTCACAAAATTATAAAGTTTGCGTGGCTTTGCCGCCTTCTTGAACTACATGAAAAATGGAGGCATCTTCAACCTGGCACATGTACAAAAATGTAAATAAGCCGCGACACGACAAAACCAAGAAAGTCACGTGCGTCTAGCGAAGAATCATCTCAACCTAAGCATCCACCCAGTCTGATCAAAGTATTCGCTGTCCGCATGAAGCTAGCGTAGATTCCCTTTTGCCTCTTTTCTTAATGGGGATCAATTCGTAAAGGAACGCATTTGTTCCTATAGCATTTTGGAATGGTTTCGTTATTTGGACAGGAAAAAATAAAGTAAAACAAAATGTCCCTTTGTAACATGGCGGAATACATGGAGGTGTACTTATACACCTTAAATGGTGACGGGCTAAATATATGTACACAAGCCCGTACGCAACTATTACTGGCAGGCTGACTCAGATGTACATAAGACGACCAAATGAAGCAGGCCTTCATTTGTTCGTTTAATGTATATCTGAGTCACAGTCTGCTAGTAGCGACGGCGTACTCCTGCATACACTTTCAGATTTACCACAGAAATACTTCGGTCCACTGACATATGCAGTTTTCAAATTCATATAATTCAATTCTAGCCTGTGACAAATATTCAGCCGTGACTGACTGTCACGATGTGCAAAGCGTTGGCTTCAAGGAGTCTGGTGTGTACCACGTGACACCTCCAGGAACATTTCAAGGGTTTGATGTCTATTGTGATATGGAGACAGACGGTGGAGGATGGACTGTAAGTCCGTTTATCTGTCAGCTAGTTGTTTAAACCGCTTTGAAAGTGACACAGAAAAACTCATTATGCTATGTATAGTGCAATCTGTGGGCAAAAACAAAGTTTTATTTCACAAGAATTCTGATTAACGTTACATCCCAGTCATACTGGCGTGCGACAAGTGGCGGCCATTTCATGTAAAACTGTTTTGTTCTGTAGCCCAATTAACGTATTTAATTATTCTATATTTGATCAAATATACTAGGGGTAACTGTCGTTGTAGTACCATTTTAACTTTTAAATAGATTGTTACATATGGCCAATGACAGGTCCTGGAGTTAGGTCACAAACGAGTAGAAAACACGTGTGTACTGTATCAGTGGCGGCCATATCGATCACAAAGTGCTAACTGACGCGGTTTCCATAAATTTTGTCAATTGTAACCTTAATTATGCATTTGTTTTTGTAAGACTGTGATCATTGTCACATTTGGACGGTGTACAAATCGGGGTTATCTTAATGTGAGTATGTCAAGGGCTAAGTTCCCCGGAAATTAAATGACGTTGGAATAAGAGAAGCTATAAGAAAATGTTGACCTTTTGCCTTCTAAGCTCCGAGTCGTGTCGATCCTTTCTGTGTGCATTCCTTTTTTAATCTGTCTATATAATATCAAAATTCTATGGACGAACAGATAGCAATTGCAAGTGCAAAACGAAATTCCACCACTGGTACACATCCGCCACTGGTCTCTAGCCAGTACAGATAAGACACTTTAAATACAATCAAACAACGTGTTGCTGTTAAGCAAGTTAGACATTTTCATATTGTACTATTTCTTACCAAACCGTTTATTATTTCCGAAACGGTTCGCATGTTTGCATTAATCTCTTCTTCTTTTTCTCTTAGGCGAGTGTACCCTTTGTGATACATGTACTTATCAGTCTTTGAATCGACTGCCCAATTAAAATGAAGGAATTACAGTATGTTTTCTCCTTTCTGATTTCGTCACCAGATATTGTCAGGGTCAATGATGAGGCTTTGTTAGCCGAGACTACGTAATCTGGCCCACGTTCCTTCTTCTGAATGTATTCAATGCTCTTGAATGAACTCTTTATGATTTTAATTGTACTCAGTGATTGCAGCCGCTTTCCTGGGTACCTGAGTTGATATGTTTCTTACCATAGGTTGTGCAGAGACGACAAGACGGGTCTGAAAACTTTTACAGGGACTGGGATGAATATCAGAAAGGATTTGGAAATATATCCAGCGAGTTCTGGCTGGGTAAGTCAGCAAATCAGCGTGCTAGTTAATGTCCCAGAGTTTTCACTTCTTGTACTTCTCATGCAGTTCTCCTTTGGTGTGTCTGCAAATGTGAACTTGTGTTTTTTGTTTGAGTGTACCAGTTTCTTTTTTAAGTTGTAAGGATATACTGCCATGCATTCCCTCAATATCACAAAACTATACAGCGTTTGAGACTTCCTCTTTGCTTTCCAATAACAATACAGCACTATCAAAGAATTTATTACCCCAACTTCAGAAAAACAAACTAATCCGTAGTGACAAAGCAGAGTTCTGTTCTAAGTAATGATAATAACATCAGATAACAAGGGCTTCGCAAGCGGTGCATAACACGCCCGTTTAAATGTCATAAAGGATTCACAGAATGAAAAAGAATGATTACAAAAGGATAGACAGGCAGACAAACAGAGGAAACCACTCTATAATTAATGACTGCAATATTATTTAAATATTTAAAACGTCAAATACTATTAGTGTATCAAAAATCAGCTATTAATGCCAAAGTAAAAAAGGGAGATAAACTAAATATACTAGATATACCATTCTTGGTTCTACTACATTCCCTTGAAAACATTACCATTAAGTTGTGTTAAAATATTTCAAAACAGAGTAAACAGGATTTTTTTGCAAGGGCAGATAATTCAGGAAGTAAGCCAGAATTGTGGTTATTGCTCAGGATACATTGCCTTATTATTATACACATTCCCACAAAGGTTTCATTTCAATATTTCAAAAGGTTAAGGAGATATGGAATGTATAAAACACGTCTAAAAAATACTAATCAAAGGGAGGTTACTCCAAAATTAAAAAAAGGGGGAGCAAACATTCTTACATGCTACACACCGTCTTGCAATCATGCACATTGCTATAAAGTTTCATCAAGATATTGGAAACGGTTACCAAGTTAAGGTATGCACAAGATAAGTATACACAAAAATAGCCTAAAAACTAATGAAAAAAATGCAACTCCAAAACGAAGAAAGGGAGAGGAGCTTTTTTTGTACGCGACACATCGTTAAGACGTCATACACATTGCTATGAAGTTTCATGAAGGCATCCCAAACGGTTATCTAGTTATGGCGCGCACAAGACTTGCAGGGAAAAAATTAATCAAAGGGGCATAACTTGGAAACTAAGGAAGGAGGGAGCAACCATTCTTGTACGTGACACGTTCCCCCAACCTAATACATATTCCTAACAATCTTTATGAAGATATCCCAAATGGTTACTGAGTTGGGCGCGCACAAGAATGTTGACGGAAGGACGAACAGCGCCACTACATAATACGTCCGTTTTTTCAAAACGGGCGTATAAAAATCTGGGGATAACCTAAGCAATATTTGTTCACGGTTCATGGCCTAATAAAGGTACATTATCCACCAGCTGAATATGGCATCGCTTTCTTTCATAATATATTCAGAAGTTCACCTCTAGAACCACGGATCACATAATACCACAAAACATACTTCTAGCTTAATAGATTGAGTGGAGCTCGAAGTAGAAGAATCGAACACGAAACAAGTGTTGCTGCACAAACCGTATCTTAGTTTTCGTTGTTCCTGTAGGTCAATTCCTCTTTACAGAGTTTGTTCTCAATTGTCGATGTCACAGCACGCACATCTTTGTTTTGAATTAGTGTGTCTGGTTAACCCATTAATGTATAGGGGACTCTTCTATCTGTATATATATATATATTGGACGGGTCAATTTTTCATTTAAGGGGTGTCAGGTTTAGTTTATTTATTTATTTTTTTGTTTGTTTTATTTTGAGGATAAATACCCATTTGGCATATGCAAAAAGTGTAGACCATGATCAGACGCTTCGATTGTGGCGTCTGATCTGGGTCTGCACTGTTTGCCTTGGGGCGCTAGGCATTAATGGGTTAAAGATAACGAGCTTGTAAACTTGGCATCATCTGATTTCTGTTACTTCGCAGGAAATCTACTTCTACATGCTATCACGTCAGGAGGCCAGTACGAGGTAAAATTTGATCTGGAAGACTGGGAAGGAAATACAACTGTTGCTAAGTACAGAATTTTCAAGGCAGGCGATACCAGAACTAACTATAGACTAACAATTTCTGGGTATTCTGGCGATGCTGGTTTGTATATCCGCCCTACTCTTTGAACCGTTACGTATGATTTTGTACAACAACGTACCCACCGCGCTCTCATTTGTTTAATTACAAAACTTTCTATTGCGGTGGTTCTAGCGTTGTCCGTTCTTTTTTTTTTTTTTTTTTTTGGTGCCCCGCCACCTCCCGCTACAGGTAATTGAGAGAGAGAGAGAGAGAGAGAGAGAGAGAGAGAGAGAGAGAGAGGTGGTTTCATTGAAAAAGCCAGCAGCAAGTCTCCCTAGGGTGTAAGTTGATTTTATACATGCAACTTCTTACAGTTCTGATGCATCAAATCCACAAACACGTTGTCTGTGTAAAGACATCCTAACTCGCCAGTGAGACATGAAGAATACTACATTGTAATGAATGAAAATTAGAGGGTCGGCTTTATTGAGCTTCATCATATAACAGCAATGTCGTTCGGAAGGATACATACAACTACTGGCACCAGTTTCGAGGCCATACAAAGAACTAACGACATCAGAACAACTGCCAAAGACCGTTAACGTTCAAAAGTCAGGAAAATAAAACACTGTCACTCCTTTCTCTCCTTCTCTCTCTCTCTCTCTTTCTCTCCTTCTCTCTCTCTCCCTTTCTCTCCTTCTCTCTCTCTCTCTTTCTCTCCTTCTCTCTCTCTCTTTCTCTCTCCCTCTCTCTCTTTCTCTCCTTCTCTCTCTCTCTTTCTCTCTCCCTCTCTCTCTCTCTCTCTCTCTCTCTCTCTCTCTCTTTGAAATTCACGTAATATATCGGTATTTAGCCATTCTTATACTGTAAATTCCAATATGCTCCAGGAAATGACTTTATAAATAAGCATCTTGCTTACTGTCAAATCCTGATACTTTTGAAATTGTATTGTAGTATATGTATGTAATTTATAGTTAATAAAATATCGTTTAAACTAAAACACTGTCAGGTTTAAACTGGATACTGTTTTTTTTACTAGTATATAGGTCGTTCTTTACGAGTGCGATCTCACTTGGACACATTGAGGCAAGGGTCAAGTTGGGTAAATTCGGACAGCAGGTAAATTCGGACAGTGACATTGTTTCCTTTATATGTCATTTGTTTGGAGTTAAAATTAACTGGGCAAACAGTGAAAATCCTGATGAGACGGCTCATTATAAGCCGTCTCATCTGGATTTTTACTGTTTGCAATGGTATGTCCGAATTTACCTGCTGTCCGAGTTTACCCGACTTGACCCTGACTTCGTTAAAGTTTCGCCTGTACATTCTTCTATGACTGGCCTCTTTATACAAGCATGAATGTTGGCGTATAAATTCAGTTCATTTTTAAAACAAATGATGTGCTCCTCAATTTACAGGCGATTCGATGAAAGAACATAACGGCCAGCCCTTTACTACCCGGGACAAAGATAATGACAGAAATGTCGACAATTGTGCCGAGAAATGGACAGGCGCGTGGTGGTATAAATCTTGTCACCATGTAAACCTGAATGGTGAATATAAATATAACAGTACGACTATATCGAAGGGTGTCATCTGGAAGGCTTGGCACGGATACACTTATTCATTGAAGAAAACAGAAATGAAAATTCGAAGGAGATGAGCTGTAAAGTTACCATTTGATAGATAGTATACTGTCCTAATGTGTATGTTAGTGTGTTTTCTGTCGCAATACATCATAGTTGTCTATCTTAAAATTCCAAATTGGCAGCACGAAAGTTTAAGATTTTTTAAAAATATGCATTTTATGTAAACTTAGACTAGCTGAATGACCACCCACCTGCAATTTAGCTGTTTGTTTTGCTATCTGCTCGTTGCCATGTTGTGGCGTGTTCTGTTTAACCTAGTTTGATTATTGTTACTATATAATATATATAAAATATACATTAAAGGTGCATCCATATAAACCTCAAGCACGGGTTTGGGGCGCCGAACTAGAGGTCAATGCGAACGAGGAGGTTGTGTTGTTGACATCGACTTAGCGACGCATCAAAGCTTGTTATTCTCACACATTTTAAGATGCTTTCAACTCCATTGCTAGCTAATTTGATTATTTTGTGTGATGTAATTTGTACATAGTTGCATCTGTGTCGTTCCTATATAGGACACAATTAGACAAGATCACAAACATGTACATTCTACTGTCATTAAAATGCAATAGTAATAATTCTGCATGTTTTGTATGAAATCCACCGTCTCGGTTAATAGTTAAACCGGCTGGTTGTCTGTTGTGTTACTTGAAAAAGTGAATGGAGATGGTTGAATAACAACATCGGCGCTGGAAACAAATACACAGTTTCTCTGATGAATAAGAATACACGTTAAACAATCGCGCAATATCCGCACAGCTTATTACTTTGCAGGTTACTCAAACTGTTACCTAGTTATTTAGTTAGGAGACGGATTTCTTCCATTATCAGACAATCCATAAAAGACGGATCTAGATCTTTGGGATTGTTTTGGAATAGAAAACCCATTTTACAGCTGAATCACACAAGACTAGTTTAGGGACGAGTCATTTATTATCAGGTGGGGGGGGGGGGGGGGGGGGGGGGTCGGGTATATTTTCATTCGAGTCCCCAAAATTTTTCCGACCCCCCCAGTCTCACCAGAAATTTTTTTCCGACCCCCCCAGGTAGGTGACAAAAAAGTTTATGACCCCCCACCATCCCAACACCCCAGCTACCCTTCACCCACGTACTGTATTACCTTTTTTTAAGTCAGACTGACCTTAATCCAACCTGAATGAAACACAAAGAATATTTTCTTACTTTGACAGGTTGATAAATCATGCAGGTTAATGGTCTTTATATTTTGTCAGCATATTTTGATATTTAGCACTTTTTCTTCCTGCATATGGCCATCCCGAAATCTGTTGTTGAATGTTCAATAAAACTGTTATTAATAGTTATGGAGGGGTCTGGGGGCTGCGCCCCCAGAGGCCACAATAGCTTTGCTCATGATAAGGCCCGACATGATTTTATAGACAATTGCATACTGTGTTACTAGCAAATTTATGAAAAATATCTTTTTGGATATGAAGTGCCAAAGTTTTTGTGTGTCATTTCTATAAATGTCTCTTAGCTTGAGTTTAAGTTTACAAGAATACAAGTGATGGGGGGTCTGGGGGGCTTTGCCCCCCAGAAGCTGAGAGATTTAAAAAAAGAAGACTGATGGAAGAATTCTGACCCCCCCCCCCCCCCAATATGCCAAATAAAATATATGACCCCCCCCCCCTGCTTCATGGCTTTTTTTTATTTCCGACCCCCCAGTACATCACCAAAAAAATTCCGACCCCCCCCCCCTAAATGTACCCGGCCCCCCCACCTGGCAATAAATGACTCGTCCCTTACATATTTGCTGTAGTTTTGGAACGATAAATTCTCGTCTAATAACCGAATAAATTCGGAAGACGCTTTTTGTTCCCAGGACAATAGGGTCAAGTCAGGTAAATTCGGACAGCAGGTAAATTCGGACATACCATTGCAAGCAGTAAAAATCCTGATGAGACGGCTCATAATGAGCCGTCTCATCAGGATTTTCACTGTTTGCCCAGTTATTTTTGTTTTAATTTAAAAAAACTGACATATAAAGGAAACAAAGTCACTGTCCGAATTTACCTGTTGTCCGTATTTAGCTGACTTGACCCTAATGATCGAAACTAAAACTCTTTGAACATATTTTATGCAAGACTTCTGTTTACTGATATGCATTTTAAATGAGGGCCATCTGGTTTTGCAGGTTCAGACTTTTATAAGACTTCAGCCCTCCTGATAAATAATATAACAGCAAAAAATGGAGAATATGCGTAATTACATTTATATGATAAGACAAACATGTGCAATTACGGGAATGAGCAAAATGTCACTATTAAACTACACTTTCTTCGGCGATGTCAACATAAACACTGCCAGAATGGCCAATAGCGTGGCCTCTGTTGAGACTGCTCCTTTTATGTGGTGTAGACTGTTTATTCAAATAGTTTTTGTGATTATCATATTTAGTTCGAATTAAGCCGGCTTATCTGTCAAAAAAAATCCGAAACTCTAGGCCTGATAGATCTTTTTTAAATTGTTTTGGATGGGGAAAAAAACCCGTTTCGAAGCTGCAATATACAATACTGGCTAAGATATTTGAAGTCCTTCTAAACACGGGAAGCCTCGGTTATGTAATCGTATAAATAAGGTATTACCCTGCTCAAAATATTTAAAGGAACATGGATATAATTTATGGCTCTATATGAAACATATCATCAAACCTATAAACATCGATGTCAAATGACACTGATGCCTAGACTATTTATTAGTTTTGATGACGAAGTGGTTTAGATATAGACGTCTTTACATACAGGCTTAATTGAATATTATGGCCGGTGCATTTAATTGCTATCAGATACAGATACATTAACGCGAAACTGCTTTGATCTTGTATGACGTAGGCGCACGTGTCATTTGGAACGGCTTTGCATCGAATGAATGTACGACGCCCTCTTCTCCTCGAGTGAACGTAAACTGTTGTAGAAGACGAGAGAACACAAGAAAGAGTTCCATCCTGGCTAGAGGCTCACCTAGACAAGCCCTTGGTCCTGTAAATAGAATCACAATGTAATGAACTTATTGACAGGTATAACAATATACAATTATTGACCTTTGTTGAGGCAAAGCGGATGTCAATATGATGTTTGCAGGTCGATAAAACTGCATATTCATCAAAATAAATGCCAGTATATGTTTTATTAATATGATAATTCTAACTACCGTTTCCATTGATAGATATAAAGGTAACGGTCATTTCTCGACGTCACGCCATTAACGTATATACAATGGTTGATCGAAGTGTAACGCTCTGTGTCCATTTCGCTCTTATCCATTGTAGCATTATCATAAAATATTATACCAAGCTACACTGCAGTTCATTTGTAATAAACAGAAAAAGTATAAAGTTTAAATCTTTTTCCGTTCGAATTATATAAATGTTCAAGGTATGACTCAGACGCCATGTTGCCGCGCGTTAGAATAACGTCAATTACATGAACGTAATTTTAAAGGCAATCACAATTAAAAATCGAACGAACTCGCCAAATCAGATGCAATTTTCGCACGATGACTAAATATATTTCTGCCGCCCACTGTTGATACTTTAATAACGACATGGCTGTTTGAAGATCGTTAGTTAGTGCTAATGATTCCTACTACCGGATGAAAAAAAAAAAAAAGAAAAAAAAAAAGAAAAAAAAGAAGATTTTTGACAAACTCGTCAGCGCATATTTATCCGGTGTTGGAACAAATTAGGAATATCACCATTAGAGACTCTAGAGCTGTTAAATTAGACATACGATGATATAACAGTGATTATGAGGTTTGGGTAAAGGTAGAATCAACGCGATAGGATGTAGATGAGTCGCTAGAGGATCGTCTGGAAACCGGTAGACGTATTTACGTAATGTTAGACAGTAAGGCCACTTGTAAGACCCTATATTAATGAAGATCAATGTTTCGAAGTTCGAACATTGTGTAAGAACTTAAGCATGAGCTGCGGAGCTTTTCAAATAATATTTAAAGATACAGATAAACGAGGTTGGACAGACATTAGTGTTGTGCTTAAACATCGAAAATTCTACTTTGGAAATGACACAATAGCCAAACTTCGTCTGGAACGTCAACATGAATGACGTGCAGCTTGTGTCGATAACATGCCTTACGTCTTTCTCGATAAATGTGAACTGTATTTTTATGGAATTTTCAGACCATAATACAAGTAGATTAAAGTTCTACGATATGAGTTTTTGTTGCTTTTCTTTTACACGATTTTATGGCTGCATTGACATGACTTCTGGATCAGACCTCGTACAGCTTTACGTTAATATACAAATACAAACGGGGACAGCGTAAAAGTAATACTCACTGACTGGCCTGCGAATATCGCAAAATATTGACCAGCACGTGACGTCGAGACAACCAATGAAATTGCGAGATATACCGTGATCATACCATGACTACTTGAACGACTTGATGATTGTGTTTAACCTATATAATATCTTGTTTAAATGATATAACATGACGTTTAAACGAGATATATGTTTTAAGTTTCAGTTTTCTGATATGAAAAAAAAGCAAATGTCCCTTCCGGGGTTACGTAGTTTTTAATGACTGATTCTATCAGTCATTCAATGCTGTCACAAGCGTATTTTGGAAAGTGGCTTTCACAGCTGTGTTCTTCCGCTTAGCAATGAAGTGATATCGTAAGGTCATTTCGCTAAAAAAACGTCTGGAATTGAAAATAAGTTTTGTACGAAGTTATATGAGAACTTATATAACGTAATCTTGTGCAGGTATAATTATTTAAGTAGTTTTGTAAAATAAGAAGTATACAGCTAATGACATCAGCGGTCAAAAAATTATAACGAATACAAATTGAACTGTAAAAATCAATCCGCCAATTACCGTATAAGCCCCCTCTTCAATCGCCCCTCATACTTTATTAAGTTAATAAATTGGCTGCCGCTGATAAAAAAACTGTTTTACAGTTGTAAACTTGCCTTCAACAGTATTCCGAGCCAGTCAATCATTGCAGAGAATGTAATGTAAAAGAAATTTTGTAGGTTTATCCACTTACCACGCATGTATTATACTGGACATCATACGGTAATTGTGTGTTTATCGGTGGTTATTTATAAAATTGCCATATTGTAAACATTGGAGTGGACTTCCTCGTGGTCCATAGGTAGATGTAATGCGAAATACCGCAAACACTGAGTGCTTTAAAGTCAGTGAAAAGCAGTAACCGTTGTCTGAATTCAAATATTACTTGAGATAGACTTTTTGCAGGTGCATGAAGTGATTTGCGCTAAATGGCTTATTTACATTAATGGAGCTGGACCATTAACAACAGGACTGAAGTTTGAAATTATTTTGAGCCGATGTAGCATGACTCTATTCTGATAGAATCTGTCATTTCAGGGCCATTGGCCCTTTGATACTATCTGCTGTGGTATCCACTTACCTACTGAGAATGGTATAAAAGCATCGTTCTTGATAAGGTGGTCATCCTTGTTTAGAAATCGAGCTGGATTGAATTTCCTCGGTTCTACCCAGTACTTAGGATCATAGCTGACAGAGTAAAAGAAAGGTATAACCAGAGTCTTAGCAGGAATCTTGTATCCCAAGAGTTCTGTATCTTTCGTTGTACTGTGTAGAACTGAAAGAGGGGCTGAAAGAGAAAAAACCTAGTAGTGTAAAGATAAAGGTTTTGTAAGCGTAGGGGCAGTGGGGGTTAGAGCCCCAATGTATCTCGGGTAAAGCATATGAAAGACGGAGCCCGTTTCTCCTTTAGCTGCTTTATCCTTCCCATATTTCCTTTATTTGCATAGATACACATTTACTGTTGGGTTGACAGAGATATTTCTAGTCGTCGGCTGGCCGAACCCGAATTCGAACCCGCAACCTTGTACATTATAACTGAACATATTTTACCACTTGACCACAACAAAACGTCAAAAATCCATTTTGGAAATTGGGAACGTTGTCCATGGAAGCAAAAAAGGCTTGCATAAGTTGTAAAAGTAGAGGAAAATACATAAATACATTTAACGAATTATCACGTCAACATGCACCCCGGCAGATACACTGCTTAAAACATTTAAAGAAGTAATTTGAGCCGCGACACGACAAAACCAACAATGTGGTTGTGCGCCCAGCGCAGACTCAGATCAGCCTGGGCATCCGCCCAGTCTGATCAGAGTCTTCGCTGTCCGCCTGAAGGTAGCTTAGACCCTTAGCTACCCTTTAAGCGCTTAGACAAGACTCTGATCAGACTGGTAGGATGCCCAGGCTGATCTGAGTCTGCGCTGGGCGCACAACCACATTGTTGGCTTTCTCGTGTCGCGGCTCATTTATATAATTATAATAAGCCTTTATATAAAACACTTCATCTTCAGAACTAATTAATCGTAAGAGCACATTGATACCCATCCTTTTAATCAGTCTTGATTCTGAAAAGTTTTATATAAACATTAATGTTCAACCTAGTTATGAGTCTTGATGCTAATAAGGTTTATATAAATAGAGGATCTTACATAAGTGCCCATGTAATATTGAATTGGGTAAAAATAAAAGTTGGGTAAAAATAAAAGATGCGATGTTATGCCGAGCATCTTATCGGTTTTCCTCAACCAGTTTAATAAATTCAATAATACAGGACCACAAATGCCAGATTCTATTTATCATATGACACTTAACTATGATCGCACTTTATTAGCACATTTTGCTCTAAAACGTCATGATTTCGTCATAAGGAAAGGCGACGCACTTATGGGCGTCAACGCATAACGTTACGACGTAATTTGCATATTTAATCCACTAGTTAATTACCGTTTTAAATGCATAGCTTTATTACACTCTCAGATCAGATGCAAAGTCATTCGATAAACATTGATGCTCAACCTATTTATTAATTTTGATTTTGAAGCGTGTTGTATTGACAATGTTACCTACCCTAAGTTTTTGTTTTTATCAGGTGGAGTTTTACGATGAAACTGAAGCAAAACCTGGCCCCGAGGGTGTAAAACTTTATTTCGTGCCCAACTTAGCTAAGCATGAAATTTTCTCTGCCGATCAATATGAAAATGACAACATACATTAGTTGGCATTTTTATATTCATCAGCAGAGAATATTTCATGCTGAGCTGAACTGAGCAAGAAAACAACTGTACATATCAGTAATTTGCTATTAATTAGCAGGTAAAAGGGGGGGGGGGTATCAATAAGGTGGGTTTTCTGCATCCTACCAAAGTTTTATTTTTTTAACTGATGGTATGCTCCAGTGTGTCTAGTTTATTGAACCATATGTGACTTTGGTCGGAAAGCCCTAGTTACTGAGCTATGGGTCCACAGAAGTGGGTGGGGTAATTCAACATGGTTTTAGCTGGTCTTGTAAAAATGGTCTCACTCGGTAGAAGAGTAAAACAGACAGACAGTGTTTGATAAAATGATTAACAGAACATCTAAATTGTATTTCCATATCATTTTATTTGGTTTAATTTGAACATATGTGGTCTAAAAAGACTTCCTTTGGCATTCAGCATTTTTTGATATTTTTGTCCTCTATTTTCAATATTTATTGGCATCATTGCTAAATAAACTGACCAGTAATCATCAAACTCATGTAAAGGAAGCACCTTGACCAGTACCATTGGATGATTTTATCAGAATTTTACAATGACCTAGTTTTCGTGGTTGACTGAACACATAAACTTGCTTAGAAGATGGTTATATTCAATTTTATGACCTAGCATTTCGAAACTGTGGTCAAATTAATATCTTAACTGCTATATTATGCCCCCCACCCCCGCCACTAAAGGTGAGAGAATACATACTGGCTTCAGGTCACATCAACATGGCCACAATGCCCATAAATGGTAAAAACCTTTAAAAATCTTCTTCTTAAAAAACCAGTTGACCAATGGCCTTGAGACTTTGTAAGTTGCATCAGGTACTCAAGTTCTTTCAAGATTGTTCAAATGATGACCTTGGATTGACCTTGACCTTTTTTTACGACAAGGTCAAATATTGGAAAACGCTAGATCATAAGATTACATGGGCAGTTTTGAAGATTTTGGCTGAAAGGTGACTTAATGACATGGCCACAATGCCCTTATATGGTAAAAACCTTTTGAAATCTTCTTCTTAAGAACACTTGAACGATGGCCTTGAGACTTCGTTAGTAGCATCAGGTACTAAAGTTCTTCCAAGACTGTTCAAATGGTGATCTTTAGTTGACCTTGACCTTTTTTACGGCAAGGTGTAATATTGAAAAATGCTAGAACATAAGATTTCATGGGAAGTATTGAATATTTTGGCATAAAATTGGTATATACAGTTGTCTTAATGAGGTCATGAAGAATTATGAGTACAAGAGGTGAAGGTCATTCTTTGACCTTTGACCCATGTCTCATATATTGACATTTTCAGACATTTCCCCAAAAGCCAAAAGGCCAATAATTATTGTAAACACATTTCATATAGAGCCTCCAGGGTCTGATTGAACAAAATTCGTTCAACCTGCGGTCCAGGTCACATGACCAACGTGGCCGCCATACCCTTTTATGGTATAAAGCTTTAATATTTTTCTTCTCCAGAACCAATATACCTATGGCCTTGAACTTGGTAAGTAGGATGGAGTACTAGAGTACTACCAAGCCTATTCATATGATGACCTTGGGTTTACCTTGACCTTTTTGTGGCATGGTCAAATATGGCAAAATGCTAGAACATATAATTTCATGGTTCTGAAGAAGAAGATTTTTAAAAGGGTTTCACCATATATGGGCATTGTGGCCATGTCATTCAGTCAACTGTATATACCAATTTTTAAGCCAAAATCTTCAAAACTTCCCATGAAATCTTACGTTCTAGCGTTTTCCAGTGTTTGACCTTGCCGTAAAAAAAGGTCAAGGTCAATCCGAGGTCATCATTTGAACAATCTTGGAAGAACTTGAGTACATGATGCTACTTACTAAGTCTCAATGCCATTGGTCAACTGGTTTTTTTAGACGAAGATTTTAAAGGTTTTTAACATATATGGGCATTGTGGCCATGTTGATCATGTGACCTGACGCCAGTATGTATTCTCTCACCTTTAGTGGCGGGGGTGTGGGGCATAATATAGCAGTTAAGATATTAATTTGACCAAAGTTTCGAAATTCTAGGTCATAAACTTGAATATAACCATCTTCCAAGCAAGTTTATTTGTTCAGTCAACCATGAAAACTAGGTCATTATGAAATTCTGGTCATATCATCCAATGGTGCTGGTCAAGGTGCTTCCTTGACATGAGTTTGTTGATTACTGGTCAGTTTATTTAGCAATGATGCCAATAAATATTGAAAATAGAGGACAAAAATATAAAAAAATGCTGAATGCCAAAGGAAGTCTTTTTTGACCACATATGTTCAAATTAAACCAAATAAAATGATATGGAAATACAATTTAGATGTTCTGTTAATCATTTTATCAAACACTGTCTGTCTGTTGTACTCTTCTACCGAGTGAGACCATTTTTACAAGACCAGCTAAAACCATGTTGAATTACCCCACCCACTTCTGTGGACCCATAGCTCAGTAACTAGGACTTTCCGACCAAAGTCACATATGGTTCAATAAACTAGACACACTGGAGTATACCATCAGCCAAAAAAAAAAATAAAACTTTGGTAGGATGCAGAAAACCCACCTTATTGATACCCCCTCTTTCATGCTCAACTGAGTTGAGCTTGATAAAAGTGTTATAACCTTGGGGCCTGTTTCTAGACACGGATGTCCAACCTACTTTTTTGTTCTGATCAGGCAGATTTTAATTTAGACACTAAAACAAGAGCTTTTTCTTAGATTTTATAACGAAGAGTTGAGTACAGACGTTGATGTCCAACCTGTCTTGATGATAAAGAGTTTTAAAAAGTACCCAACCTGTTATGATGATGAAAAGTTTTTGTATGGAGACCTACGAAAAGTGTATATTGTGCTCCATAAAATATTTTGAGCAGAGCATACCTTACCAAAAATTCCAGTCGCTGTATTTCCACAAGGGTAACATACACTATTGAATATCATTATTCTATATTTCCCAGTCTTAATATTTCGATCAGAGCAACATACATAATTGCATATTAAACTCACTAATATTTCCCAGTCTCTGTATTTCCATCAGTACAGCATGAACATATGGCAGTTTACCCCTGTCAGCATAGACTATAGGTTTATCTCCCAGTACCTGATAAAAAAGAATTTAAGCGTACAACCTAATGTAATTCTTAGTCACAAACGTTTTGCGACAAGCCTGGCCCCGAATTTATAAAACTTGAGTACATTCTCAAACTCAAAATAAAGCACATGCTCGGAAGCAGCCAATCAGTGTGCTTTATATTGAGTTTGAGATTATACTCAAGTTTTACAACCTCGGACCCTGATAAATGCACAATTCCATTACCCGCTGTAATTTTAAACTCAGCCCACTGGACTTGCAACACTGAATCAACATTGAATCAACCGTAAACCATTATCATAAGGTTGAATCAATGTTGTTACAATGTTGCTTAAATGTTGTATGTCTGCTGGGAAACGTCTGCATATGGCTACATGTAAAATGTAACACCTTATATGAGCCGCGATGCGAGAAAACCAACAATGTGGTTGTGCGCCCAGCGCAGACTCAGATCAGCCTGGGCATCCGCCCAGTCTGATCAGAGTCCTCGCTGTCCGCATGGAGGTAGCTTAGTCCCTTAGCTACCCTTTGAGCTCTTAACAAAGAGTCTGATCAAACTAGGCGGATGCCCAGGCTGATCTGAGTATGGGCTGGGCGCACAACCACATTGTTGGTTTTGTCGTGTCGCGGCTCATATGTATACGTGAAGATAGATTATGCCTAGTGCTTTAAAGTAAACAAGAATTGTCTGAAGACAAGTAAAGCACGACTAATGCGAGTTTGACCTTAACAGGGACATACTTAATATGGACTCTACGGTCCAAGTGAAGTAAAATCAGCTGCAGTGTCGGAATAAAACGTTATCTTAAGAAGTATTCAGCCCCTTAAATCCTGCCAGAGATATAGAGAATACCATGTTAGTGTCTTTTGATATCAAGTTTATCAGGCGAGACCAGAAACAGCGTAGGAATGCGAGGCTTGCCGACCCAGTCCGACGTGTTTCTGGTCGAGCCTGATAAACTTGATATCAAATGACACTTACATGGGTTTCTATTTATCATGCATCATTAAAATATTTTACGGCGTAAAGAGCGGCAAACAAATGATAAGCAAACGCAGTTTTGTTCGAACTTGCTGACGTCGCGAATGCGTTAAGACGTAAGTCGGTGACGTCAATTAACCAAACGAACGTTGATATCACGGCCAACGTAAGTATACAGCCAATCGTCTTCAGAGATCGCTTCTGAAGACATGACCTGATAACATTCGCGCAAGCGCAGTTCTACAGTGACATGATATCACATTGTGTCATCATACCCCTGTTATCTGTGGAATTGCGGCAGGTGCATGATAAATGACAATATCACTGAACGGTGAAATATAGATTACAGTCTATCTTAGCTTAACGCAACTGGTAAACCATATTGTTCTCTGTTCAATAATCCATAAAATAAAGGTCATTTCACAATATCCAACACTGTATTCAGTTGATCTTTCCCAGACGTCAGAGTGCTGCAAGTTTGACGCCTCTATCCATTCTAGTTACCTAGTTGCCGAACTAAAAGCAAATGGGGAACCAAAAGGTTATATGTTCAATTACCTAAGAAATATAGGTCATAGTCCAACATGCATCACTGCTTGCTGTTGACCTTCTCCAGATGTTTTTGTGTAGCAAGTTTGAAAACGCCATCCCTCAGGTTACCTAGAAACTGAGCTAAACGCAACTGATGAACCAAAATGTTCTGTGTTCAATACCTCTAAAATACAGGTCATGACCCAATATGCACCGCTTCATTCAGTTGAAGTGTCCAGGGGCCGTATTCATAAAACGACTTAAGTGGTTGCTATGCTGTTGCTAAGGCTAAATTTCTTTGAAGGAGACTCCCTACAACTATGAAATTTGCTCTGGAGGAACAGTCTTACAAAGACTGTTCCTCCAGACCAAATTTCATAGTTGTAGGGAATCTCGTTTATAGATATTTAGCCTTAGCAACCGCATAGCAACGACTTAAGTCGCTTTATGAATACGGCCCCAGATATTTCTATGTTGCAAGCTTAAAGACTCTATCCGTTTTGGTTACTTAGATACTAAGCTCAATGCAACAAGTGCATCTTTTGCTAACGCGCACAAAAGCGCTCGCGCACGGATAAACGCACGTGCATGCATACGCACACACGGACTCATATGAAGGATTTTGAATAAGGATTACTTTGCTTCAAAATGGCTGTTTGGAGTTTATCACAAATTTTGTGATAAACTCCAAACAGCCATTTTGAAGCAAAGTATTTCTTGCTTATTCAGAATGCTACTAAAGGGCTGATTATTTAAATCAGAATGAAATTGCTCTCTTTCTGCTTGTATTTGTCAAAACGGTTTCTATGACATTCACAGAGGTTAACGGGTCATCAAGTAAAGAGGTCCAGGTAATAAACAGCCAAACTGCCGTGGCTTCATTGTCATTTTAATAGCCAAAATGGCTTCAGATCGCACCGGAGAGTATCTAATTTTCGTTTTTATTCCCGGGGGAACATGCCCCCGGACCCCCTAGCTTAGCATGCCCCCGGACCCCCCTAGCTTAGCTTCGCGACTTCGTCGCTTGCCATGGGCCGCACCAAACAGAATTTCCTTCCGACGGGCCTGCAAAACGTCCAAAATGAAGCAAAACGGAAATTTCGGTTTGGCCTCTTTGTGGTATCTAAATATTTTGGACTTGTCAATGTTTTATGGCTCATGAGATCAGACTTATGATTGCAGGACTTTGACCACTAACTGACCTCATCTGCTCATATGTAGCTAATAAGTATGAACTCATCTTCGGCAAACAGTTTTCAAACTGGTTATCGTGAATGTTCTGAATGACTTCAAATGACAATAATTATGTTTGCATACCGTAATTATTTGATCATAAGATGGGGTTTCTCCTCTCTCAAATTACCAAAATACCGTATATAAGGTAATTTTCGCGATGTTCCATTTTTCGCGGTATTTCGCGGTCACTCAGAAACCGCCAATATTAAAATCGCGAATAAATTCCAGTTTCGTACAAAGTGTCTTCTGTAGACACAGTGTTCATTCATATATTTTGTTTCTGTTTGCTTCGGTAGTTGCTGGTATTTTTTTCACTTAAGCCAGTTCTTTCATTAACCTGCGGCGGGCCTGCCGCAGGTTAATGAACGAACTGACTCAAGTGAAAAAGAAATAGTTTTGATTTTCGCGCATGTTGGTAACCGCGAAAATTAAAAACCGCGAAATTTTTTGTTTATGTTTTCGACCCTTAACCGCGAAAACTTGAACCCGCGAAAATTACCGCGTATACGGTATATAAATTAGTCTTATGAAATGTTGAAATATGAGGGGTTTCCCTTCCAAAACATTTCCGAAAATCTAGATATATCTTAACAGACGGATCTAGATGTTTGGGATTGTTTTGGAAGGAAAAATTCGTTTATAATATAAGAAACACAGTAAATTAAATCACTAATGAAGTTGAACAGTATACATGTAATACTTTATGTACTGTAACTGACCTCATCAATTTCTTGTTGGCACTTCTTTTGTATTTCAGGATATTCCATCATATATAACAATGCCCAGTCTAGGGTCGTAGAACTCGTCTCGGAGCCTCCGATTAATAGGTCCTGAATTATGCGCAACATGTTGCCTTCTGAAATATGGACAATTAGATAATGTAAATATAAATAGATATCTGATAGGTAGCTTTCTCATGATATTCTGTGATAGGTAGTTTTTGATGTTATAGTTTTATGCAACTAGCCACGTTCGTCTTTGCATGCTTGTACCTGCTAGCTTTTTTCTTCTATCTTAATCCTTTCTTTTGTCTGTGATAGTTCTGCATGTTAAATAGTCGCAAAAAAAGCTCCCAGGAGCTTATGTTGTTCGTGCTTTTAAATGCTATATCCAACACGTTTGTAACATATGATAACTTTTCTGAACTGTTAAGAAAAATCAGCCCAACTTACAAGTACCCTTATTCTAATGCACTTTTCACAAATCCCAATCACAGAGAGAATTCTCTTTATATAAGCGTAAGAGTACACGACTAAAGAAAGTAAGAAAGTTACTTGTAAAAATATCGGACGATTCTTCTTTGTCATCATGTGAAACACGTATATACTGATCAATAAAGTCACGCATGTTGTTTTCATCATAAGTCTCCTCGTGTTCTTTGATCCTATCCAACATGAAGTTGTTGATGGTCTCGGCTAGCTTTTCTCTTTCAATGTCACCGTCATCCACCTGCGTAAAGATAATTATAATTTGAAAATTGTGATTGCGAGACATGAATGATGCGCATGTGCAGCACATGTGAGTGGGCAGTATATATATCACTCAACCTATAAATTTTACATGCACATTGTCCATATATTTGCAAAGAGTCCGACATCAATCTAGACAAAACTCCAGCAGTTGGATTTGAAAATTAGCTGGCTGTTTGGATGGACTAAGTTTTAAAACCACAGTTCAACTAAACTTATTTATCCCAGTCTAAACATATCATGCAGCCCCCAATGTCCTTACAGAGCCTCATACATAAGAATATCCAATTAAGCATAGAAAAGCCTTAATAGACACAAGAGGGCCAAGAGGCCCTGAATCGCTCACCTGAGCAAAAAGGTTAAAGGTCATACTAGGGTCATCATTTGAACATACCTGATAGTTTGCAACCATTTCCAAAGGTTCTGCAAGAAGAAGATTTTTGAATATTTTTCTATGTATTGCTATGGTTCAAACCCAGAAGCCCCTGCAAAAATTGCAAACTCAGTCGGCCGTAAAATGTAGAGGTCAAGACTCAATATTGATGATGGCTTTGAGATCTACTCTTCCAGATGTATGCATGAACCATGGTTCATGGCTCTAGCACTTATTGTTTCTGCGAAACAGACCTAAACGCGAAAACTTGTCAAAAATTGCAAAGTCAGTCAACCGTAAATTGTAGGTCAAGACTCAATATTGATGATGGCTTTGAGATCTACTCTTCCAGATGTATGCATGGACCAAGGTTAATGGCTCTAGCCCTTATAGTTTCTGAGAAAATGACCTAAACGCAAAAAAACTCGACATAAAATTGAAAAGTCAGTCAAACGTAAAATATGGGTCAACACTCAATATTGATGATGGCTTTGAGATTTACTCTTCCAGATATATGCATGAACCAAGTTTCATGGCTCTAGCCCTTCTGGTTTCTGAGAAAATGACCTAAATGCAAAAACTCGACAAAAGAATACACCGCCGACGACACCGGAAAAGCAATACATATGTCTAGCCTCTGCTTCGCAGGTGAGACAAAAATTGTATTTCTTATGAGCTTTTTCAGAATAGGTAAATATGTTGTGGACCTAATGAAGAGATGCCTGTGACAATTTGATGCTAAAAAATATTTTTGTCACTATTACGGCCTTTTGACTCTGAAAAAGATCCACTTAAAAAGGTCGAGGGGTTTTCAGTTTGTGCTAGAGAGAGAGAGAGAGAGAGAGAGAGAGAGAGAGAGAGAGAAACAATATGGACTAATGCTGCTGATGCACGCCCTCCAGGCAAACAGCGTAAAGTGTTTGGTAGACACTGTCAAAACCCACATGATTACTATAGCATATTTACAAAAACAAGACCTGTCCCCGAACAGGATAGCTCGCCTGCAGTGCCTTGCCCATCACATAAAAAAACTTTGACGTAAAACTTGACCAATGCCCACGCCGACGTCCAAGTGACAATAATAGCTCTCTGTACTTTCGTACAGGCGAGCTAAAAACTATATTGTAAACCTTTAACATAAAATTGCTAAGTCTGTGACCTTGACCTGTAGGTCATGTCCAGGAGTGGGGATGTGGTTGATAAAATATCCAACTTATATCTATCATCAAACCAAATATAATTCAAAAAGATCAAATGGTTTAAAAACTATGACACCTTCAGAAAACTTTAACATAAAATTGCAAAGTCCGTGACCTTGACCTATAGGTCATATGCAGGGGTGGGGATGTGGTTGAACAAAATTTCCGACCAATACCTATCTTCATACCAAGTATATTAAATTCAAATCGATTAAAGTGTTTAGAAATTCTGAGATCTTAAAAACTTTAACGTAAAACTTGAACATGAAATGTCTAAGTACATGACCTTGACCTACAGGTCATGTGCAGGGGTCGGGATGCTGTAGAATAAAATTTGATATCTATCATCAAACCAAATATAATTCAAATTGATCTAAGGGTTTAGAAAATATGACATCTTCAAAACTTTAACGTAAAACTTTAACATGAAATTTCTTAGTTCGCGATCTGACCTATAGGTCATGTCTGGGAGGTGGGGATGGTGTTGAATAAAATTTTGGACCAATATCTATTATCATACCAAATATAATTCAAATTGAATAAAGGGTTTAGAAACTATGAGATCTTAAAAACTTTAACGTAAAATCTTTAACATTTTACGCCGCCGCCAACGCCAACGCCGACACCAACGCCGCCGCTAACGCCGACGCCGGGGGTAGTGCAATAGCTCTTCCTGAACTTCGTTCAGGCGAGCTAAAAAGGGTTTCATTCCGTTCGAAAACCGTCTTCGAAAACCGTCTTTTATATTCGTCAGTTATGCTACAGTATCATATTGTATTTCCCTCATGTTGCGGTTTAAATTGTGAACTGAGGGTTATATGAGTAATTTTCACAAAGTATTAAAGCTGTACACATGCAAGAAAAACATTGAGGCACAGAATCACAAAATGTCGGCAGCCAGAGGGATAAAACAGTTAATGCCAGTTACCCTCGTTACATGTAGAACATTTAGTATCATTTTTTCTGAAAATTCAATTATTGAAGAACAATAACCTTTTTGTATCTAAGCATTTCAGAAAATAAACTATTGCTTTTGGTTCTATAGTTGCATATTCAATTTACCTTTGTAGACATGAGTCTTGCTATCCACCCTGGAAAAAAGTTGATTGGGCTTATTGCCCCATCTCCGGATACAAAACTACCAGTGAACTTTTGGACCATTTCAAAGCGTGGGTCATCGTACTCATATCTGAAAGACAGACTATAACTGAGCCGCGACACGACAAAACAAACAAAGAGGCATTTGCGCCCAGCGGATACTCAGATCAGCCTGGGCATCCGCCCATTCTGATAAGAGTCTTCGCTGTGCGCTTTAAGGGTAACTACCTCAATTGCGACACAGACTGGGCGGATGTCCAGCCTGAACTGAGACCTCGCTCATATGCCAATTTGTTGGGTTTGTCGTGTCGTGTCGACTCAATTACAATGCTAACATCAAACCGTTTACGCATAGTGTTCCGTTGGAGTTTCATTGGCAAACAGTGCAGACCAAGATCAGACGCCGCAAAACTCGGCATGTGATCTTGGTCAACATTGCGCGCAGAAACTTAATATAAATTTCTATAACTGATAAAAAAGGGAAATGGCAGTAACCATGTCTCACTATTTATCATGCACCTGCTGCAAAATTCACCTGATAACAGAGGTGTGATAACATGATGTGATATCATGTCACTGTAGAACTGCGCTTGCGCGAATGTTATCTGGTGATGACTAAAGAAGCGATCTCTGAAGACGATTGGTTACATACTGACGTTGGCTATGATATCAACCTTCGATTGGTTAAATGACGTCACCGAATTACGTCATAACGCATTCGCGACGTCAGCAAGTTCGAACAAAACTGCGTTTGTTTTTCATTTCTTTGCCACTATTTACGCCTTAAAATCATCTTATGATGCAAGATAAATAGAAAACCATGTAAGAGTCTTTAGATATCAAGTTTATCAGGCTCGACCAGAAACACGTCGGACTGGCTCGGCAAACCTCGCCATTCCTACGCTGTTTCTGGTGTCGCCTGATAAACTTGATATCAGAAGACACTAACATGGTATTCTCTATATAACACTGCATTTTACCTATAACCTAAAGAATAACAACATCTTACCCACCCCCAATCCACACTTACCCCCCACCCCCATACCCATACACACAAACCCAATACACCGCATGTTCGTTGTATATCTAAACGAGTCCTACGCTTTTCACCAAAGTAAATGAATGATTTATAAGACTTCATATGTTTGGAATCAAAATTTCCATTATGTTAAAAATATGAAAATATGATTTTGACATGATCAAACGATATATATATTTTTCAATTGCGATATGTTTTGATCAAAGAGTAGATAATTTTGTAATGTAATGCTCAACCCGCTCATATTTTTTTTTTTTTTTTTTTTTCTTTTTTCTTTTTTTTTGACTATATGGCATAGAAAACCCAATTTTTCAATACGCCAATTATGGACCGTCACTTAATAACTTATAATTGCTGTACATGTACCGTATAGGGTAACACAGTTCTCTGAAAAAATAATAAATAGATAAATAAATAAATACAAATGCGTAGATTTATTTTAAAGTATCCATAGTCCTATGAGTGTAAAAACGTCTAAACTCAAACCATTATAAAAGGCGGTTCAGCCTTCGCGTTTGGTAATAACATATGGGTTGACGTGCATATACTGAGTCATTTAACTGGCAAAAAGGAGAGAAAACAAGTTTTTGGAAAATAATAACTCACTCCACAAATTATTATTTCCTGGTCTGGTTTCCCATCTAGCAATGTTGTATAAACTTAGGCTGGATAGTGACTGGGTATCCACGCATGTACATTGTATTTTTACCACTTTATTCAACTTATTGAAATCGAAAGTAGGTCATTTTAGTTGCCAACCAAAATGACCCAAATAAATTTTCAAACCCTTTTTGTGTGAAACTCAAGGATGTTTTATTTGGTTAAAGCTGGCTAATCTTGGTCATTTACAATGACGAAACTATAGTGAGAAGCTTGCAGCGATACCTCATGATAAATTTTTTCATGTTGATAGAGCGATGGGGCCTTTAAAGGCAGGTATTCATTCCTGTACAAAATAGAGATATCCGTGCTTTTTATAAGTTTTATAAGATAACTGTACCTCATTTAAAGTTAAAATCTTAAAAGGTTCCTTCAGAAGTAGGAACATGGGCCATACTACGTAGTTTCGGGTAATAAAGCCTCGTCAGAACTCTGTATTTCAGATAAAGATTCTGTATTAACTTTGAAATACAGGTGCTCTCTAGACAGCCTGTGTTTATATACAATTAAACACAAGAGGTATTGGAGATGCTGATGACTGTCAAACATTGGAAACCATCAAATACCGCGTCCGTGACGCGGTGCTAGACTGTTTCGAGGTCGATATATCTCTGTCCACGCAAAATGATACAAAGCCGATTACTCTAGAGTTTAGTAACAATTTTGAATACGTTATACATGTATGCATATGCAGTGCCTCACATTGTATCTAGTACTACTCGGCATGAGCTAAAAGGAATTTATGATTCCAGATTCAGAGACGGCCAATGAAACCCGCAGACAGATAAATAACTAAAAAAACATTCAACATGTAGCGCTGAATCGTCACTGTCTTTTTGTCACCCGACGTAGGCGGAGGGGGGACTATAGAAATGACCCTCGTCCGTCCGTGTGTGCGTGCGTCCGTCCGTCCGTCCGAAATTTTGTCCCCGCAACGCCTCCTACGTCTTTCATGAGATTGATTTGAAATTTTACAGATTATATTCTTATGATATGAAGATGTGCATGTGGTTTTTGATTTTTGTTTCGGTCATTTTTGATGGAGTTACAGCCCTTGCTGACTCGGAGACTCGCCGAATGTTTCACAATGATTTGAAGATGTGCATGTGATTTTGGAATTTCAATTGTTTTAGTTTTTACAAAGTTATGGCCCTTTGTCGTTTTTGGCGTTTTTTAAACTTATAAACCGTTTGACCAAGAGAGCTGAAATTTGGTATGCTAATTGATAATTCTGATTATTGTTAGGATGTGCTTAATTGATAAGTGACAGAGTTATTCCCCTTTCATAGATATAAGACGTTCACTTAAAGGTGAAAGGATAACTCCAGAACTATTCATATTCAGAGCTGAATTTTCATTAATGCATTGTTCATTTTTCATCAAATTCATATTAGCAGGATTATGGCCCTTGTTATTTTGTTATTTGGGTATACAGTCTTGATGTTTTGGGCAATCTGTAAGGGCCTAAAGTTTCAGTCACCTAATTTTACACATTAATGCCCCTTTCTAAACTTAAAGATTTACTCCCTTTATAATAATAACAAAAATGATTTGATGAAATATTTCATGCAATACCTTCGACATGGACTAACTATACATTTGAATTAGAGTTTAGATAATAATATTTGATAAAAGTGACTTTAAACAAAAAATAAGATAATTTTTTATACAATCGCGGACCGCGGCTGAAATCGCATTATTGGACAAAAATAATTTATTTATACGTCACAATCACGTGCACGAATAAGAAAAATACCTGTACATGATCACATGACACACGTGGTCAAAATCGATGTTCTTACAGGCCTCGTGGAAATTGGTAATTTGCATTTTAATTTGCAGATTACTTTTCATTCCACATTTATCGAATAAACATGCATTTTCTCAAAACTTTTACGGTTAATTATGAGACTATAACATATTGTCCAACGAAATTTTGTTAAAATATTTGTTTCTGAAAACATCAAATATACGAGGGAGACAATCTTTAAGTATCCTATAACTATATATAGAGGCCCAGTAATTGGGTATTTGCATTTGCTTATGCTTCACTTATTATTTGCTTACCACAGGTTCTGTAATACACATTTTTTCTGTTTTAGCTCGCCTATACGAATATTGTTGTCACTCTGACGTGAGCGTCGGCGTGGGTGTCGGCGTGGGTGTTGGCGTGGGCGTGGGTGTCACACTTTAAAGTTTTACTTTAACGTTTGTTTAAAGTTTCAAATCTCAACAACCACGGGCCAGAACCTTTTACTATTTCATAGCATATCCGTTTAGTCTAAAACACCTTACCCCTGGATGAGGTCTTGGGGTGGGGCATAGGTGTCAAAATATAGGTCACACTCACTTTAAAGTTTTACGACAAAGTTTTTTGAACATTCATATCTCAGCAACCACTGGACAGACCCTTCCGTATTCGGAACATAATCATATCATAGTATAAACTTTCATTACATAACACTATACCTCAGGGTCACACCGTGGGGTGGGGCTTAGGGGTAAAAAATTAGGTCACACTCACTTTGACATTTTGCGACAAAGTTTTCAAACAGTCATATCTCGGCAAACCACTGGCAGGAAGCCTTCCATATTTGGAACATCATTATGTCATTGCATAAACTTTCATCACATTACACTATTTTCCAGGGTCAGACCCTGGGTGGGGCTAAGGGGTAAAAAATTAGGTCACACTCACTTTGAAGTTTTCAATTAAATATATCTCCATTTCTCATGATTAGATTCTTTTGATATTTGCACTGTAGTTAGATATTGTTTCAAAGTTCTACAGAGTACCACCCCTACTCCACTCAGTGACCTTGAGGTCAAGGTGATGTACTTAGACATTTGGGATTTCGTTACAGTATTCTGATAGCATACTGTTCCATAGTGCTTGGGATGGATTAAAATTATACTTGGACTGATATAAGATATTGGCTTAAGCTTTCACAAAATACTACCCCCACCCCACTGGGTGACTCTTAAGCTAAGGTCATTGATTTTATAAATATGTTGACAATACTTGGACATGCTTGCATGAAGTTTTATGTAGTACAAGCCATACCGGCAAATGCCTGTGAAATGGGCAAGCACTAGTTCATGCGAGCTATGTTGTCAGGCGACAGTTCTTGTTGGCCATATAGTTTCTATGAAACTGAATAAAGGGCTGCATTTTGTGTGACATTTCAAACGTCGGGTGACACTTGGCCGATGGCTTTTATTAACCTAGGCTTTGGTAATTCTAGGGTAGCTCCATACGGACAAAATATGCCATACGCCGTATGCAGCTATTGTTTAACGCAATAGCTATAAATACAAAAAAATGTATTCGAAGGTCGCCCTATACGGTACAACATAACAGTATCCGAACGCTCTGTCCCAGCTCTTCCGGTTTTCATAGCGTCGAATCGAGAGTACAAACATTCGCTTATAACCAGTAGTCGGAAATCATTATGTTTTGAGATTTTATCCGGAATCTGCTGCGTCATTTATACTTATTCAGCTTCGAAAATGTAGAGGTAAGTTTAATATAATTTGCTCTTCAGTCTTTTACTTTATTGCCCTGTACAATGTCGTGTATGGGTGGATAGTAAACGGTACAGTATTATATTCGCCCTTTGCATGATTCTAAAACCTTTTAGAGCCTCTTCTTACATGTTTTATAAAAATCTTTAAAATATACGGAAGGCGTTATCAATCTACAGTTTGTTAGTTTTGATAATAGGATGATATCTAGGTTTTGTACGACACAAACTCGTGTTAAATTAAGCTGTTCGGAAAAAAGATTCTGTTACGACCATGAGGTTTTCATTGTACAGGGCAATAAAGTAAAAGACCGAAGAGCAAATTATATTAAACTTACCTCTTTACATTTTCGAAGCTGAATAACTATAAATGACGCAGCAGATTCCGGATAAAATCTCAAAACATAATGATTTCTGACTACTGGTTATAAGCGAACTTTGCACTCTCGATTCAACGCTATGAAAACCGGAAGAGATGGTACAGAGCGTTCGGATACTGTGAACATAGCATCATTCGCAAACGTTGCATTGTTTATTGTAGGCTGTATACCTCTGGCCAATTACAATTCCAAGCGTGATGTTCCCGACGATATTTTGCAGTAAAGGGCTAATAGAAATTGGTTTTCCGTTCGTCTCTTGCAAGATCTTTGAAGCAGCAATAATTTCTGTTATGATCTTCCCTTCAATGGAAGTTTTTCCGACCCCGAAGTCTTTGAGGGTCTGAAGTGTGAATTTCCTTGAAGTCTTCCAGTGATGGTTGTATCCTTGAAATACCACACCTATAATGAGAAACATGGGCGTAGCTAGGCGCAATTACACAGTACGCACAATAATGTTTTATACTCATTGAGGGCAATAATAGTGAGTTAAGACGCTAAGATATTTCAAATTTTCGTGTCTGTTGGCAGTTAGTATGAAAATTATGCCCAGTTCACAACATTTCAGCATGAAAATACGCAGGTGTGTTTTGAAATTTTGTCAATTTGACAAAATTTCAATACGCACCTGCGTATTTGCGTATAGGTAGCTACGCCCTTGAGAAACAAAGTGATAGCATAGGCCTCAGTTGTGATCACTGTATCACGCAGGCTGCTGAACCCGCAACTTTACTTTCATGTAAAGCGTGGCTTTATGCCTTATGTTTTCTTAACATCAAATATTTCATAAACTTTACAATGGTCAATCAAGATATACATTATGCAATTTATTTATTTATTCATTTATTTCTATTATTCCTTTTTTGTAATCCAGTCTTTTCTTCACTGCATGTGGTGTTTCATTGTAATTGCGATGTGGCGGCTGTAAACACGTCTCCTCTTACTCCATCACACTTCTTCTTATTTTTTTTCGTTATTCCTCATGTGCAATAATGGCCACACATGTTTCACCAAATTCCGAATTCCCATTTACTTAAATGCATTTCCAAGTTTACTTTTCAATTTATTGCGGGCCAAGAATGAAATTATCGTTACGATATTTACGCGAATTTTTCATCGAAATATGATATTTCAAATGCAGTCAGGAATGTTGGTGTTTAAAATTGATCGAAATATTAGGAAAAGACATACAAAAAACTAGACTTTTGTCCAAAATACACAGATGTCCCCGCCCTACAGCCTTTGCCGATAACGCTGTTTCATGCGCCCCACACCCTAGGTCCACCCACTCCACACAAGGGACTGATCCTTATGATTAAGAATTCTATAGTAAACAATTCTGACAAATTTAAACTTTACATCATCAAGTGTATTGAAATTCTGAGTTATGCAAAACAAAATATTGAACATGTTTCTTTAGGTCCTACCCCATATTTGTGTAAATATATAGTTCCAGTAATTTCACATTCTGCATTTATATTTTGAATTGCATGAACAGAAGCACGGTTATTAATTTTCTTGCGCACATGTAAGTCAATTGAATTTTAAAAAATGATAAAAAAATGGCCACTGACTGTAGCTTTGGCATCAACATTGCTGTTATATGTTGACTCTCAATTCTAATGCACCTACGTATGTAACGCGACGAAAATTGTCATTTTGGGAATCTTTTGGGAAAATTGTCATTTTGCACTTAACGGCTCCGCTGGCGCGTCGCCGTAAAGCGAATTTTCCAACCATAAAACCGACGATTTACCTCCCAGATTACAATTTTGAGTACCGTTATCCCCTGAATATACTGTCGGAAAGCCGACGTCATCATATGTGACAGTGCCTGGGATTTTGAGCCTTGTGGAGGTGCGACGTTGACGTCACGAAACGTGAAATGAAAGTGACGTCATCAAATTTGCACGTTAAGTTAATTGGATTTCCGCGCATTGACTAACAAATTTCAAAGCGTCACCTGAAAAGAGTGATTCAACTTTTCTATAGGAGTCTTTAATTTTCTTCACCTACACTCTTTTAAGAATGTTCCCATAATAGATCTTTGAAATGAGACGTCATGAACCGGAGTTATAAAAGTTTATCCAGCTAGTATGTAGATTGTATCCAATCAGTGAAACGAAAAACTAAAATTCGGGTTGGTATGAATTTCGATTACTTTTGAAGTAAACGTTAGCGCTATTGTTTCGTGCTTCTCGAAATCTATTCTGGAAGTACAAATAAACATGAAAATGTTAAAAACAAAATTTCCGATTTTCGCTCCATAAGGCTCAAAATGCCAGACACTGTCACATATAACGTCGCTTCTCATCGGCTGACGTCTGGTTTTACGTATCTGAAAGCGTTTGATATGGGTGCAAGTAGCACACTTTTAAAGATGAAAATGTAAACAGTGCATTAGAATGGGGGATAACTGTATTAAAATTGTCATTTGGGGACTGAGGTAAATCGTTGGTTTCATGGTCCCAAATTGCGTTTTACGCCTCCGCTGGCGCGTCGCCGTAAAACGAAATTTCCGACAATGAAACCCACAATTTACCTCCCTAAATGACAACTTTGAGTACAGTTATCCCCTAGATAAAACCAAGACTCAAATTTTTATTCTTGAATGTGTCTTTTGTTTTCAAAGGCAGCCTTTGTAGATGTTTATTACTGCAAAATATTTTTTTGCATGCGACCAAGTATAAGAGTGCTGGTCCGTTTAACACTCCAGCGGTCTTGGGTTCGGGCCTCGCTGTAGGCGGGAATTTTTAGATCGTAAAGGGGGCTCCATTGCACACAGCCTTTCATTATCACCCACCCATCGCACTGATATGACTGAAATACTGTTAAAAAGGACGTAAAATCGCAATTCATCCATCCATCCCTCCATCCATCCATCAATCTGTTTAACACTATTACAGAATAAACCCATAGGTGACACTTACTGATGTCTTAAAGTGGGTGTGTATGTACACAGCGACTCTTTTTGCAAGACAGATGTGTCATTCAACCAATTTCAAGGGCAATCCAAGGTCATCGTTTGAATAATCTTGATAGTACTCGAGTACCCGATGCTACATACCAACTTTCAAAGCCCTCGGTCAATGGGTTCTGGAGAAGAAGATTTTAAAGATTTTTACCATATACTGGCAGGGTGGCCATGTTGGTCATGGGACCAAGACCTTTTGAACAAATTTGCATTCCCTTAACCTCAGGAGGGTCTATATAAAATTTGTTTATAATTGGCAGAGAGGCTTTTGAGGAGATTGTTTGAAATTGTCAGAATATGAGAGTCCAGGGTCAAAGGTCAAATAATGTCCTTGACCTCTTGCCTTGACCTCTTGCACTCGTAAATCTTTACGTACTCATTAAGATGACTGTATATAGCAATTTTTAGATCTAAATCTTCAAAATGTTCCATGAAATCTTCTGTTCTAGCATTTTCCCATCTTTGACCTTGACGTAAAAAAAGGTCAAGCTCAACCCAATGTCATCATTTGAACACTCTTGATAGTACTCGAGTACCTGATGATGCTACATACCAAGTTTCAAAGGCATCGGTCGATTGGTTCTGGAGAAGAAGATTTTTAAAGGATGTTACCATATATGAGCATGGCGGCCATATTGGTAATGTGACCCAGACCATTTTAACAAATTTTCATTCCCTCAATCCCCGAAAACTCTACATGGTATTTGGTTACAATTGACCATGTGGCTTTTGAGAAGTTTGTTTGAAATTGGCAAAATATGAGAGATCAGGGTCAAAGAATGACCTTGACCTCTTGTACTAACAAATCTTTATGTACTCGTTAAGATGACTGCATTTACCAATTTTAGGCCAAAATCTTCAACAGTTTCGAAAAAATCTTATGCTCTAGCATTTTCCCATATTTGTTTTTTTATAACAGGTCAAGGTCAACCCAAGGTCATCATTGAACAATCTTGATAGTACTTGAGTACTCAATGCTTCATACCAGGTTTCAATGCCATCCATCATTTGGTTCTGGAGAGGATTTTAAAGGTTTTTAACACATATGGACATGGCGGCCATATTGGTAATGTGACTTAGAACATTTTAACAAACTTTCATTCCCTCAAGCCCTGAAAATATTATATGAAATCTGGTTACAACTGACCCAGTGGCTTTTTAGAAGATTGTTTGAAATTTTCGAAATATAAGAGACCTGGGTCAAAGGTCAAAGAATAACCTTGACCTTTTGTTCTCAGAAATCTTCAGTTACTCGTTCAGATGACTGTATTTACCATTTTTAGGCCAAACTCTTCGAAAGTCTCCGAGAAATCTTATGTTCTAGCACTTTTCCATATAAAAGCAGCAAGGACCAAATGTTATCTTACCGTAAAATAAATCAAGGTCAACCCAAGGTCAGAATTTGAACAATCTTGGTAGTACTCACGTACTCGATGCTACATACCAAGTTTCAAGGCCATCGGCCTATTGGTTCTGGAGTAGAAGATTTTTTAAGGTTTTTACCATGTATGGGCATGGCGGCCATGTTGGTCATGTGACCTAAACCATTTGAACAACATTTTTTCCTCCAAACCCTGGAGGCGATATATGAAATTTGATAACAATCGGCCCAGTGATTTCAGAGGATGAGTCGTTTGAAAGTGTAGACGGACGACGACGGACGACGGTCAACGGAGTCTGCCCATACTAAAAGCCACCCCCTCCGAAGCCTTCGGCTCAGGTCAGCTAAAAATCTCACACACCGCTATTTGCAAAGAATAAAAAATATCACCATGTCTGAAAAAATGTTAAGAGGAGCGTAATACTTCATGACCTACATCCATCCGTCACCTTCCGCATAGCATATTACACTCACTATGGGTGTCAAAAATTGAGAACAGCCATTTGCCTCAAATGTTAACTGTAAACGCTACGCACGATCAGAGTATTCACTGTGCGTTTCAACTCTATTTTCAGCATATATAGTAACTCGCAAAATTGCAACAATGGCCATACATATATTACTGCAAATCATAGATCCTATTGTTTGTTACTTTAAGCCCCAGTCACACACACACATTACGGATAGGGCGGATAGTTGCGGATAAAATCCTCAGTTTATCCGCAGAATTTGTGGGCGTGGCCTAATTTTATTTGATGAATTTACGGATATAGTTACCAATAGATGCGTATGGATACGGATAGGTACGAACTACTAACCTTCCGTTACCTTCTGTAACCTTTAGGTGCGGATAAATGCCTTCAGATGCGGACTGTTGCGGATGCTTAGCGGATAGAAGAATAGAAAAGATTAACTGCGACGTCCACATCTGTGACTACTCCTTGTATGCTCCAGTCACACACACACATAGGGATTGTGCGGATACTACGGATGGCCCGTCCGTATTTATCCGTAATGGATCCGTATCAGATCCGCAGAGTCCGTAACTGTCCGTATCATATCCGCAGAGTCCGCAGGATCCGCGTCGAAATTTTGAAAAGTTTCAAAATTCGGACGCGGATGAGTAAACCGTAATGGTGCGTTACTAAACGCATATATCCGCATCTATCCGTATCTAATCCGTGTCGCATACGTATCTATTCCGTATCTTATCCGTTATTGAACCTATCATTCCGCAGTCCCACTCCAAGTTGAGGACCGATACGGTTTCAAGCGGATCGTTACCTTTAGTTACGGAAGTTCTGCGTTCTGTAACGGACTGTTTTCTACAGTAACGTTTCAATACAAAAAAGGTTGCGTTCCAATACTGACAGATACCTACAGGATGGTTTGGAGAGGCGGCTGTACGGCAACAACGCCAGTAGAGGCAAAGAGACAGAGACTGTATCTCAAAGACTACTACAACAGAGAGGCCGGGTCGGAGCAATGTCAGTGACATATGGTGCAGTTATGGTGCGATGTTATGTTTCTTATTTGTAACAGTGGGGTACTCTTTTCATGAACTTGCCAATAGCAAAAATAGGGCCATCATTTCATAAACTTATTTGACTTTTATCAATTCGAATTAGTTGTCCAATATAGCACAAAGTAATTCTTTTATTAGTTCCAATTAGTTGTCCAATTTAGGACAAAGTTTAATGGTGAAATCAAGCAATACATATCTACTGGTCAGGCTTGAGTAGTCGAAACTTCGAAGATGGCCCATGTTCCTTCTTTCGAATGTGTTCTGTGCTCTTGAATGAACTCTTTTAGATTTCTATTTTACTTCAGTGCCACTGGTTTCGTGCCGTGCGGCGACCATAAAACGTCTCCCCGTACGTCATCTATAGTGTAGATTATATATAATTTTTCCTTTGAGGTCAAGAAAATGTTCTGAGAAATCCGAAATTTTTTATTGGTGTAGATTTATAGTCTAGATTATTGCTTTTTTCCTTTTAGATCTTTTACGGTACTAATCAGTCTTTGAATTTACTGACTTATCAAAATTACGAAATTACATTATGCTTTCTCTGGTTTTCGTAACCAAATCATATCGGGATCACTGATGCGGTTTGCGTAGCCGAATTCTCGAAGTATGGTCCATGTACCTTCGTTCGAATGTGTGCAGTGTTCTTGAAGGATTAGAATAGTATCTACTTTATCAACTGCCGACTGAATATCTATGTCAACCAAACAGTAAATTGGTACCTTTTTCAAATCAGTGAAAGTCAAGGCAGCGAAAGGAGAGAGATGGGCTTCGCCGTTCATATGCTATGCCCAAGATACATTGACCCTAACCACCTACTTCCATCCCTCCCCCTACGGTCATTAGGCTACAGGAAACCTTTACCTTTACCCAATTTATAGTTTGAATCCAAGTATACAAATTTAAATAAAAATCTAATCCTTCATGAGCACAGAACACTAAACATATTCGAGAGAAGGAGCATGGGCCATACTTCGAGGTTACGATTACTAGAACCTCATCAATGACCCTGACATGAACCGTAACTTCCGTAACTAAAGGTAAAGCTCCGTATGAAACCGTATCAGTCCTCAACTTGGGACTGCGGAATGATGGGTTCAGTTACGGATAAGATACGGTATAGATACGGATGAGAAACGGAATATATACGGATAGATGCTGATAAATGCGTTCAGTTACGGACTTTTACGGTTTACTCATCCGCGCCCGAATTTTGAACCTTTTCAAAATTTCGACGCGGCTCCTGCGGACCCTGCGGATATGATACGAACAGTAACGGACTCTGCGGATGCGATGCGGATCCATTACGGATTAAATGGATAGATACGAATAGATACGGACGGACCATCCGTAGTATCCGCAGAATCCGTATATGTGTGTGTGACTGGGGCATAACCCATTAATGCCTCGCGTCTCAAAAAAGGAACATAGGCAAACAGTGCAGATCCAGACCAGACGCAGTCTGATCAGGGTCTACACTATTTGCTAAAGACAAATGGAAATTTCGCTTTAAAATCATCGTCCATTTGATAAGGATAGAAGAGTCCACTGGTCATTAATTGGTAAAAGTAAATATGAGCCGCGACATGACAAAACCAACAATGTGGTTGTGCGGACAGCGCAGACTCAGATCAGCCTGGGCAGCAGCCTAAATTGACCAGACTCTTTGTTAAGTGCCCAAAGGGTAGCTAATGGTCTAAGCTACCTCCATGCGGACAGCGATGACTCTGATCAGACTGGGCGGATGCCCAGGCTGATCTGAGTCTGCGCTGGGCGCACAACCACATTGTTGGTTTTGTCCCGTCGCGGCTCACATGGTACTAATAATACCTCCGCCATTCCTTGTTAGGGCCTCGAACATGGGTAGATGTCCAGGCCGATCGTTGAATACGTCTTGTTGTTTCACTAAGGCTTCGTATATGGCCTCATATCCCTTCAGAACCACGACTCTTTCTCGTCCTATCATAAAACTCATTATATTTCCATATTTCTTAGATTCCTCCATAAAAACAAGATATGGCTTTCCAGAAGACATCTTCTTCAACATCGAAATGCTCCCCAGAACAGGAAGAGACCAGGGGCCCGGCGGTAGGCCCTTCTGTTTAGTCATTTTGATATAGAGAAAAGATATCAAAACCATAACAAGCGAAATTAGAATCAGAACAACAGTCATTTCTCCAACTCCGTCCGTTAAATGGTTTACAGCCCAACATCGGGGTGAGTTTTATTCAGTTTTATACCTCGCCGACAAAGCGAGCTTTGTCTTGCGAAACTGTGTATTATGCAATACACAAATAGTACAGTATCGCATGTCAAAATGTGTAATTTGATCATTTTTGTCGAGCCCGCTTGCGTTGAGTGAGACACTGTGTTACAATGTCAGTTCGGTGTATGTCCGTGCGTGCGTTAGTGCGTGCGTGCGTGCGTGCGTCCGTCCGGATTTGTCCGGGCCATAACTTCTATATTTATGGATGGATTTCACAATAATTTGGCACAGTTGTTCTCCTTGATGAGTAGAAAGTGCCGTTTGAAACATTTGTTCATGTAGGTCCAAGGTCAAGGTCACACTTGAAGGTCAAATGATAAAATGGCCATAAATTGAGCTTGTCCGAGCCATAACTTCTATATTTACGGATGGACTTCAAAATAATTTGGCACAGTTGTTCTCCTTGATAAGTAGAAGTGCCATTTGAAACATTTGTTCATGTAGGTCCAAAGTCAAGGTCACACTTGAAAGTCAAATAATAAAATGGCCATAAATTGAGCTTGTCCGATCCATCACCTCTAGATTTACGGATGGATTTCAAAATAATTTGGCACAATAGTTCTCCTTGATGAGTAGAAGTGTCATTTGAAACATTTGTTCAGGTAGGTCCAAGGTCAAGGTCATACTTGAAGGTCAAATGATAAAATGGCCATAATTTGAGCTTGTCTGAGCCACAACTTCAACATTGACGAATGGATTTCAAAATAATTTGGCACAATTGTTCTCCTTGATGAGTAGAAGTTCCATTTGGAACATTTGTTCAAGTAGGTCCAAGGTCAAGGTCACACTTGAAGGTCAAATGATAAAATGGTCATAAATTGAGCTTGTCCGAGCCATTGCTTCTACATTTACGGATGGATTTCAAAAGAATTTGGCACAATTGTTCTTCTTGATGAGTGGAAGTGTCAAGTGACATATGTGTTTGGGTAAGTCCAAGGTCAAGGTAACACTTGAAGGTCAGATATTGTAATTTTCATAAATTGAGCTTGTCTGGGTCGTCACTTCTACTTATTTTCCTTTGTGAAAATTTGAAAAAAAAGAAGAAAATGCTGGCTAAGCATGATGTTGTTTGGCTTCTTTCTAGAGTGAAGCAGTTACTTAGTCTTGACATTCTTATAGGCCACTATAGCAAACAGCGGGCTCGACCAGTTGTCCCTGGACAACCTTCTAGTTTCCCCTGCATGTTTGTGTTACTTTTCTATCGTCTTGCGTATATTATATTATATGTTTATGTGTATGCTCTACTACTTTGAAGAAAAATAAAATATCTATCTATCTATCTAGCTATCTAGCTATCTAGCTATCTATCTATCTATCTATCTATCTATCTATCTAGTCTAAACAGAAATCTGAGCCGCAACATGACAAAACTAATAAAGTGGCAGGTGCGCCAAACGTAGACTCAGATCAGCCTAGGCATACGCCCGGTCTGATCAGAGTCTTCGCTGTCGACATGGATCTAGCTTAGACCCTTAGCTACCCTTAAAGTGCAATGTGTGTTGTGAAGACTCTGATCAGACTGGGCGGATGCCAAGGTTGAGCTGAGTCTTCGTGTGGCGAACATGTACATGCAATTTGGTTTGTTTTATCATGTCGCGGCTAATTATTTTTATTGTTTCCCTGCTCGCATCAGTAGTCTATTGATTCTTGTATATTTGTGTAACGAAAAGCCAACATCAGGGGCCGTATTCATAAAACGACTTAAGTCGTTGCTATGTTGTTGCTAAGGCCAAATTTCTATGAAGGAGATTCTCTACAACTATGAAATTTGCTCTGGAGGAACAGCCTGAAAAAGACTGTGCCTCCAGTTGTAGGGAATCTCCTTCATAGAAATTCAGCCTTAGCAACAGCATAGTAACCACTTAAGTCTTTTTATGAATACGGCCCCTGATCTCAGACTGCGCATAACCACAGGTAGTTCTGTCTTCACTGCTACATAAGTCAGAGGTCCTGGGTTCGAAACCCGGTCTGGCCACATACTTTCGTTTCTCCTTCCGCTGATTCAAGAAGGGCAGTTGTCAGTTACTGGCGAAAGTATGTGCACTTAGTACTGGTTAACCGCTTAGGAGGTCCAAGCCTGCCCAGGAATAGTGTGGTTAGGGTAACTGACCGTCCCGACATGACCATAGTTGTTTACCGTGGACGTTAAGCATCAAGTCAAGTCAAGTCTGTCTTCACAATGTAAAATAAAAAGTGAGAATAACAGCGCACAAAGATACGCAGCCCTGGGATAATATAACATTATCGTGTCTGAAGTAGCATTCCCAGTAGGTACATAACGTCGTAAGACGTCGCATCGACGTCAATGTGATGTCATGACGCTACAATGGCGTCAGTATGACATCATCTTGACTTAATGCACCTGCTAGCATTAATTTACACTGCTATATCATTCTTCAAAGAGCTCTTACTCCTCATATAATGATACTCTTGCCGAAACGATATGCAAAAGACGAAAGATGAGGAGAGACTCTTTAGTAAATGAACCAAGACAGTAGGCAAAACGTTTCATGTTCTAGCCTTCACTACCCTATAAACAGGACAGAATACTATAAGAAAGAAACAGAAAAGTTATAACTATTACAAATATTAAAGCATATGATTTCTACACCATAACTGAATATGAAATAGTATTGTTAATTTTTGCTAATGATACTAAAATATCTTTAAACACTCTTTGACTTCATTTTCGGTGGCAGCCAGAAAAAAGGTTATAAAACCGTTTAGCTGGTGATAAGGCTATTAAAGAATTAACACAAAACATTAACTCCAAATCTAGATATCATAGTTTCCCATAATTTATTCCGGAAATCTTCGCTCGTTGTGCAGAACAAGAATATATGCTCTGTAAGGGTCTGGCTTAACTCACCACAGGGACGACAAATCATACAATTTTTACCACTGAACATTAAACCCAAGAGACGAATAGCTAACTGTGTGGTCATACGATTTTTATGACATAAGGTTATCTACTGAATAACAGCGACGCCATATTGTAAAACTTAAAGTGTCATGCACTACTTGTGTCTTTTACTTGTGATGTTACCATTTTAGAACATTTTTAAATATTTCACTGACAGGAGATTATGTCTGAAGTTTTGTGTGCCAGCTTTTGGTTCATGACATCTTCTAGCTTTATATGGCTATAACATTTGGGTGAAGATGGTTGGGTGGGTGGGTGGTATGTGTGTTGAATGTGTGTGTGTGTGTGTGTGTGTGTGTGTGTGGGGTAATATGTAAATCAGTCCTGCTGTTTATCATATAAAATATACGGTGTATCCGAACTATGAATATCCATAAATCGACTCAAAGGCTTCCGTTTTCTTTTGCAAAATGTATTGATTCTCTTAAGATAAAGGATGCCATTAAGCAACCAAGACGTTTTTGAAAGCCACCCTGAAGAGGATGTAAAGGTGGCTGTATATTATCAAACAACTGAGTGCGAGTAAGCAAAATCCGTCCAAACACTTTAAGAATGTCGGAGGAGAGAGTTATCGCTCTGTAATTATCAGGATCATCCTTCCTTTTATTACCCCACTTAAATAACGTGATAAGGACGCCCTTTTTCAAATCATCGGGTGCATATCACAATTTAAGCATTGCACTAAACAAATTTGCAAGTAAGTGAATTAAGGTTTGACCTCCGAATTCAATATGTTCGTAAGAAATACTATCTTCGCCCGCAGCCTTACCTCTTTTACCTAACTGAACAGCAGACTGGACTTGCTCCGCACTTATAAGCGGAGTTTGCTCGGCTTGCACTTTGTGTTCAATGTTTGTCCGTGCTCTTTGCTCCGTTTTTTATCATGCATCTGCTACAAACTTGCACCTGATACCAGGAATATGATAACATAATGTGATATCATGTCACTTTAGAACGGTGCTTCTAATGGTGCATGATGAATAGAAAACCATGTACACGTAAGTGTCGTTTGTTATCCAGTAATTAGGCTCGACCAGAAACAAATCGGACTGGCCCGGCAAGCCTCGCCATTCATATTCTGTCCCTGGTCTCGCCTCATAAACTTAATATCAAAAGACACTAGCATTGTATTTTCTATTTTCGTTTTCGTGGCAGGCCCTGAATAATGTAATCTGTGCATTAAACGACCTGTTTGGATAGATCAAAAAACGTAATTGATGGTCAAATATAAACGTTTTCGGTTGATTTGTTGTTTTGGTTTACAGCTCCTTGAGACAGTATTACAGTCTATGTCGAGCCGTTTCCGAAAGAGAGAGAGAGAGAGAGAGAGAGAGAGAGAGAGAGAGAGAGAGGGGAGAGAGAGAGATTCAAACCACACCCGCACCTACACTAACACAGAAAGTCTTTGCCTTACTATTATGCAAACTTGACAGGCGCCCCGGCACTAGGTTTACCCGGCCCCATCGCACGAGCCAACCAAAGACATCCCCTTTCACTTAGATATTAGGATATTTGGGTAAAATCTTTGAAAACAACCCCTCTTACATGTCATCGGCAGCAGAAGGGCAGTTGTCAGTTACCGGCGAAAGTATGTTCACTTAGTACTGGTTAACGCCTCAGGAGTGCTAAGCCTGCCCAGGGATAGTGTAGTTAGGGTAACTGACCGTCCCGACATGACCATAGCTGTTTACCGTGGGCGTAAAGCAACAAACCAACAACGACAACAACAACAAATCTTATGTCCGCTTGGTAGTGGTCTTCTAGCATTATTGTCAGTTATTTAGCTGCCCGCTGTGCTTTTCATTTTAGTTTGTAATTTGAAACAGTAAATGGTTAAATTAACACATAAAACAAAGAAACCACAGCAGATATACCGCGCCGGAAGGGTCAGTAGTAGATCACTGGAGAGCTTTTAGTTCTACTGGATTCAAATCCACTCCCTCTGCTGCATTAAATCTGTTTCAGCCCCCCCAACCCTAACCCCTCCCCCCCCCACACACACATCCTAAACACGCAGACTAGTAAGTTATAACTACCGTTCCAAAGCTATTGTTGTGGTGTTCTATTAATGTTATTTATTTGTCAGCTTTTTGTCAGTATACGATTTTTTATACAATACTGGGGCCGTATTCCTTAAACAACTTAAGTGGTTGCTATGCTGTTGCTAAGGCTAAATCTATATGAAGGAGATTTCCTACAACTATGAAATTTGCTCTGGAGGAACAGTCTTTCTCAGACTGTTCCTCCAGAGCAAATTTCATAGTTGTAGGGAATCTCCTTTATAGATATTTAGCCTTAGCAACCGCATAGCAACGACTTAAGTTGTTTTATGAATACGGCCCCAGATGACTCTCGTTATCTCAAACACTGATAATTCCTTCTTATATCAAAGAATATACTTTGGACATCCCATCTTTCTTTACGTTTCAGCCCCTGCTATCTCAAACTACTGCTATCTCAAAGTAAATTTTCTGAGACCAGAAAATTTACTTTGAGATATCAATAGTTTGAAATGAACTTCGACTTTTGAGATATGGAGAGTTGATCGTAGTTAGGATAGAATGTGATAGAATGGCTCTTGTTTATCTGTTTAAACTTGTATATACAGTACATATATATTTTTTTATGTATTTTATTCGTTTAATGGGTTACAGGGCGCCACGTGGTAGACTAGTCGTATGGCTAAATGTGTTTAACCCTCTTTAAAAAAGTAAGTAAATAGCCTCGCGACTGTCCGCTTGGAAAGAGCTGGCCTCTTTGCATTTCGCTTGTCTTGTTTTGCTTTGGGTGCAGTCTTCATTGTTTTCCTTTCCCATTTTGGGGTTTAGGGCGGTATCTAGAAAACGACAGTGTCGGTTCCCAATCACTGCATCTCCTCGTTGTTATATCTGTGACAATGTTTGAAATTTCAACCTTGTGGAGGGTGGCGTTGATGTCACGAAACGTGAAATGAAAGTGACGTCATAAAATTTGCACGTAAAGTTAATTGCATTTTCGCGCACAGACTAATAAATTTTCAAAGCGTCACCTGAAAAGAGTGATTTAGCATATCTTACGGCGTGTTTAATTTTCTTCATCTACACTTTTTTTTAAAGAATTTTCGCATTTTAGATCTTTGAAAAGCGATGAGCTACGAACCAGAGTTACAAAGGTTTATCCAGGTAGTATGTAAACTGTATCCAATCAGTGAAATGAAAACAAAAAATCGGGTTGGTGTGAATTGTGTTTGCTTTTGCAGTTAACCATAGCGCTATTTCTTTGAGCTTCCCGAAATCTATTCTAGAAGCGCTTATGAATACGAACATGTTAAAAACAAAATTTCCGATTTTCGGCGCTATAAGGCTGAAAATGTCTGGGCCTGTCACTTAATTGCACAATATTTTGTATTTCCTTGCAATTCTGTTGTTTCGGGAAGTAACAAAAATATGTTGTACTCTTCAAACATGCTCTTTTGAATAACTATATACCGTACATTTTTTATCCTTAAAGAAAACAACTAAAACGAATATGCAAGACGAAAATATGCAAGAAGATGTAATAACATTAATTTTAATCAGTAACAGATAACATGTACCGTACATTTTTTATCCTTAATAAGAAAACAACTAAAACGAATATGCAAGAAGAAAATACATGTGTGCAAGAACATGTAATAACATTAATTGTAATCAGCAACAGATATAATGTACCGTACATTTTTTATCCTTAATAAAGAAAACAACTAAAACGAATATGCAAGAAGATAATACATGTGTGCAAGAAGATGTAATAACATTAATTTTAATCAGTAACAGATAACATGTACCGTACATTTTTTATCCTTAATAAAGAAAACAACTAAAACGAATATGCAAGAAGAAAATACACGTGTGCAAGAAGATGTAATAACATTAATATTAAACAGTAACAGATATAATGTACCTTCCATTTTTATCCTTAATAAAGAAAAAAACTATAACGAATATGCAAGAAGAAAATACATGTATGCAAGAAGATGTAATAACATTAATTTTAATCAGTAACATATATAATGTACCGTGCATTTTATCCTTAATACAGAAAAAAAAATATAACGAATATGCAAGAAGAAAATACATGTATGCAAGAAGATATAATAACATTAATTTTAATCAGTAACAGATAGCATGTACATGAACAAACATAACTAGCATATACAAGTACATGAAACAAGTAAACCAATAACTGTCACTATTAAGTGTGCTTCGTCCGGCGATGTCAAAATACATGCTGCTAAAATGGTTGCATCTGATCAGACCACTCATTTAGCAGTGCCAACTATACTTTATGCTCATGCACTTCTGATCGTTATGATACCCAGCCGATTATAAGATTGATTTCCCTTCCAAAACATTCCCCAAAATTTAAATCCGCCACAAAAGACGGACGCAGATTTTTGGATATGTTTTTGGATGCAAAAATCATTTTTAAGGAGAACTAGACATTACTGGCTTAGATATTTGAAGACACTGTTAGTCATTCCAGAGAAGAACAAGAGCTCCGCAAGCGGGGCAATATACGCCCGTTTCTGAATGTTTTTTTTGCACCATTTCATCCTTGTCTACATTGCTATCAAGTTTATAAATATAAATATAAAGACATTCCAAACATTAAGGCTCTCAAAAGAAAAGCCTTAAAAAAGTAATCAAAGGGATGTAACTAAAAAAAATAAGGAAGGAGAAGCAATTATTCTTTTTTTTTTGACATACTGTCTCAACCTTATTCACATTGCTATAAAGTTTCGTCAAGATATTCCATACGGTTACCTAGTAATGACTTGCCCAAGAATAGCAGTAGAAATTAATCAAAGGAATGTAACTCCATAAATAAGGAAGGGGAAGCAATTGTTCTTATATAAGACACACAGCCTCAACCTAATACACATTGCTATGAATTTTCATCAAGATATTCCATACGGTTGCCTGCTTATCGCTTGCATAAGAATAGGCTTAGAAAATATTCAAAGGGAGGTTATTCCAAAAATAAGTAAGGGGAGGCAATCGTTCTTATATGTGACATATTGTGTCAACCTGATATACATCACTATCAAGTTTCATCACAATAGTCCAAAGGGTTAGTTAGATATGAGGTATACAAATATAGTCTGACAAAATAATCAAAGGGAGGTAACTCAAAATCTAAGTCAAGGGGAGTAACCATTCTTGTATGAGACACGTTGTCTTAACCTCAAAAACATTGGTATAAAGTTTCATCATGATATTCCAAAGAGTAACCAAGTTATGGAATGCTAAAGAATTGCCATACAAACTGCCATAGACGAGTTTTTTCAAAGGGCTGTAACTCCGCTAAAAATCATCGGAGGAAAATTTCCGTAAAATATGCGCTACTCCACATCGTAGTCTTACTATTTACAGAGGTTCAGCTTAATTGGATGAAAACTGTAGGAGTTATCCGGAAACGAACACCCCAAAAATTCTAAGTAAAGGGCTGTAACTCCGTTAAAAATCATTGGACCGTAACCTCGAAACAATAGGCGCTGGTCCACCTCATAGTCTTACTAAATACCAAGTTTCAGCTCGATCGGATGTAAACTGTAGGAGAAGTTATCCGGAAACGAAAAGTTAACGCAGGACGGACGGACGGACGGACGGACGGACGCCAGCGCCATAACAATATACGTCCCGTTTTTCAAACGGGCGTATAAAAACACCTAAGTCGCGACACGACAAAACCAACAAAGTAACATGTGCGCCCAGCGAATACTCGGCTCAGCCTGGGCAGCCACCCAGTTTGATCAGCGTCTTCGCTGCTGGCATAAGGATATATCTTAGGCCCTTAGCTACTCTTTAAGTGCACATCAAAGACTCTGGTCAGACTGGTGAGCGGATTCTAAGGCTGAGCTGATTTTTTTTTGCGTGGAGCACATGTCACTTTGTTGGTTTTGTCGTGTTACGGCTCAACTGTCCAACCTTCTAACCGATGCGATAGTATCCAGTCCCTATTAATACAGGATACATTAACGTGCAACTGCTTTTATCTTGTACGTCATCGGCGCTCGTGTCATTTGAAACGGCTTTGCATCAAATGAACTTACTACGCCCTCTTCTCCACGAGTAAACGTGAACTGTTGTAGTAGACGTGAGAACACAAGAAAGAGCTCCATCCTGGCTAACGGCTCACCTAGACAAGCCCTTGGTCCTGTAAACAGAATCACAATATGAGGGATTGATTGACCGGGAGACGTACTAGTAGAGTAGTCAAGTACCAGAATCATAATAAGTCCGAGCTCATGAACCATATAGACAACGACATATACGAAATATTTGTTACATAGACATGGACCCCCATAAAAGGTGTGACCAATTGCTCGCGAGTAGTAGGCCTCGCCTGCCTATTATAACATACCCCACTATATGTATGCATATGTGGAATAAGTCAGTGAAAAAAGTCCGGTATTTGAGAGCCCTCCTATGCTTCGGCTGAGGTCATCAAATTGGAAATACGTTTAGAAACGGCCACATTGTAGGGATCAACGAGGTCATGGTATATCCCATAGAACCCACAGACTTTTTAAGCGATGTCACAAGCTTCGCTCTGCCATACTCCTATGACAACAATTTATTGGTGAGCAGCTTTCCTCTGTCAACAAAGTTTTGATATATATTTGAAACTATAATAATAGTTATCCATATAGCTCATCACAAACGTATTCCTATAGTCTGCCTTTGTAAGAAAAAGCAGTATCTCCAATCAAATATTTACATAATATGCTCAAAAGTTAATCATGCCAGTTGCACTTTTGTCTGTAACTGTATGCAACAACTAAATGCCGTATTTTCACCTAAACAACAAGACCCGTGGAGAAGAAAAATCCGCGGCCATTGTCAAAATTCAGAGTTAAATCAGAAATCTCGACACGACAATGACGCCGATGAATACACCGACGACACCGAGTAAACAATGCCCAGTAAACACACAATATTTCTACAACATGCCGTATAAATGATGTATCTTTAACAACATTTGCACTTATTGATAAAACATAAAATAATGATATTATTTAAAACTGTTTTGTTAATATTGAAAAGTAAAATCAACATTATGAGAGCGTTAGTCCAAAAAACAACAACAAAAAAAAAAAAACAAAAAAAAAAAAAAAACAAAAAAAAAAAAAAACGAACGTAGTAGTTTCAGCAGCTTCATGTAGTAGTGGCGTTTCCTTGTTTCCTTTTGAAAACGTGTTTGAAAAAATATGGCATGTATATATGTACCTAAACCGTATCAACACCCAACTCATATTAATCGAAATTAAGATATTTTTCCGCAGCACAGGTATGCTCTGTTTCGCAGTTGTCAGCCATGTGCAAACTCACCTACTGAGAATGGTATAAAAGCGTCGTTCTTGATAATGTGGCCTCCCTTGTTTAGAAATCGAGCTGGATTGAACTTCTCTGGCTCTACCCAGTACTTAGGATCAAAGCTGACAGAGTATAAGAAAGGTATAATCAGGGTTCCAGCTGGAATCTTGTATCCCAAGAGTTCTGTATCTTTCGTTGTACTGTGTAGCAGGCCAAGCGGAGCTGAAAGTAAAATAGAACAAGTAATTTTAACCAGGAAAATTTGCGAAAACGGTATATTTTACATTTCGCGAACGTCATTTCGGAAGTCACAGACGCCGACCAAGGAAGTCAAGAAAAGAAAAGATTTCGTTGAAGAAAATGGCGGAAAATATAGAAATTCACATTGAAACTCGGCACGTTAACATTCACCTCAGCATATATACGGTAACAAAATATTTCACAGTAACATATATTACGCCATATGTAGCTCATCTCTATATTTCATTCAGTGTAATACATTTTGACATGTAAAACTCGTCAATATTTCCCAGTCTCTGTATTTCCACCAGAGCAGAATGTATAGTTATTGAATATATAACTCACCAATATTTCTCACTTTCTGTATTTCTAACAGAGTAGCATATACTATTGGATATACAACGCACCAATATTTCTCAATATCTGTATTTCCATCAGAGTAACATACACTAGATCTATTGCATAACTTACCAATATTTCCCAATCTCTGTATTTCCATTAGCACAGCATCTACATATGGCAGTTTTACCCTGTCAGCATAGTCTATAGGTTTATCGCCCAATACCTGATAAATTATATGCAGAAACAAGTAGCAAACGTGAAATACAACCTCTTCAGATCATCACTCTATGCGTCTCGAATGTATCTATGCATAAACACCGAATAAGGAAGGTTAGCGAAGGAAATTTCAGTGGTCGCAGAGCTCCAGATAAGAGGGGGTATTGAGGATAATTCAAAGATAATTTTTCTTATTTCTTAACGAAAACATATGTTGTGACCCCTCATTAGAACCGTCTCAACGAGACGGTTCTAATGATGGATCACAAAATATGTTTTTATGGAGAAATATGGATAATTATCCCTGAATTATCTCTGTTACCCCTTCTTATCTGGAGCACTGGGTCGACTTATGCAGGACAGGGATCTCCACCTGTCAGACGGCCCGTTGTATCTGTTGAGTCCTCGTCTTTGCTTCTTCATGATGTTGAAATTTGATTTATGTGTTTACCGTGATGATTCATTGACGAGTTAGAGGGTTATCATGCGAACCGAACAACCAACTAAATGTTTTGTACCACTTCAGAAACTGAGGGTGAGGTTGGGCCTGTAAAATCGATTTAAGCCCCCCAGTAATTCATTACTGACCGTTCCAAGGCGGTAGTTCTGTTACGCAGAAGGTTTTACACTCGGTCGACACGGTGTAGAGCCTTATGCGTCGCCAGGACGGCGGAGGGTGACTTCCGGTTAAAGGGTTATCTACTAGTGTAATACACTGACAAGGAAACTCTAACAACGTTAGAATTTTTTAAGTTTATATATAATGTAAATTCTATATACAACAATACAATTTACAACTGTCACAATTACAATAATATACAACACATATTAGTTCATGTCGCTGGCCCAAGTAAGGTGTTTGTTTCAAATCTGTAATCGATTTGCGTACAATACGCAAATAGATTACCGTATGACGTCAACACCGTACTCGGCTCAGCGCCATGAACTAAAGGAAAACACAAAGAACAAAAGACGTCAGTTTGAGCTCATAGAAAAAAAACAAGGCCTTATGTTGGTAGACTTTAATTCGTCGTTCCCTGGATCATGTCATGGGCCAGTCCATATATCATGAGGAACACCAACTCTTATTAACACGTGCACGATTATATAATGGTCGCTCCCTGGATCGTACCAGGGACCAGTCTATATATATTAAAACACCTTAGTGGACGAACACTGTCCCACACTTGATGTGACCTTCAGATCTTATCACAGAATCTGGCAAAACTGTGCTAACCACTTCCGCCTACATTTTGTGCTTCCCGCCTCTGCTTAGGAACCATGCACAAACGGCGTTGTAACTGCCTCTACCCGGGTTGGTATTAACCTGGAGACGTATATCGCATCTCCAGGTGAGACGTGGCTCTAAGCCCTAACAGCTGACTGCCGGACTTGATGTGCCTAAAAATAACGAACTTACACTTAATACATTGTAACTACATAATAACAATACGTTAGACTTGGGCCTGTCTTGGAAATACCATACAACGCCCTCGGCGAATGCCGAGCATAACGTGCACACGCCAGCCGTGTCACTAGACACGACTCGCGCTCACGATGTAAAGCTAAAAGTGTGCTTACCACTTCCGCCAATGAAGAAACGTAGATCCTACCACGCATGTGCGTCAAAGGATCTGACGTCAAACATTGTCAAGAAGTATACTGACGTCAACAGGCATTACCATGACATACCCCACATAAAACATGAATAATCTAAACATAAAACATGAATAATCTAAACAATGTCCTATTTACATTAAATTGATTGACCAAAATCTAACTCGCATATGTCTTAATTCATTTCTTTAAACTAAGCGTAATACCATTTGCCATAGAATATAATAGCTGAATAAGCGTTTCTCACACATTTGGGATCATAACGTTTGATCTGACATCATGACATCAATGATGTTATACCATATGACGCCGTCTAATGAAGGCAAATCAAACGCATGATGACCAAATGCTACCATTATAACTTATGGAAAAAACCCTTAATGCGGTGCATGCTATGGCGTCAATTGACGTCACGAGTATATAAATTAGTTCCCTTACAAATCAATCTACTTCTATAGGCCACGTATACGTGAAACTAATATAAAAAGTGCTGACGTCGCAATAACATGAATGCAACTGACGTCACATGAATAACATGAATGCAACTGACGTCACTGGACGTCAAATAGACGCACACCATTGCAACCAACATCAGTGATATAAACTATTTCCGAAATTTACAAAACTTCCTAATATACAAATATTATGCGCAGCATGCTTACTAACAAAATCGGTCGACACATGCGCAGCCTGATCACTGCCAACAAAATCAAATCAGTCGACACATATAATCATACCATATCAATCAGAAGTCACATTTTTCATTCTTAGCCAAACTATTCTAAATAAATATAATAAAATCTTACCCTTCTAGGTCTTAACACAGAATCTGGGCACACAACAATATAACATCCATCAAGAATTAAACAGCCACGTCTAACTTTTCATTAAAAGATAGGCGTATAAATACTATGCGTCTCACATTAAAATCATGCAAAGCGCTTTCCACAATCAAAAGACTCGTGCAGGTATTCACCTTAAAATCATGCAATACGCTGTCCACGAGAGGTATTCACAAACAACCCATGCATAACGTAGTCACAATTTCCGTAAACGTTTTATTACCACAGTTACCCTAAAAACTGTAGCCTTACTGATTGAAAGGATTAAAATAATCTCGACGACATAGTGGACGATTAGATCCATTTCGTAACATAGGTTTCCCCTTAGGGAGAAAAAAACATAACAATGTTTCTTTTCTGAAATAGTACGAAATGCGATCGAATCGTAGGCTATGTCAAAACTGGAAAACTAGCTATATACACAACAACGGTGCGATGCATAACGTTGCCAAACTATCTACTAAGGTAGTCCGCCCCCAAATTATCTTGGCAACTGATCTATCTAATCCCAAAGTCAATCAATTCTCTGTGTCGTACCTGTCGTGCCTCAAATGGAATGGGGAAGTATGGGTAAGTCTGATCGAACACTAGGTGGAAATCGCCACCTTTAAGTGTATCAGACGTAAAATTAACGTTGTTTTTGACATTACACCTACTTCGCACGACAGATCCCACAGGATCCGTTGCCTCTGCCTCTAATCTACTATCGCCACCGTGTTCTTCCATATTCGATTTCTGAGTCGACGTTACGTCGTCGGGCTTTACGTTTTCACGTATGAAGTCATATTGGGATACGTCCTCTGACGTACAAATGTTAACTCTTTGGACATTCGGATCACTGTGATCCTCTGATCCAACATTGTCACGTGCATTAACAACTGCAGACGACACGTTCTTTTGACGTTGAACGTACTGCTTAATCATGTTAGCAGGATAAGTATTCACGGCGCCCTTGACGTTAATCTTGTAGTTCATTGCATTGACTACTTCGACAACTTCATATGGCCCGTTCCATTGAAGTAACAATTTATTGCACTCATTCGGGAGTAGCAAAAGTACTTTGTCTCCGACGTCAAACTTACGCGACCTCGCGCGTTTATCATAATAAGCATTCTGCTTTACGTCCATTTTCCGGACAATATCCTGTGCTAACTTACACGTTCTCTTAAATCAATAACGTATTGATACGTCAATAACGCACGTTGGTCAGTTTCCTCTACAGACCATAATTCCTTTAATATTTGCATAGGACCCCTAACATTACGCCCATACAACAGTTCAAACGGGGAAAAACCTAATGACTCTTGCGGAACTTCCCTTACTGCGAATAATAATGCTGGGAGATACCTGTCCCAGTCATTCGGACGTTCTACGCACATTTCACGTAATATCTGCTTCAACGTATCATGGAATTTCTCCACGGGTCCTTTACCAGTAGATTGATAAGGAATAGTTGTCAAATCTTGAAGCGACAACAACCTACTAACCTCTCTCATGACGTCAATCGTGATCTTACTATCATGCTCGATTAGCATTTCACTCGGTATTCCTAATCTACTGAACATCTCAACTAACGCTTCGGCTACGCGTCCCGTTTCAATGCCGGGTAACGCTACCGCCTCGGGATATCTCGTCGCATAGTCTATCATTGTTAAAATATAGCGGGTTTTCCTGTCAGAACGAGGTTCTATCGGTCCAACTATATCAACAGCGACTCGTTTAAATGGTGTGTCAATCTGTGGCAACTTTCCTAAAGGAACCTTAGTGACACGACCTTTTTGAATAGTCCTTTGACATATGTCACAAGATTTACAAAACCTTGCCACATCACCACAAATTCCAGGCCAAAAGAACTCAGTTAACACTCTATCCATAGTTTTCTTTATGCCCAAATGACCTGACATCAAGGTTTCGTGCGCCAATCTTAACACCTTTTCACGAAAACCTTCAGGGATAATAAGTTGCAAAGTGACCTTGTTTCCCTTAGTAAACTGCCTATACAATAAATCTTTCTTTCGAATAAACTTAGTTTCACCCCGGTTCAATCCACGACTAATAGTCACATTCCCAGATTCCACTCTTTGCCTTATGCCATTCAATTTAGGGTCAACAACTTGGGCCTGCTTCAATGCCTCCTTATCACTAGCAATAATTTGATCAGGAACTTTAAGTTTCTTATAGACCTCTTCACCTTGCTTAGCTTGTGACCTAGTCACTGCCGCCATTGCAAAACGGGACATATCGGGAAGTTTTGACCCGTCAATATTTCCAATAACCAGGTCATACAATGTATCTTCCATGCACAATGCCTCAGTTTTTCCTGTGAAAAATGGACAATCTATGTCAACCATTGCTAAGGGATACCTTTGGGTAGATTCATCAATCAAAGTTACATCAGATTCTCTACCAAGTAATTGATCATTAGAAACCAAGTTTCTACGAACGACACACCCAGTACAACCTGTGTCCCTTAAAACTACAACAGTCTTACCATTAACCGTACCCTGCGCTGTTGGTAATCGCGACCTTAAAAAGTAACAGACACCTTCCCTATCCACGTTATCATTGATTAATAGACTTTCTTCCTTACTCTTATAGAGACCTTCAATTTCATGAGACCTATTCATTGTAGTTTTACAAAAGCTCATTTGATGTCCGCCACCCCGACCACGTCCGCGGGAATAACCCCGACCACGGCCACGATCTGAACTACTACCCTTCGTCTGTACAGTATCGCTCTTACTCTGTGATCTTTGTGTCTCATCTTTCGGTGCATAACTACTCCCCTTACTTCCGCTATACCCGCTTGCATTTGCACCTACCTCCGCACTATATGCTTGCTTCCTATCGGGATTCTTAAAACATTTATATGTTAAATGTCCCTTACCACAAATACTACATTTTATCTCTGGCTTCGCACTCGGCTTATTATCAGATCTACTCTGAGTTACGCCCTTAATATCACGCTGCCCCTTATTAACACAAGCGTAGACACCGCCACGTGCTTCTGCAAATAAATCTGCTTCCCTAGCCATCTCACCTAGATTCGTGAATGTTTTCGGTTTCAAATGAACATACAGTTCTTTACTACAAGATTCTAAAAACTGATCTCTAGCGAAAAAATCGCAAACAGATTCATAAGACTGGTCTACCTTCGCCATTTTCAACCATTTATTAAGATACGACCTAAGTCTACTACTAAACTGAATAAACGTTTCGGACTTTTCAGGCCTATCATAGCGAAATTTCTTCCTCAATCCGCGTTCAGTCATATCAAAATTTTTTAACAACGCATCTTTCAACTTGTCATAATCCGCTGCATCATCTACAGACAATCTATCATAGACATCAAGCGCGCGACCTTTAAGTAATGCGCTTAAATATGCAGCCCAAACGTTTTTATCCCATTTATTCGCCGTCGCGTATTTCTCAAACCTTGATAAGTAACTATCCATTTTGTCCTTACTTTCATCAAAATACGGTAACTTGGGATCTCGCGCATGCGCTAGCTTTTCAGCCTTCTGTTTTTCTAATTCAACTCTAAACGTTACCTTCTGCAACTCTATCTGATTCTTTAACTCGCGTTGCTGCAATTCAAAACTGTACTTCAACTTTTCTAACTCAACTTCGCTCGACAACTTTGCTTCCTTATCGCTTTCGACTTGATACAACCTAGCTTCCCTATCTTTCTCGGCTTGCCGCTCTATACTTTCAATCCGCGCCATCTCGATTTCCCTATCCGCCGCAATCTTAGCTTCTTCCGTCGCGATCCTAGCCAATTCAATTTCCCTATCTTTTTCGGCTTGCGCGATCCTCTCTTTCTCCGCTGCGATCCTCTCTTTCTCCGCCGCGATCTTAGCTAACTCAATTTCCCTGTCTTTATCGGCCTGCGCAATCTTTTCTTTATCAAGTGCCCTTACCGCGTGCCTTTCTGCCCTCTCAGTCTCTTGCTGTTGCTTTACAAATTCCTGCAATGCCTGCCCCTCATAACCTAACTCTTTTCCCGTCTTAACTAACTGATCCATGACGCTTAACGTAATGCTCACGTTAACTTAACTGAAACCGATGTTCACTTATAGTCACACACGTTAACTAAAACGTTAACAATAATAATAACAAACTAATCCAACTAAAACGTTGATTAATTAGTATACACGCGATCTAGACGTAGCTATTAAAGTTACGTCGATAACAGACCGGAAATGACGTCATAAACTGAAGTTGACTTTGCCGAGAATTTCTTTTCACTTTCAAATGACACAATTAGATGACGTAAATAACCCACATACAATTACGCCCAACTTGATCTAGCGTATCGGATATACAAACGTAACGTATGTAACGCAACGTATTAACACTGACACGACAACTGTACGTCCTACATTACAAAACCATATAAGATACCAACGGTAAATCAAACTTAAGATTCCGCTATTAGGTTTGATTCTAACGATATTATATTACGTTACGAGTAACCTACGTTACTAAATCAGGACACAAAATGGACCTCAGTAACGGTTACGACAGAACGTACAAACGTTTGAATTATTGAACTAACAGATTGTCATGCAACAGCAGTGCCCAGGTACTCAAATGGACCTTAAAACTAAATATGTATCATCCGTGCCAAGACAATTCAGGTCTATATAACCTCAGTTTCCCCACTCAGATATGCAACCTGTTACATTTTATCACAAATTAATGCATGGGCTATCGCACTTCATCACGCAGGGAATAAGGATAGTTGACCTTAATTGAGTGTAGGTTACATTTACAAAGAATTTAGTGGCAAAATTGCTCCCCTAAAATTCACAGCCTTACGTCACCTTAGAAAAGAACAATCAGAAAGTCAATAATAATAAAAAAAAATATCTGACAAAATTGTGCCTAGATTCTGTATATATTGTCAATGTGTTACACTGGCAGATATTAACCGGAAATCAAATCCCACTTCTGACACCATGTTACGCAGAAGGTTTTACACTCGGTCGACACGGTGTAGAGCCTTATGCGTCGCCAGGACGGCGGAGGGTGACTTCCGGTTAAAGGGTTATCTACTAGTGTAATACACTGACAAGGAAACTCTAACAACGTTAGAATTTTTTAAGTTTATATATAATGTAAATTCTATATACAACAATACAATTTACAACTGTCACAATTACAATAATATACAACACATATTAGTTCATGTCGCTGGCCCAAGTAAGGTGTTTGTTTCAAATCTGTAATCGATTTGCGTACAATACGCAAATAGATTACCGTATGACGTCAACACCGTACTCGGCTCAGCGCCATGAACTAAAGGAAAACACAAAGAACAAAAGACGTCAGTTTGAGCTCATAGAAAAAAAACAAGGCCTTATGTTGGTAGACTTTAATTCGTCGTTCCCTGGATCATGTCATGGGCCAGTCCATATATCATGAGGAACACCAACTCTTATTAACACGTGCACGATTATATAATGGTCGCTCCCTGGATCGTACCAGGGACCAGTCTATATATATTAAAACACCTTAGTGGACGAACACTGTCCCACACTTGATGTGACCTTCAGATCTTATCACAGAATCTGGCAAAACTGTGCTAACCACTTCCGCCTACATTTTGTGCTTCCCGCCTCTGCTTAGGAACCATGCACAAACGGCGTTGTAACTGCCTCTACCCGGGTTGGTATTAACCTGGAGACGTATATCGCATCTCCAGGTGAGACGTGGCTCTAAGCCCTAACAGCTGACTGCCGGACTTGATGTGCCTAAAAATAACGAACTTACACTTAATACATTGTAACTACATAATAACAATACGTTAGACTTGGGCCTGTCTTGGAAATACCATACAACGCCCTCGGCGAATGCCGAGCATAACGTGCACACGCCAGCCGTGTCACTAGACACGACTCGCGCTCACGATGTAAAGCTAAAAGTGTGCTTACCACGTCCGCCAATGAAGAAACGTAGATCCTACCACGCATGTGCGTCAAAGGATCTGACGTCAAACATTGTCAAGAAGTATACTGACGTCAACAGGCATTACCATGACATACCCCACATAAAACATGAATAATCTAAACATAAAACATGAATAATCTAAACAATGTCCTATTTACATTAAATTGATTGACCAAAATCTAACTCGCATATGTCTTAATTCATTTCTTTAAACTAAGCGTAATACCATTTGCCATAGAATATAATAGCTGAATAAGCGTTTCTCACACATTTGGGATCATAACGTTTGATCTGACATCATGACATCAAAGATGTTATACCATATGACGCCGTCTAATGAAGGCAAATCAAACGCATGATGACCAAATGCTACCATTATAACTTATGGAAAAAACCCTTAATGCGGTGCATGCTATGGCGTCAATTGACGTCACGAGTATATAAATTAGTTCCCTTACAAATCAATCTACTTCTATAGGCCACGTATACGTGAAACTAATATAAAAAGTGCTGACGTCGCAATAACATGAATGCAACTGACGTCACATGAATAACATGAATGCAACTGACGTCACTGGACGTCAAATAGACGCACACCATTGCAACCAACATCAGTGATATAAACTATTTCCGAAATTTACAAAACTTCCTAATATACAAATATTATGCGCAGCATGCTTACTAACAAAATCGGTCGACACATGCGCAGCCTGATCACTGCCAACAAAATCAAATCAGTCGACACATATAATCATACCATATCAATCAGAAGTCACATTTTTCATTCTTAGCCAAACTATTCTAAATAAATATAATAAAATCTTACCCTTCTAGGTCTTAACACAGAATCTGGGCACACAACAATATAACATCCATCAAGAATTAAACAGCCACGTCTAACTTTTCATTAAAAGATAGGCGTATAAATACTATGCGTCTCACATTAAAATCATGCAAAGCGCTTTCCACAATCAAAAGACTCGTGCAGGTATTCACCTTAAAATCATGCAATACGCTGTCCACGAGAGGTATTCACAAACAACCCATGCATAACGTAGTCACAATTTCCGTAAACGTTTTATTACCACAGTTACCCTAAAAACTGTAGCCTTACTGATTGAAAGGATTAAAATAATCTCGACGACATAGTGGACGATTAGATCCATTTCGTAACAAGTTCTGTTGTGGTTCTTTGTTGCCTGTTTTTGGTGTCAGAGTTTCTGTGATGTTTTACCTTATGTATGTTATTATTATTTTTGGTTTGGTTTGGGTTGCTGAGTGGCCACCTTTTGGGAACAAGCTGCTCACTCGGTTGGCCATATGTTCTCTGTATCTTAATTATTTGTAATCTTAGTTGCTTCCAACTATGGTTTGAGGGCTGGATTTGGATTTTGATTGTTTCAGTTCCTGGTCTTTGCATACTTTTTACTTTTAAAAGTAGATGTATACCTGCAATCGCACCAAAGTTTGGAAACAGATAACGGGCGTACGGATTCGATTTTTCTGCGCATTTATCTGCGAATAATTATTAGAGTGTTGAATTTCTAAGCTCAATGTCTATTAAATGTATGCCAGGAGGCTTAGTGTAAAAGACGGATGATTCGTTGTGGCTAGGACTATCATCGCATTTGTTCATTTGGCTTTGGCAGCTTGAAAGGCGATTTTTAGAATATTAAAAAGTCGTTTTTTATTCATAGCTTATAATTTTGAAACAATATTGTGTACACCGGCTTCGAGTTGTGTACCCATTTATGTGCTACACACCTTCAAATTTCAATGTAATATCGCTGGAGGTTGTAAATTCGTGGGTGTTGTAAATTCGTGGATGTTACTAATTTGCATAATATTCATGCGCCAAAGTAGTTTCGCCAAGTGTTTATACTTCTATCCTTTACCCAAGCCTAAATGTTTTATTTCATCATAAAACAAAATGCTTAGAGTCTAAATAGGGAATAAATTATTACAAAATGTTTGACCAGTTTCTTTTTATGCCATTCTTGCTATTCTTTTTTGTATAACTGTAGAGCGGCCATTTTGTAACCTCAAACATTACCTTGAGGAAACACCACTATGGTAACTAGTTTTGTATCTTCTGATGAAGAAATGGCAATAACATGGGTTAAAAAATTCAACTGCAAAATTGTTTTCGAATTTGATTTTCATATTTGGGGTCCTTACCTGCTTTTTCTTGAAACCGAAAGTGGTTTATTTCAAGAGTAGGGATAAATCCATCCTCGTATTTTTTTTTCACAGAAAATATTCCGAGTATATTTTTATTGTGTATTCAGGCGGGTAAACATATGCTGCTTTACCATGAATTTCAGCTTTTTCTATACAAGGGCTATGACGCCAGCTGAAAATATGTAAGGTGTAGGAAGGTCACTGAACAGTATTATGCATCTTCTTTGAATGGACGGGCCAGTTATATTAATCATCAATATCGGAAGTAAATGGAATTATTTATAATCTGTTTCCAACAAGTTAAGTTACACCAATGCGACAGAAAATAATAAACAACTAACTTGACATGGCGAGATCTATTTTTTATCTGGCGGAGGAACACATCCACGAATTTACAGCCTGGTGTCATTTAGTATCAACAGATCACCAAAATCAACTGCGGATTAATTTTTAATCATTTTAAGAACTTGCTCTGCAACGAAATTTTACCAGATGATTGATTTGGTATTATTGTCTCAGTAAGTCATAAAAATATAACAAGAAATAATTTCATGTGTGGCTGCCATGTGTTTTAGTTCTTGTATCCACGAATTTGCCACCTTCAAGGATATTGTTTGTCTGATCTGAGTCTGCGCTGGGCGCACAACCACATTGTTGGTTTTCTCGTGTCGCGGCTCATATGGTAAAATAAATCACTAGCAAAGTGGAACAGTACAATACTTTATAGACTGTACTGACCTCATCAATTTCCTGTTGGCATTTCTTTTGTATGTCAGGGTATTCCATCATAAACAGCATAGCCCAGTCTAGGGTCGTAGAGCTCGTCTCAGAGCCTGCGAGGAACAGGTCCTGAATTACTCGCAACATATTACCCTCTGAAATATTAAGAAATACGACCTATATGATAATATAATCTACGAACTTAAAGGAAATATTCTTTTTGGCAAAGTAGTTTCATTAGCAGCTTAGTAATGCAAGTTACAGGTAAACAGTGATGAGTTTAATATTGGTGCATAACTTATTATAATAAGCTGTTTGACATCGTGTTTTACATTGACGCTTTGAAAAAAGGCTAAACGTTCACTTATTAAGACACCATAAGAATAGGACTTATTTTGATGTCGTTGCTTACAATGTCTTTGCAATGTCGATGCAGCTCACTCGGGCTTTCACAATTATCATTTTATAAAAATACCACTGACTCTATTTAGTTCTAGTCCATATCAACTAAAATGCCGTTGAAAGAATCGTAAATTCGGATATATATCTCCTGTTCTATACTCACAATCTCACGTGGTATTGGAACAAAAATATGAACACGCGGTAAAGGCTGGGATCTGATTAATAAAATCAGCGGAATATAATCATGGGGTGCATTATTCTGTCCAAAATATTGACACGTTGATCAAAAATAAAATAAGTTTATTAAATACTGGTTACAACAGTGGCAATGTCTGTTTACTAGGGTAACCGAACTAAAACTTGTTGATTTTTGGCGCAAATCGTCGCTTTTATTTCACAAAAAGTAACCTTTTGACTCCGCTGTTGACCCAAAGTCATAAAACGAAATCTGCGTCTATAAAAGGGTCAGTTTCCTTTCCCAAAATCAAATAAAAAAACATGAGTATCCCTATTCTAACGCTTTTATGACATTTTCACCTTTCAAGTTGTACTACTTTGCGTCCAAAACAAGCGCTTTCTGCTATGCATTACCAGACGTCAGCCAGTGAGAAGCGGCGTTTCGTAAGAAGCGACGTCGGATTTTCGACAGAACACGGTACCACAGTGGATAGTGGTGCAGGTTTGGATATTATCATGCTTTGCGTCCTTTTTGTAAGCTCATCAGAATAAACTTCTACAGAAAACTAGAAAGTTACTTGTAAAAATGTCGGAAGATTCTTCTTTGTCGTCATGAGAAACACGAATATACTGATCAATAAAATCACGCATGTTGTTTTCATCATAAGTCTCCTCGTGTTCTTTGATTCTGTCTAACATGAAGTTGTTGATTGTCTCGGTTAGCTTTTCTCTTCCAATGTCGGCGTCATCTACCTGCAGAATAATAATCATGAATGAAATGCTGACCCATAAATCATAATGTGAGCCGCGACACGAGAAAACCAACAATGTGGTTGTGCGCCCTGTGCAGACTCAGATCAGCATGGGCATCCGCCTAGTCTGAGCAGAGTATTCACTAAGTGCTTAAACGGTAGCTAAAGGTCTAAGCTTAATCCATGCGGACAGCGAAGACTCTGATCAGACTGGGCGGATGCCCAGGCTGATCTGAGTCTGCGCTGGGCGCACAGCCACATTGTTGGTTTTCTGGTGTCCCGGCTCATGTGTAACAGGGTCTATTTCTAAGTTTTTTATTTCCTTTTTACTTAAGATCAAAGCGGTTTTAGCACTCGGCCTCTCTCGGGGAAAACAGTAAGGACTTCTATGCTTAAGGCGTGAATTTTCCCCATGATTAAAAAGTTATACGGATCACTGACTTTTGCTTTGCATTTATGACTATGACATGTAACTTGCATGACAAATGAATTTTCAAGTGTTCATGTCTATGTAAAGTACGTTAAAAATACGTTGACCTTGACGTCATTGTTGGGATAAATTGTAAATTATCCTCTAACTGATCGTTGAAATAATGATTTATTGTATACATTTCACCCTTTTTCGACTCACGTTACTTAGATAACAGACAACACTGGATAGTTTTGACTATATGTATGCGACCTTGACCTCATTTCAAGGTCATGGTACACAATATAATCGTTGAAGATCACAGTGCTACTGTTGACCATTCTTCTTCTTTGGCTTACTGTGTATCGTTCCCCTGTGACCCAGCTTCCCACTCATATATATTGCGTATTTGCATCACATAAGTCTGCTGCATGAAGGAAATGCTGGGTCACGGGGGTGGGGGGGGGGAGTACTTGTATTTTAGTTATAGTGAAGCGTTCTCTTTTGGCCGCTTTGACCGGAAGTACAACTATGGTTTTGCACGTTTAAATGTCAATCAAGCGTAAAAAGAACAAAATCATTGCTTTGTATTGTTATATGTGTGTATTTAGCATGCATTTATGACAAAAATTTATGGAATGAATGACTGATTTTAATATTTTTATTACCTCAAAAAATGAGGTATGTAAAAACCTTGAATTTAGGGTAGGTAGGATCAGACTGGATTATCTCCCCATGTCTTTGGGTCTGAATCACAAATGATCTGATTTTATACGGTTTACATATTTGCGGAAGCTCTGCTAAGAAAAATTTGCCCACTTTATACTTTTGAAAATTTGGACCTGTCTCGCCGGTCTAATGGGGAAAATCCTCGCCTTAATCATAGAAGTCCTTTGTGATCTGTTTGAATGGGCTAACGATTCATGCAAGTACGCGCTTTTGCAATTTCCATAAAATGAAGCAAACTATGTGTCATTTACTTATTTGGTTATGAGATGTGACAAAGAGCTAAATGTACAATACGTAACATGTAATCCAAATCACCAAGGACAGTGCTATTTGAATTTTGTGATTATAAGATCAATGAACTTTTGTTATTAGTTTGTTGTTGGTAACCCATATTAGAAAACCATACATACACTGATGGAAGTATCATAAAGCTCCTGAAAGCAGACTGACCGAAACTTCGGTTTGGCCACTTTCAAGTGTTTCACGATAAGTCCACCAGTGGTATCGTAAACCAAATGCTGTGTATAAACGAGGGTCATCATAGCAGTCCTGCAAACTACTAATCAGTTTACCTTGGTAGAAAGGAGTCTTGCTAGCCACGCAGGGAAAAAGTTAATTGGGCTTATACCTCCATCTCCGGCCATAAAACTGCTAGTAACATGTTGGACCATTTCAACGCGTGGGTCATCATACTCATATCTGAAAGAGAGAATGCATGATGCTGAAATCAAAGCATTTGTGCCTAGTATCCAGTAAACGGGGCATTAGCAAACACTGCATACCCAGATCAGACACTGCAAAACCCGCTTCAGGGTCTACAATCTATGCAAAGAAATTACATGAATTGATACTAAAATAAATAACACAGATCCCCAAAATGAATTATCAACTTGTCCAATTTTTAAGAGTAGAAGAAATAGGTTGGTTAATCATGAAAAATTTTCAGTGTTACTGGCCAAGGAATCCGATACTCGCTAGGCCCAAGATACAGACCGGCCCAGATAATGATTCTTGTGAAGCCTTTTGCGTACTCCATTAATAAGTTTGCCTTATCATCTGTTCCACTGGCCAGAAAATTATCATCCATCTATCCATCCATCCATCCAATCCATGATAGAACACCACATCAACCATAATGGATGGAAGCTGCATTGAGTATAGCGTGTGCTCCATCGATTCCAAGAGTGCCAATTTTGCCAAATGGAGAAGAATTTAATGGTGTCTTCGTTCAAAATACATGACATATTACACCTTCTTAAAACCAAAGATAAAAAAGTTGGTATATTTAAGAGATAAAAGTTTTACATCGACAAAAAATAAAATACTAAAAAAATAAATTAAAATGAATAAATAAATGATTAGAAAAGTATATAGAATTTATATATATATGTGTATTAGTTTGGATGCAAAACTTCCATTACAAGAATGGTCTCTAATAACGAATATAACTTCGACATGCAATATATCTTCTTAATTGCAATTTTGGCTTAGTCGAAGATCCGGTATTTTTGTGGTTTTCCAAGCTTTTTTTTAATATATGGCATTGGTGACCCAACATTTACATGCACCAGTGATGGACCCGAATAAATTTAACGTCACTTTATAGCGAACATCTTGCTGTTGGCTTTTCAAGGCAAATAAATTACGTTTACCTCTGACCAAATACAATTCCGAACGTGACGTTCCCAACGATATTTTGCAATAAATGTGTAATAGAGATTGGCTTTCCGTTCGTCTCTTGCAAGACCTTTGAAGCAGCATTAATTTCTACCAAAATCTTTTCTTCAATAGAAGTTTTTCCGACCCCGAAATCTCTAAGGGTGTGGAGTGTGAATCTCCTTGAAGTCTTCCAGTGATGGTTATATCCTTGAAAGGCAACTCCTATAATAAGAAACAAAATCAAATCATAACCCCCAAATTGTGATTAATGTAATGACGCTGCAACTTTGGTTGGTTGCCTGTTGTTTCTAGTCAAACAAGAATTTATACACATTAAATCTATTATAAAATTTACAATGATCAACTAAGATGTATTTGCTTTTGTTTTATAAAATGCTTTTGTAGATTTTTATGATTTACCGTTACTGCTGCTGGTGGTAAAAGCCGCCTGGTGGCTGATAAATGCGTCTGCTTACTTCATCATAGTGCTAATTGTATTTTCTTTTCCTGAGCCTATGTAGGTAATTTCTAGTTAAGCCGCCGCCTTGAATTGCACTTATAGTCTTGCTCTCTTCCTTTTTAAAAGGCAACCTTTAAAGAGATTTTGGATGCAAAACTTTTTGCATGCAACTTAGTATTAGCACAGGGTATAACATAGTACGCCAATTTTCGCTTCCCGCGGAGTCTGTTCGTCATACTAGGCTTCCGCCGAGACTGTCTGCGATCTACTTGCTCCATTCTAAGACTACAGTCCGCGAAAATGGCTTCCTGCAGAAACTGTTTGCGTGACCCTGTGTCCTGCCGAAAGGCTCGGGAGGAAGAAGATTCACCCGGACAGTCTTTGAAGGAAGTCGTTTATCATACACAGCAGTCTCGACAGGAAGCAGGAGATCGTGGACAGTCTCGGCTTAGGTCAGATATGACGGACAGTCTCGACAGGAAAACTAGCGGACTTGTTTATACCATGTTATTAGGGAGCGCTTCTCCATTAAATTTAACATTATACTCGGACTGAACCAATAAGTGGCCGGGCCGCGTATCGCAGTCGGTAGGTTAACTGACCGTCCCGACATGACAATAGCTGTTTACCGTGGACGTTAAAAATTACGCAAGAACAACAAACCAATAAGTGCCACTTACCAATAACTTAAAGCAAAGAGCAGTAGTCGCTCAGATATTACAATTTTAATCTACAGACACGAACCCCGTCTCAGAGGCTAGAACAGCATTTTTGATATATAATCATCTTCTTTAGAAACCCAATTACGCCGTCGGCCAAGCGCTTACTGTGCTACCAATACCAGAAATAAATAAAACCATTAATGGAAGTCCATTGCAAAGAACTGTTTATTATCATTCTGCAGTCGTGCCGATTTGTCTGAAATACTGTTGAAAAGGACATAAAAACTTTATGTCATACACCTTTCCGCCAGATCTGCTGAGGGTATTACACCAGTAATGTACATGCATGTCCACCAAACTGTGGAACAAATGCAACCAGTGAGAACCAAAATTTTGCACCGACGAACGCTGCATACGACCTGTGTGGTCACTGTTCCATTTCAACAGTATTATCTGCATAAAATGTCAAACAATGGGCATACATATCCATCAAAGCCTTATTTGTCCGTTACTATAAGTAAATACCTCCGCCATTCCTGGTGAGGGTCTCGAACATGGGTAGATGTCCTGGCCGGTCATTGAACACGTCTTGTTGTTTCACTAGAGCTTCGTGTATTGCTTCATATCCCTTCAGAACCACTACCCTTTCTCGTCCTATCATAAAACTCATGATATTTCCATACTTTTTGGCGGCCTCCATGAAAACAAGATATGGCTTCCCAGATGACATCTTTTTTAACATAGAGATGCTCCCAAGAACAGGAAGAGACAAGGGGCCCGGCGGAAGGCCCCTTTGTTTAGAATGTTTTATGAAAAGAAAAGACAACAAAACTGTGGCAACGGAAATCAGTATCAAAACAACAGCCATTTTCTCAAGTTTAAATTGTCTTTTTCAATTTTTTAATATCTATTTTTTTCTACTGTAAATGACCTATTGACTTCTATTTCCCAAAAAGCATAGTGTTTGCTTATTTTCCCTTCCGCAGAATCTTGCAAAGGTAAACTATCAACACAGAATTTTACTAATACACATATTTCCAGAAAGTTTGATATATTCAAAAGTTAATTAAACTTCGGACTGTCTATATACCTTTGCGACAAATTGAGCCTGGTCATCCGAAAATGTACATTACTGTATGTTCAAACAGAGAAGACGAAGAACTGCCTACTCTTCTGTGCGGGCCTATCAGAGCATTTGCTTTCGTTATACAGATTTACTAGTATCCATAAATTGCAAATATGAAAAGAGATATCGCTGACCAGACTGTATGGATGCATACGCTGATTCGGGTTTGCACTTGCACACTGTTCCTGTGTCATGGCTGTTGACTGTTGGAAGTTATGCAAACAGTTAATAAAACGACCTGTATGGATGGGTCATACTCGGTCAAGCAACGTATCTGATGGTCAGAAACAAGGATAATTGGGGTAATATCCTCGAACAAACCCTGCTATGTATACATACATTAGATCATTTACATACATTAAATCATTGAAAACCTTATAGTTTGAGCCGCGACATAACAAAACTAACAGAGTGGCATGTGCACCCAGCGAGGACTCAGATCAGCCTGAGCATCAGAGTCTTTGCTAACCTCATGGAGTTAGCTTCGACCCTTAGCTATCCGTTCACAGGGAAAAGACTCAGCGGACTCGGCGGATGCCCTGACTGATCTGAGTCTTTGCTGGGCGCACATGCCATTTTTTGGTTTGTCGTGTCGCGGCTCATTTGTCCTGTTAATCTAAATGTTTAGGAATTGTCGATCCTTATGTGGTTCATCAGTTCGATCTTATGACTTTGACCTGTTGACTGCTTCTTTTTTGCACAGAAAACTCAACGAACTTATAAGAGCCTTCTGTGGTGGAGGAAATCAGGGCACAGGTTAAAAACACCCCTTTAGCTCAAGGACGACGTATAACTTAAAACAAGAAAAATATGTGTTAATCATAGCTAACAAAAACAAAATTTAAGTTTACAGACGAAACATTCAAATGTAAAAGCAAAATTCGTTCATTAATTTATTTAGTTTATCCATTCTACATGTAACTCCAAGATTATTGTCAGTAGAAACGAGCTAAAACTGTGATTCTGAATTTGATTTAAGTAAAATTGTTTTTAGTGAGGTTTAAATCTTAGGTTTAAGATTGTCTTCAAAAAGAATGATTGTAATCTTGGTCCATATTCACATTTATTTATAAATTTAAAGGACAACCTTACTTTCAGGTCGAAAAGAAAACTTGCCCGTATAATTAGAATATCGATTGCCGAATTTTGAAAATGAATTCTGGATTCTGCATTCGGAAATCAGAATTCGATATTCGGAATTCCAAAATTCGTAGGACATACTAAACGCTTGATTATAGTGACTTTTTATTTTGCAAAACCTTTGAGTGAGATGAATAACAAATTATATGTAATATTTTTCTGCCTTTGCTTTTGCTTGCATTTAAATAATTTAAATTGCTGTAATTTCTTTGATAATCTTCCGAGCTTAAAAAATATATGTATAAATGAGATTCCAGAACTTTGCGCGTTTGTTTACTATACATCTCGTTTCTGTGACGTCAAAATTCGGCAAGCAATGACGTGTTTCTAGGATAGGCTAGTTTGAATGCGGAGGCGAAAATGGCGAAGTCAAAGGACGATGCGGGACACCGCAGCATCACTAAATATTGTGTTGAGAGTGGAAAGACACAGGGAAAAGCTATAAAAGAAATGAAATCATGTCAACACATCAGAATTGGACGGACACACGGCGCCAAGTGTGTGCAACTATGGTTACGTACCGTTGAGCCACTTGGGTAACGTCGATAAGAGAATTGAACTGAACTGAACTGAACAACACATCAGAATGTGTCAAGAGTTCTTATTTACACACGGCATAAGCGTTTTTCGACAGAATGGAATGACAGCGTATCGTGTACCAAATGGGTCAAAAGCGACGGTACCGCTCGAACGCTATCTTTTTACCGTTCGAACGCTAAATTTTACCGTTTGGACGCTATTTTTACTGTTCGAACGTAAAATTTAGCGTTCGAACGCAAAATTTACCGTTCGAACGCTATTTTTAGCGTTCGAACGCTATATTTTACCGTCGCGAGGCTATTTTATTACCGTTGCAACGATATATTTAGCGTTGCAACGGTAAAAAAAAACGTCGCAACGGTATATTCGTTGGAATTGTATTTTACCGTTGCACCGCGAATGTAAGCTTTTTGACTGACCAATCAACGACCGTCTTACAAAAGCAAGTGCAAAATAAAAATACAAATAAAAAAATGAAAAACGATACAATGTTTAAACTTTGTTGCGAACCGCATTGACCTCTTCACAAACTCGACAAAAATCTCAATTAACTGAAGTCTGCTTTCTTCATAATCATCCCTTATATTCAATCAAATAATTTCAACACCATATCGGCGAAATTTCTTACTGAATATATATTAGATCTTTTATTTTATCATGTTCTTGGCTATATTAGTGTATTAGCAATTAAATTTAAAGAGTAACTACACTTCAGGAACTGACTGAACCAGATCCCAAACCCTATTCCCAACATCAAAGGGAAAGATTGACAAAGACATCCCAACAAACAATAAATTACAAGTGATAGACCGAGTCAGCAGCTCTTTCCCAAATAGGTGGCAACTCATCTATCTTTACTGAACTAAATAGTTTAGACCAACAGAAGGGTTAGGGTAGTTCGCCCTTGAGTCGAACACCTTTTGTATTGTCAGGCGCACCCTGGCTATTGACCCACATCGTGTTTGGGTCATGCAACAGCTAGCACAGCTTTCCAAGCGCCAAAAAGCAGCCACCGTTTAGACATACTTCGTGAAATAAGGGAATAACAAAGGGTTTTATCCACCTACCCAAATTAGCTCGTAAGTCGAATAGACTTGCCCCTAACTCGAACAGATATAGGACAACCTCATTTAGGGTATGTGATATCCAGAAAATCCGCATTTTTTTAATTACATATTTTTAAATCATTTTTGTTTGATATCAAATTAAAAAACTCTTTAGGAGATAATGAGACACACAGCAATGTACGTAAATGCAAATAAATCCACCCTGTGACTCCTGGTGCACGTAGAAAAACATTCGTTTAAGGGGCTCAGTTACCGTGTGTGGTATTTTATTTATGATAAGCGTAGACCCTTATTGCGTGCATAAAACGAAAGAGGTAGATATGTTTGTGCATTTAGTTTGTGTCTGAATGTAATTGCTAGTGATACAGTGAGTGAACCGTCTCTGAAACTATATGCCCGTGTTCGACTTTAGGACAAATCGGTGTTCGACTCAATGACAAAGCATAGGTTTGAGTTAATTGTTAAATATTTTGCTGATTTTACTTATTTTGACCAATAAATAGTTATCTTTTCGAGCATTGAGAAGCCATGGATTAGTTTAACAAAATTGTTCAATTTCGTAAACTAGGACACTTTTTGCTACATTATATTAAGTACTTTACAAAATTATAAAAATCAAAATTATGAAATTTAGAAACAGCTCGAGAGGGATGCGTTGCGACGACAGCTAGTCGTATAATAATGCATGTTTAATATTCGGGAGTCTTTTATGCATATTGTTCATAGATTAAAATAACGTCTGGTATCTTAACAGGTAATGCCCGTTCAAGCTGAAATGTTAATGTTATCAGTTTATTTTGTTCGACTTAAGGGCAAGTTCGACTTAAGGGCGAGGTACCCTACGCTATTTTGGGACAACCTTCGTATCTTTATGTAGGTTGTTCTTTTGAAATAAGATAGCTCTTGCTGAAAAGCCTGACCACTGCAATTATAATCTGTAAGAAACTGACACCAAAATCCAAATGCTTTGGTATAGCTTCCTTATAGAAACTTTATGCAGGCCCGGATCCAGTCCACCACGTGTTCGTGGAGCTCTAGATAAATGTTGGGGTTGGGATGTGCCGAGATGTTTGTGTGTTTGTGACGGGAAAGCAGGGGCGGGGGATGGGGAGGGGTCTTGAATATATATGACACAATTAGGGATCAGTTTGATGAAAATGTTTGATAATGACTTATATGCCTTGAAATATAAGTCGTGATATCTCATTAGACTCTCCTCACGGAGGCGATTCTAATGATATGTCACAACATATATATTAATCTAACAACATGGATAAAACATCTCAAACTGTCATCAGATGCTCCTTATTATCCCCTCACACCACGAAGTGGTGAGGGGATATAGGTTTTGTCCCGTACGTAAGTACGTACGTAAGTACGTACGTACGTACGTACGTACATACGTACGTACGTACGTACGTACGTACGTATGTTCACCTTTTGTCATCGCTCTAGCACTTACATTTCTCAACGGATTTTGAAATAACTTCACACAAGTGTAGGGCATGACAATATCTCGAGCAAGTTCGACTTTCAGGGTGCTGCGCCCAAGGTCAAGGTCACTGTGGCTATTTTTAGAAAAACTTTGTCAGCGCTCTAGCGCCTACATTTCTCAATGGATTTTGAAATAACTTTACACAAATGTAGGGCATGACAATATCTCGAGCAAGTTCGACTTTCAGGGTGCTGCGCCCAAGGTCAAGGTCACTGTGGCTATTTTTAGAAAAACTTTGTCAGCGCTCTAGCGCCTACATTTCTCAACAAATTTTGAAATAACTTCACACAAACGTAGGGCATGACAATACCTCGAGCAAGTTCGACTTTCAGGGTGCTGCGCCCAAGGTCAAGGTCACTGTGGCTATTTTTAGAAAAACTTTGTCATCGCTCTAGCGCCTACATTTCTCAAACAAATTTTGAAATAACTTCACACAAATGTAGGGCATGACAATATCTTGAGCAAGTTCGACTTTCAGTGTGCTGCGCCAAAGGTCAAGGTCACTGTGGCTATTTTTAGAAAAACTTTGTCAGGGCTCTAGCACCTACATTTCTCAACGGATTTTGAAATAACTTCACACAAATGTAGGGCATGACAATATCTCGAGCAAGTTTGACTTTTAGGGTGCTGCGCCCAAGGTCAAGGTCACTTTGGCTATTTTTAGAAAAACTTTGTCATCGCTCTAGCGCCTTCATTTCTCAACGGATTTTGAAATAACTTCACACAAATGTAGGGCATGACAATATCTTGAGCAAGTTTGACTTTCAGGGTGCTGTGCCCAAGGTCAAGGTCACTGTGGCTATTTTTAGAAAAACTTTGTCAGGGCTCTAGTGCCTATATTTCTCAATGGATTTTGAAATAACTTCACACAAATGTGGCATGACAATATCTCGAGCAAGTTCAACTTTCAGGGTGCTGCGCTTAAAAGGTCAAGGTAACTGTAGCTTTTTTTAGAAAAACTTTGTCATCGCTCTAGCGCCTACATTTCTCCATGGATTTTAAAATAACTTCACACAAATGTAGGGTATGACAATATCTCGAGCAAGTAGTCTTGTGTGAGGGGATTTGTATCGCCTGCGATGCCTTGTTATCTTAGGCCTACATATTTTCATAATACAGAGGCCTAGATGGCGGGTCTGAAGCCCCAAAGCTCACCCCTGGATCCGGGACTGTTATAGCGCAGTTGTACCAGAGTCAGCTTTTATTCATATTTATAAATGAACATCGATGATAAGTGCGTGAAATTTACCGAGTAATTAAAATGATGAGATTTTAGAAGTCTTGATTTACAATCAAAAGTTTCAGATTCATAGCAATTTGAATAAGGTTCATATATTCTGCTCACAAAAAGTAGGGGATATTATGACATAGAAGCGAGTACAAAAGTTAATAATAATGGCTGGGTTAGTTTATTGTTGTATATTGACAGAACACTATTCAAGTAACAATATTCAACTAAAACAGAAACAGTCACAGCAGGTCTAGCAAGTGGCCTAGAGCAGCACATAAATGACTATGGGGTCTACACCTCAAATTTGCATCGGCGAAAAACATTCTTCAGATTCTGTAAATAGTAAAATTCTTCATAATTTTCCAAACTGAAAACACCCACTTTGGTAGGCTTTATTGTGTTATTTACGGTGTATGGTCGTTACAAATGTCACCATATATGAGAAAATTCACAACACAATGGTAACTTTTATGCCTACAAATTTCTCCTTTGATAAAACCGCATGAAAAAAAATATCTGTTTCTTGTTAACTGAGGCAGTAGGCGTCCGTCATAATAAATTTTGCATAAAAATTATTTGTCATTGCTGCGCTGGATTGGGTGTCGACCCTTTGTCTATTTCCAATTTATTAAAGATCACGTGACGAGCTTAATCGTTTCAATATACATATTAAGGGTCTCTATGAATAGTTGTTTTATGAATTATGATAGTTTAATAGCCATCTACTAATTTTCCTTACTTCTACTGTGTTAAATGTCTTAATATCCCGTACTTATTTTGAGCAGTATAGGTTCGTAGGTTCACACTTGCTCTGCATTTATATCCTTCCTGATCCCACAACAACAAAACTTTTGCAAGAATATGTGTACTAATAGTTTTTTTTATCAGATACGATGATATATCGAACATACCTTATATTTATATGTACAATTATGTAGGCAACTAAACCAATATTGTCACTTTTAAAATAGGCTTGACCCAGTGATGCCCAAAACATCGCTGTCAGAATGGCAAAAGGGTTGCCTCTGATCAGAATACATGTAGTCCTTTAGTAATGCAGACTGTTTTTCCACGCACTTCTTCTTGTTATAATACCATATTTATGTGGATCGAATGCCAGTTTTCCTCCTCCCTCCAAAAAAAACCCCCCAATAATCTAGATCTGGCTCATAAGATGGAGCTAGATTTTTGGAATTGCTTTAGGAATAGATAAAACCCATCATAAAGCAAAATTATTATTTGAGCCGCGACACGACAAAACCAACGATGTGGTCGTGCACCCTGCGCAGACTCAGATCAGCCTGGGTATCCGCCCAGTCTGATCAGAGTCTTCGCTGTCCGCATGGAGGTAGCTTAGAACCTTAGCTACCCTTAGGGCACTGAACGAAGAGTCTGTTCAAACTGGGCGGATGCCCAGGCTGACCTGAGTCTGCGCTGGGTGCACAACCACCTTGTTGGTTTTCTCGTGTCGCGGCTCATTTGGGGTCAGTCTAGACAGGGGTAACCCTTGTCTTATTAAAATAAATACGAAAATATCCAACATGATATATTAACGTGCAAATGCTTTGATCTTGTATGGCAGTGGCGAACGTGTAACTTGAAACGGCTTTGCATCAAACGAATGTACGACGCCCTCTTCTCCTCCAGTAAACGTAAACTGCTGTAGAAGACGTGAGAACACTAGAAAGAGTTCCATCCTGGCTAGAGGCTCACCCAGACACGCCCTTGGTCCTGTAAATAGAATCACAGTGTAAGATATTGTCTGAAGGTGTTCCGCTTAGCAGAGGGCTAACAAGAGCATGTGTTTATGACACACTTCGCCCTATTTGTTTTGTCTGTAAGAACATTTATACTACATTTCTTCAACATTACATAGCATTATCGCTGATAGGTAGCATTAAAATACTGACCGGGACTGCTGGGTAAGGCGTTACTACATTGTTTACCATTACGTCACTTGGTCATGTGTTTTGCTGGATTGGTCAATTCAAAGTTGTATCAAATCTAGGTCATGGCGCGTCATGGCTGCTCTTCAATGACCTGAGAGCGTGGTTATGCTTTGAAAAATGGTTTTGTCACAGAAAACAGTATAATATCACATGTTGTATTAATATAAGACCCAAGTAATAATATAATTACAAACACTAAATATCAGTTGGTTTGTTTTGCTTTCATTTATATTTTTTTAACTTGCTATTTCGCGAAGGAATACAGATGAGTAAACAAATAGGCGTATTAATTTTTATCCTCGCGAGGATAGTGATGAGTAAAATAAGGCAGTCGATCTTCGAAGAATATGACGTACGCAAGGCAATGCATTACATAGTGATGTTATATAAAACAAGAAAAAGCTTTTAAAAAAGATAATTGGCGCAGATAAAATGGAAGTGTGTTTTGTTATATATCTCTAGATAGCTTTCATGAATAAGTAAGCTATGTCGGTAGGCACACACAACCGTAATTGTGACACTGGGTAGCGACCTCAAAATTGAGCTGTCCAATTTGGAATTCCAAAATGGACCGCGGTCAATATTGAAATTAACCTGATCTCAAAATAGTTATCAAAATGTTGCACTGTTTGTTTGTTTGTCTGTATTAAACCAAAAATAGAAATGGAAAGTTGCTCTACAACGAAAAAAAAAGTTGTGAATATCTGCGTCTGTTTTCGATAACTTTTCTATTGTTTGTAACAAAAAAGAGAAACATTTTGAATTAATATAAAACAGAGTGCTACCATTCACAGTGCAGGACGGCGGGAAAAAACGAAGATTAAATATTCGTTGGACTTTGATATTATTGGCTAAATTTTGACATATGCGTTATTTGATCAATGAAATCTTGTGAAATGAGGAACAATATCGAAATTATATGAGGCTGCGCCTCGAATAATTTTCACATTGACAAATCAAATCAACATTGTGGCAGTGTCAACAAAGAATATACCTGTACAAAAAACGTCATTCGCACATCTTTTTCAATTTGTTTCTACAGCTACCAGAGGCTTCCACTTTTTACAATACGGCGGAAAAACAGAGGTGTGACAATATCCCCTACCTTAAAATAGATTTAATCAATCACGTCCTGACTTATCAATTGGGCAATAAAAGAGCCGCGGCACGACAAAATAAACAAAGTGACACTACCCAGCAAAGGCTTAGAACAGCCTCGGCAACCACCCAGTCTGAACAGTGTATTCTCTGTGCATTTAAAGGGTAGCTAAGTATCCAAGCTAGCCCTAGCGGATGCCCAGGCTGATCTGAGTCTTCGCTGGGCGCACGTGCCACTTTGCTGGGTTGGTCGTGTCGTGGTTCATTAATTTTTTCAAAGGTCAAGTATTCTTTTTTATGCAGTTGTTTCTGGCCATGTACCTACTTACCCACTGAGAATGGGATAAAAGCATCGTTCTTGATAAGGTGGCCCTCTTTGTCTAGAAATCGAGTTGGGCTGAATTTCTCCGGTTCTACCCAGTATTTTGGGTCAAAGCTGACAGAGTATAAGAAAGGTATAACCAGGGTCCCAGCAGGAATCTTGTATCCCATGAGTTCTGTATCACGCGTTGTACTGTGAAGCACGGATAGCGGAGCTACAAGTAAAACACGCAGTGTACACCGAGTAGTATTTGCAAAAGAATATGTGAAGCTCCGCAAATGTCAAATTTTGTAAAATTGAGGTGAACGCGTAAACATTCAAAGGTGTTCGCAAGTTTTAGTAAGGAATAAAAACTTTTGTGACTTCCTGTTTGCTTCCCTGGACGACAAAGCCTTTCCAAAAGTGTCACAAAAATGAAAATTGCAGCGATGCTTTCCTGAAAAAAATATCTATTGGCAACCACCGTAGTTACCGTTATTCGGAACGTCACAAATTTATCATAGAACACCTTTTCCGACACTCATGTATTCGGAATACCAACAAGTCTCATCATGATATAATATTTCGGGAAAAGGCTGCAGGCATCAAATGTATTTAAAAAAGAACAATATTTCCTCTAGCAAGTGACCTCCTGAACTGTTGTAGAGCTCGCCAACACTTTAACTAAATGCATCACAATATAAGGTGAAACATGTTTGGTCGGAATGTTTGCAAATCCAAAAAATGTGGGGTTAGCTTTCATGTAGTATGATTATCGTTTTATTAATGTATTTGGTGCACCAAGTGGTTTGTTTTTGGGAGAATTTGAACTGTACGCGATTTACCAAAAAAAAAAAAAAAAAAATGAGAAAATTATCCGAACACTGCACCATTCTCTGTTTCTCAAAAGACTCACCAACATCATAAACTACCGCATATATAAACTCACCAATATTTCCAAGTCTCTGTATTTCCATCAGTACAGCATCAACATATGGCAGTTTTACCCTGTCAGCATAGTCTATAGGTTTATCGCCCAATACCTTAAAATCAAACCTAATGAAAACAATAATCGGAAATTGATATCCTGAGTAAAAACCGAAAGAGTAAAATATATAATATACCTGGTAAACATTCCGGGAAGTTACTCGCGCCAAGCAGACTGAACAGTTATTTTCTAGACAGGTGGTCATTCAGCTATCTTAGCCAATTAATGCCTAGGGTCCCATGAATGGGACATAGGCAAACGGTGCAGACCCTTATCAGATGCTACAATATGTATTTGCATGAGACAAGTTTTTTCTCCTTAATATAAGATACATATGATAGAAATAAACAAAATCAGACACCCCTTTATTGCAAAATCGACTCATCCATTTGATAAGGCTAGAATAGTCCACTGGGCATAAATTGAGCCGCTCCACGAGAAAACCAACAATGTGGTTGTGTGCCCAGTGCAGACTCAGATCAGCCTGGGCATCCGCCTGCTCCGCTCAGACTTTTTGCTGAGCGCTAAAATGGTAGCTAAGGGACTAAGCTACTTTCACGCGGACAGTGAAGACTCTGATCAGACTGGGCGGATGCCCAGGCTGATCTGAGTCTGCGCTGGGCGCATAACCACATTGTTGGTTTTCTCGCGTCGCGACTCAATTGTTAACGAAACTTTAAGTTGCCAGTCAGTGAAAGTATTGATATGGAACAAGAACAAGTAACACTGAGGAACCACAAAGTACAGTATACTTTGAGCATATGTTGTGCTTTGTTCCAGTATTTGAGAAACCTGAAACTATTTTGGCATGTATTTCGTAAGTAGGTATATTGCTGAGGTGCAGTAGGGGTTGATGCAAAACTCGCTACAGCTATACTGATTTAAACAAGCCACTGCTTTTTCAACTGCAAACTCGCTACAGCTATACTTATTTAAACAAGCCACTGCTTTATCAACTGAAATATTTAAAGCCATTCTATTGTGTCAGTGTGTCTTTTATCGCAAAAGTGATGAACGGACAACCTTGAAGCAGTCAGTAGTAAGACTAGTGGGGTTTAAAACTAGACTCTTTCAAACTTTTCAATGAATTATTGAGATTCTCCGCGAAATCGAAACTAATAAACTCACTGTTTCAAATAGTGAAATTTTCACTTGAGATTTCAAAGTTTCAGAAATAGGATTTTAGGGAAATAATCTCATTTATTGCAGACTTATTGGCCAAATCTTATTCGGATTGACTTAAATTACGTCACGCATGTTTCCACGTCATTAAGACGTAAAAGACGTCACTTACAGCGACAGCGTATCATTGTTAATGCACACGACGCCAGGCCATCTAATTCTCCTGTTGGCATTCTTTCTTAGCAACTTTCTTGAGATCTGTTTACCAAAATGAAATTTCAAGCTATTTTGCAGTACTATCATACCCAGTAAACAAGCTGAAAACATCAAATTAGACGCAAAACGGCTAGACAAAGATTGTGTTTCTGTCGTAATGTCTGCAGCACTGACATATTTGCAATTATAGAGCAGAAAAGAAATAGAAATTTAAACTATTTCAGTGTAAGACCGATTTTTATTTCACTGAGGAACACCAAAACTGGTATTTTCACTCGTGGTTTCGCCACACGTAAAATAGTGCTAATGGTGTTTGATCGTGAAATATAAATCGATCTTACACTGACAAAATCAAATATCCTCTATTAAACACATGATCGGAGTTACAATTCTAATACAGCTTTATAACACGTATGGTTCAGGTAAGATATACAGCAGTGACAAGAAGGACAGAAATTGGCTGGTTGATGGTTAATCCTATGTACTTTTTAAATGCCGGCCCTTGATTCTTGGACACTAAGGACTCTCACCGTCGTGGCTCATGCTGGTTTTGGCTGGTAAAGAGTTGGTTTTTAATTAATAATTCAAAAGCGGCTGCCCAACTGAACTGGGGGTCCAGGAGTCGAGACGGGAATCTCGAGGTCGAGGCGGGAATCTTTTCAAGGGGGGTTCCATTGCACACAATTTTTCATCATCATCCTCCCATCGTCCTGATATGGCTGATATACTGTTGAAAAGGACATAAAATCGCAAGTCATCGATCAGTCTAATCAATAGCCTTGAATTGTAGCTTATAACTTTGAAGTCATCTGATGACAATCAGAACTTTTCGTATAGGGTGACGGTATATGTGCCACATGTCTTCAAGTTTCATTGCATTTATATTTGCACTGGATATGTTTTACAATTTACCTCATGGATTTCTTGTTGACATTTCTTTTGTATGTCAGGGTATTCCATCATATACAACATTGCCCAGTCTAGGGTCGTAGAGCTCGTCTCGGAGCCTGCCACGAACAGGTCCTGAATTACTCGCAACATATTACCCTCTGAAATACAGTATAACCAATATTGCACTATTATTTCCAAACCGACCTCGTCATCGTGGCTGAAAAAACAAACTAAAAAAAAAAAAAAAAAAAAAAAAAAAAAACGTTTAACCACGATGACCAAGTAGTTTTGGAACCTATTTTGTTTTTCGTAACAGCTCTTTTTGGTTTCGTAACAGTCTTGGAAACATAGTTAACAGGTGTGAAAGCAAGTCACTGTGCCGAAAAGATGCATCAGCTTGTAAAAATATTATGGTTACATGTACTACTTTAAAAACAATTGATTATAGGGATCAAACATGGTTTTTCATGCATTAACGTTTGCGAGGTCCCGAAGGAGATGTTGGAAACCGAAGCCGAAGGCCGAGGTTTTCTACATCTCCCGAGGGACCTGGCAAATGTTAATGCATTGGAAACAAATGTTTGATCGCTCTTATTGCATAAATTCAACGAATTATTCGTTAAAATTTGAGAAAAAAACTTGCCACTGTAATTTGTCACTGTTTGGCAGCCAACGCGCTGGTGCATCTTTTTACTAATATTCATCTTCCGGGCCCGAGGGCATTCATTCTATTCAAAATAGCTGCCATCATCCTATTCAACCTCAATATTTCGGAGAAGTTTCCAAGATGGTCGTTGTAGTTAATGCAAAAGAGATTGCAAATTAATCAACAAAAATGCAGATACCTTGAGCAATAATTTCCATGCAGAACGAACCTTATCCATTCATATACCATCCTGCAGTTCTTGATTGCTGAAAGCTTGAGATGAATGTGTTCTTTAACACTTATTTACTCTCCATTTGGCATCGTAAGAAAGTAAACAACATCGCTTTAAACCTGAGTCACGACGATGACGTCAGATTACAAAGGCATGATGACGTCATATAGGCATACATAGATCTAGCGCACCACCAATTTTTGTAATTCGACCGAAACGGGGGAGACAAAGTTGCATGGCGGATTTTTTAGTGGTCCGGCACAAGCATAATGAAAGTTCTGTCATCGTGCATCAACAGCGCGTAAAAAACCTTGTTGAAACACGGCTATTAATACCTCTTGGCACTGCTTTTTATGCAATAATAACAGTTAATGCCCAGCGTTCCATATTAACAGACAAAATCAGCGTATGGTCAGGATCTACAATATTTTGCATAAGTTTTAACGAAATGTTCATTTAAAAAAATGAGTTTCATTTTTTCCGATGTTCATGAAGGTACAAACACAAGGGCGTTCACGTTAACTTTGCACATGACCCTTTGTGTTCACACTTCCATGAATTTCGGAAAAAATGAAATTTGTCTCTTATAATTACATTTAAACTTAAAATCATTTTGAGCATCATTTCCGATATCTAAGAGCAAGGTTTGTAAAGTATACGACGAAAAGCTGTCGTTAACCATCACGTAAACCGCTTACGTTAAACGGCCGTCACCATTTCGTGACAGCAGGAGAACGTTACAACGACCAATGGCGTCGTTTGTTTACTTGTGAAATTGCATACGAAATCGCGTGATGGAAGTATAAGTACTGTTTCTCCGAAATAGGTTCATCTAAGGAAAATCAAAGGGAACGTAATTATATAGAGGATCTTACATGAGTGCTCATGTATTATTGAATTTATTAAACGAGTTGGGGAAAATGATAAGATGCGAGGCTTTGCCGAGCATCTTATCGTTTTCCCCAACGAGTTTAATAAATTCAATAATACAGGAGTACGAATGCAAGATTCTATTTATCATATGACACTAAAATCGCAAGTTAATAGCAAATTTTGCTCTAAAACGTCACGATTTCGCCGTTAGAAAACGCGACATTTTATGGACGTCAACACATAACGTTACGACGTAATTTGCATATTTAATCCACTAGTGGATTATCGTTGTTAATGCATGGCTTTATTACACTCTCAGATGCGACGTCATATGATAAAAAATTATAACCCCCTAAATTGATGAATGAACTCATCAAAATAATAAGGATCGACGAGTCCATATCACATAAATGCGTTAAGATATGTGACAGTGTCTGACATTTTGAGCCTTGTGGGGGTGCGACGTTGACGTCACGAAACGTGAAATGAAAGTGACATCATAAAATTTGCATGTAAAGTTAATTGGATTTCCACGCAATGACTAATAGATTTTAAAGCGCCATCGGAAAAGAGTGATTCATCATTTCTAGTGGCGTCTTAAAAAAGTTTATCCAGCTAGTATTTAAATTGTATCCAATCAATGAGATGAAAACAAAATAACGGGTTGGTGTGAATTGTGTTTGCTTTCGCAGTAATCCTTAGCGCTATTTCCTCGTGCTTCTCAAAATCTATTCTGGAAGCACCTATTAATACGAAAATGTCAAAAACAAAATTTCCGATTTTCGGCTCCATAAGGCTCAAAATGTCAAACCCTGTCACATATTTCAATATTCGGTTCATCTGGAGTTAAGTTCCCAGCGAGCACATGTCGTCGAAAAGACATCTTTCGGACGTTGATGCGACGTCATAACGTTACATTAACAGACGTTCGATCTCATTTCGAAGTCTTGTGCTTGCTGGGTTACTTGTAAAAATGTCGGAAGAATCTTCTTTTTCATCACGAGAAACACGTATATACTGATCAATAAAATCACGCATGTTGTTTTCATCATAAGTCTCCTCGTGTTCTTTGATCCTATCCAACATGAAGTTGTTGATTGTTTCGGATAATTTTTCTCTTCCAACATCAGCGTCATCTACCTGAAGAATCAGTAAAAAGAATATATCTTTTACATTTTAAGGTGGGATATACGTGATGGTCTCTCTCATAGATCTTTTTTCATTTTTTCTATACAGCTGCATTTTTTTGCGTTACACCCGAATATGAAGAAAAAAGATTCCATTTCGTTTTTGTGTTATTTGCGTTCAAAGATGAGAAAAAATGGAAGCAAAATACACTAACGTCAACGTAAATTAGATTTTTTAACTATTATTCCACCACTAAAAATCTTTATTTTTTTGAAAAAATCTTTGATGTTTTTGAAAAACTAATATAACATAATTTATTATTTCAGCCATCGACTGAAGAGAAAAAGTCCTAGGTTATCGAGTTTGTTTTGACGGTACAAACGTCCAAACGAACGTAGGTCTAGTCACTTTTGTGTGTTTTCAACGTGACGTCGCTTTCGCGCCAAAAGCGCTAGCTGTACACATTACGTGTTAGCATTAGGACTATCTGAAACCTTTTCTTTTACGCTGAAAAGGGTGAACAATGTAATCAATAATACACGCACATTCACTGATATTCTGTTCACTAAGTAGATGGATGATGAGTGGTTTTATGACCTTTTCGACAGTATTTGTATTATATCGAGTCGTCTGAAGAGTTAAAATGAAAGGCCTTGTTGTAAAACGCATATCTATAAATAAATAAATAAATAAATAAATAAATAAATAAATATTATCACTAATTGTCAACAAACGGCAGCCAGAGGAATAAAGCTGTTACCGCCGAGTACCTGCCTTAGAACATTTAGGCTCTGAAACCCATTTTTTCTTCGATGAGTTTGCGGTTTTGAAAACAGACCCATGGTCTCTAAATGTGTAATTACGATGAAATACTCCGAAAATTAATCAAATATTGAAAAAGAAACCATTCAGTTTATATAAGAATTATTCTCTTTGAGGATGTGTATTTCTGTTTTTGCTGTCTATCATAATTGAGCCGCGACACGAGAAAACCAACAAAGTGGTTGTGCGCCCAACGTAGACTCAGATCAGCCTGGGCATCCGCCCAGTCTGATCAGAGACCGCGCTAAGCGCTTAAAGGGTAGCTAAGGGTCTTAGCTACCCCCATGCGGACAGCGAAGGCTCTGGTCAGACTGGGCAGATGCCCAGGCTGATTTGAGTCTGCGCTGGGCGCACAACCACTTTGTTGGTTTTGTCGTGTCGCGGTTCATATTTAGCTTACCTTTGTAGATATAAGTCTTGCTAGCCACGCTGGGAAAAAGTTAATTGGGCTTATCGGGCCGTCTCCAGATACCATGTTACTAGCAAAATCGCGGACTATTTCAAAGCATGGGTCATCATAATCATATCTGAAACACAGGGACTATAATTCTGAAATCATTACTCTTAAACACGTGTAGGCAATAAAAAACATGTTTCAATCTGCAACAATCACTGTTTCGAACAGTGAGTCTAATTGCTGGCGTCATCGGTAATTGATGACTTATATGGTGTAACGACTCGTTTGCACTTTAATTTCGACAGAAAAACGAATATATATCTTTGTTGTAAAGAATAATTTTTCAGAATTTTATAATTCTGAAGATAAAAAATAAATAAAAATAAAATAAAATAAAATAATAAAAATAATAATAAAAAAAAATAATTCACAGTTTGTCGGCCAGTCAGCTCCGGCCTTGTGGAGTAATCTGCCTTACGACTGACAGGCAAACAGTGAAGTATTGCTCAACAGTTCACCTTTAGAACTGATCTATTTCTTAAACATATTTTTTTCTGAACTACTACGGCCTAAATCACGAATCTTTTCGAGTGGCTTGAATATTTTATCTTCCTCGTTATCATTTTCTTTCGCCCATCGGCCAGAAATGACTGAAAAATATTTAAAGGGCTGTAATCCATCCATCCATCCATCCATCCATCCATACATCTTCTATTCTCACATCGGCCTAAAATGATTGAAACACTACTGAAAGGGTTGTGATGTCCCGGCTTTCATTCATCCGTCCTTGTTTTTATCCTTTCACCCAGAAATAAAACATCTCACGAGCTGCTTCGGATAAGAGTGACGAAGTGGCACAAAATATAATGCAAACAGCACTGTAGCTACCTAAAGTTTATAATATTATTACCCTGTTGTACAGTAGCGCTCGCGAACATCGCACTGTTGATTGCGGACTTTCCAGTGTGATTGACTGATTGATTTGTTGCTTACGGTAAACAGGTATGGCTATGTTGGACGGTCTGTTAACCTAACCACACTATTCCTGGGCAGGCTTAGACCTCCTAAGCGGTTGACCAGTAATTTGTGCATATATTTTTGCCAGTAACTGGCAACTACCCTTCTTGAATTAGTGGAAGGAGAAACGAAAGTATGTGGCCAGACTGGGTATCGAACCCAGGACCTCTGACTTATAAGTCAGGTGCCCTACCGACTGCGCTACGCGGCCCGGCGCTTCGAGTGAGAAGTGAATGATATACCTCTGACCAAATGCAATTCCAAACGTGACGTTCCCAACGATATTTTGCAATAAATGTGTAATAGAGATTGGCTTTCCGTTTGTCTCTTGCAAGACATTTGAAGCAGCATTAATCTCTACCAAGATCTTTTCTTCAATAGAAGTTTTTCCGACCCCGAAATCTCTAAGGGTGTGGAGTGTGAATCTCCTTGAAGTCTTCCAGTGATGGTTATATGCTTGAAAGGCAACACCTATAATTAAAACAAGAATAGAAGTATGAGGCTTAATGTCGTATAGTTTTGATCTCTGTGAAAATGGAAGGAGTAGATTTTCCCTGAATGACACGCTCAGAAGGGTAACAAATTGAAGGTCAAAGTTTTTATTTTATTTTGACCATTTTATAAGTTTGCACCGTCATATGAGCCACGACACGAGAAAACCAACAATGTGGTTGTGCGCCCAGCGCAGACTCAGATCAGCCTGGGCATCCGCCCAGTCTGATCAGAGTCTTCACTGTCCGCATGGAGGTAGCTTAGACCCTTAGCTACCGTTTGAGCACTTAAGAAAGAGTCTGATCAAACTGCGCGTCTGCCTAGGCTGATCTGAGTCATTGCTGGGCGCACAACCACATTGTTGGTTTTCTCATGTCGCGGCTCATATATGCTATAAAATGGACTAATGCAGCTATACCTAAGTTCTGCTTTGTCACAACTGACAGATTCAAATATGAATAAAGGAATAAATAAATAAATAAATAAATGCTAACACAGAGTAGAAACCCGCGTTTGTAACTTACAAACCTATCTTTGTAGATTTATTGTGCACTTAGAAAGCATAATTTGTTTCGAACATAGGTTAGAAGGTTATATCGTGGTTATATCTCTGGTTTTTAAATCTATGATAAAACTTGAAAAACCTAAAGTATGTTAGAACTTTGATAAAACTTATGTTAGAGACTTTCAATCCTGGGTTAGAAGTTCAAACATTGATTTGTAATTTTCAAACCTTTGTTTTATAGACTTATTGTGCACTTGGCTTGCCATACAATGGACATGCATGTATATGAATTATTGCTGACCGCAGCTTCATTTGAGCCGCGACGCGAGAAAACCAACAATGTGGTTGTGCGCCCAGTGCAGACTCAGATCAGCCTGGGCATCTGCCTAGTTTGACCAGACTCTTTATTAATGACTCAAAGGGTAGCTAAGGGTTCTAAGCTACCTCCATGCGGACAGCGAAGACTCTGATCAGACTGGGCGGATGCCCAGGCTGATCTGAGTCTGCGCTGGGCGCACAACCACATTGTTGGGTTTCTCGTGTCGTGGCTCATTTGTTTTTTTACTTTTTATTATTATAATACTAAAATACCTCCACCATTCCTAGTTAGGCTCTCAAACACGGGCAGATGTCCTGGGCGATCGTTGAACACGTCTTGTTGTTTCACCAGGGCTTCATATATGGCCTCATATCCTTTTAGAACCACCACTCTTTCTCGTCCTATCATAAAACTCATTATATTTCCATATTTCTTAGATTCTTCCATGAAAACGAGATACGGTTTTCCGGAAGACATCTTTTTCAACATCGAAATGCTCCCCAGGACAGGAAAAGATAAGGGACCCGGCGGAAGACCCCTTTGTTTAGAAAGTTTTAGGAAAAGAAAAGACAGCAAAAATGTGGCAACGGATATCAGTATCAAAACAACAGCCATTTTAATCAAATGTAGTTTTTGATTATTCTCCTTTCAGCAGAATCTTGCAATTGGTACACTAGTCTAATAAAACCAGCTATTTCACATATATGTATTTCCAAAATGTTGGATATATTCAGCAGTCATTAAACTTGTTACAGTCCGAACTCAGACTGTTTTTATTAGATCTTTACAACAAAATGAGCTTTGGCTTTCGAAACTGTACGTTATTGTATGTACAAACCTGGAAGATGCAAAAATATCTGCGGATGCACGCAGGCTGACCAGGGTTATCGCTTTCTTCATACAGATTAACCAGAACCTATCGACTGCAACTGTGAAAAAAGAAATCTCGGACCAGACTGTACGAGTGCATACGCCGATATGAGTTTGCACTTGCTCACAGTTTCCTTTTCATGGCTGTTGAAATTATGTAAACCGTCCATAAAACGGTCTGTTTGAATGGGTCATCATCGGTCAATATCTGGGGTATAATCCTCGCCGAAACCAGTTACACGCCCTTGGCTGTTTTTAAACCTACTATGTATACATAGACGTAAATGATATGGAGTTGAAACCTTCTAACTTTATTTATTTTATTTCTGTGATGCTGAAAGCTCAATAAACTTAAAATGCGTTCTGGAGGGTACGAGTGTTTGTGTTCTCTGGTCTATGTGGTGGCGGAAACCGGGGAACCACCTGCTTTGGATTGATTGCCACTTTCCTGTCACATGTCTAGGCCAGGTATTGAGTCAGGGCGGTGACAAGCGAGGGATATGCCTCTGCGCTTTTCAGGCTTCTGAAACTCTTTATCTGGGGCCATATTTATAAAATGACTTAAATGGTTGCTATGCTGTTGCTAAGGCTAAATTTCTTTGAAGGAGATTGCCTACAACTATGAAATTTGCTCTGGAGGAACAGTCTTACAAAGACTGTTCCTCCAGACTAAATTTCATAGTTTTAGGGAATCTCCTTTATAGATATTTAGCCTTAGCAACCGCATAGCAACAACTTAAGTGGCTTTATGAATACGGCCCCAGGACAACACCCTCTTTGGATAGCAGAGGAAACAGACAGGCTCGGTACCAGGACGTGTATATTCAACATTCGTTTTCATGAGCCTCTAGGGGAACAATGATATAAAAACGAGACAGACAAAAAGAAAAAAAAAAGATGATGGGATAAGTTAAACTAGACAAGCAGAAATACAACAATGATATTTGAATCTTGTGCATGAAAAGCATAATGGTGCACAGTATATGCTTTGAATAGAATATCTTGAATTATGATGTACATGTATTTCAAAAAGTCGCCTCACCAAAACTGCGGTTCTGCCACTTTCAGGAAATTTGTGATTACCCCATCGGTTTATCTTTTCCAAAGCTGTTCAGAATTTTCACTGCTTAAGTAGTAGCCGACACTTCGGAATACGACCCATATTCCTTTTTTGAACGTGCTCTTTGCTCTTGAAGGAAATGTTTTAGATTTTGACTTCACTGCAGTTTTGTGTTGTGCAGAGTGGCAGTCGTAGACTGTCTCCCCGTACATCATACATAGTGCAGATTATATTGATTTTTGCCATTTGAGAGCAAAGGACGAATTCTGAGATTTCAGGAATTTTTGGTAGGTTAAGACTTATTTTAGATCATCGAAATTTAATCATCTTGTTATGCGTTTGATACTAATCAGTCATTGAATCGGTTGTCTTGTTAAAATTAAGAAATTACTACGTGCTTTTCTCTGGCGAACGTCGCCAGATATTGTCAGGGTCACTGATGAGGTTTGAGTAGTTGAACATTCGAAGTATGACCCATGTTCCTTTTTCTGAATCGAAGGAACACTTAAAGGTTTTAATTTGACTTCACTGCAGCTGGTGCTGTGCCATTTGGCGACCTTAAAACGTCTCCCCGTACATCATCCATAGTGTAGATGATATTTTATTTGTCCTTTGAGATAAGAGGATATATTAAAAAATTTTGATTGGTTAATACTTCTAGATCAACACGTTTTAACCTTTTGGACTCATTTTGGTACTAATCAGTTTTTTAATCGACTGTCTTGTTAAAAATTAAGAAATTATAGCATTCCTTTCTCTGGCTTTCGTCGCCAGATACTGTCAGAGTCACTGATGAGGCTTAAGTAACCGTGACTTCGAAGAATGGTCCATGTTCGTTCTTTTGAATATGTTCACCGCTCTTGAAGGAACTCTTTTTTCATTTTAATTTGTACGATTACTTAACGGGCATAAGAGGCGAAAAGACATGTACAGTATATGAGTCCTAAAGAATGTTATATTTTGTCTAACTATTAGGGCCGCGACACGAGAAAACCAACAATGTGGTTGTGAGCCCAGCGCAGACTCAAATCAGACTGGGCATCCGCCCAGTCTGATCAGAGTCTTCCTTAAGCGCTAAAAAGGTAGCTAAGGGTCTAAGCTACCTTCATGCGGACAGCAAAGACTCTGGACAGACTGGGCCGCCCAGTCTGATCAGAGTCTTCCCTAAGCGCTTAAAAGGTAGCTAAGGGTCTAAGCTACCTTCATGCGGACAGCGAAGACCCTGGTCAGACTGGGCGGATGCCCAGGTTGATCTGAGTCTGCGCTGGGCGCACAACCACTTTGTTGGTTTTCTCGTGTCACGACTCCTTTGTGGAAGCTTGACTGTTTTTTTTTTTATTTCCGGGTAGGGATGAAAGTGCACATACATGCACCAGGCATGACAGGGATACGTTTCTTGCGCTAAGAGATAAGACGATAGATAACTTCCTTTAGTTTTTCTAGACACAGCACTTTTTGTTGTTGCGCTTGGCACGGTATCGATACTTGGGGGAAACCATTTGAAATGCTCACACTGGCTTCGAATTAGACTGGCTTCAGTCTAATAAATTATTTTGTCATAGAATAATGCAAAATATATAAAACTACAGGAATGGATGTCTGATAGCTGAATTTATTAGACTGGTGGGATCCGAGAAAGCCACACAGAAACATCAGAATGGCATAATGGTCTGTCTATTAGTAAATTTTGACATAAACCCAGCTGAAGATTGAAAAATCAGATTTATATCTCTGCAGAAACCAAACATCAGCTGGGTCAACATGTGGTCAGTTGTTAATAGTTTCCTTTTGAAAATTTCAAATGTTATATGGAAAACTAGAATATCTGTCTGATGAAAAATTAGAAACCCGAAAATAGTGAAAATATAATAATAAAAAAAAACAACAATAAATAATCAAATAACTAGATAAAAAGGTGATCCTGACTGGACTCATGAGAAATTTTGCTAGCTGGTGTATGTAAACAACACAAACAAGCCCTAACAAGCCTGCATATCAGATCATGCTCATCAGGGCCTTTATTGTTTACTTGAAATTAACATGTACAGCTTTGAGAATAAATGCATGATCAGACTGCGCATCATGCGTGTCTTTTCTAAGCTTCAAACAGCCAGTCACCATAGAAAATCTTAGCAGGCAATGTTAAATCAACGTACAGTAACCCATGAACCCAACGTTGATTCAATGTCATGACACTGAATCAACGTTGATTCAGTCGGTGATTCAATGCTGATACAGTGTTGTGCATCCAGTGGGGGAAGTCTTTAGATTTTAACAATGTAAGTAAAAATCAAATTGGTACGTGTAGCTCAGTAGGTTAAGCGCTGACTTGCTAATCTAGCGTTCCCGGGTTGGACACCCGCTTGAGGTGGAAATCTGTTCAACCATAATCGGGATTCCACTGCACACAGTCTTTTATTATCACCCATTATCCTGATATGCTGAAATCCTATTAAAGGGACGTAAAATCGCAAGCCATCCATCCAGCCATCCATACAAATGAAACTAGTTAAACTTCTTGTCTGTTAAGAAATTCATATGAGACTGACACGTTGAGAAAAGGTGAATGTTGGCATATTCAAAAAAGAAGGTGTACACCAGCATGTGCAACATGTGTACCATCTTTTTATGGAGTTATTCTTTGCAACAAGTATAACAAGAGGCCCACGGGCCACAAAGCTCACCAGATCTCTAGCTCAAAACAGCTATCAAATTTGTATAGGCTCAAAATTGCTGTCACATTTGTACAGGCTAATACAAAATATACAACTACAAAGTCTCAGTCTGACAGTCTGTTAAGTTGATAACAAAATATATAACTATTTTTCATATACTGATTGCGGTAAATGCCATTTTTATATTTTCCCCATTACAAGTCAATGCAACTCTAAGTTGCCACAGCATCCAAACTAATCAGCCGATTTTATATAAAAAAAAAAAATTTCAATCCCCCAGCCTAAGGATACTACAGATGAAATCTGGGCTTTATCAGCCCAGTGGCTTCTGAGGAGATATTTTTTTTCAAGTAATTTTTCCATTTTTTTTGCATTTTGGTTTCCATGGCAACCAATAAAAGGAGCAGTGGGCAAAAAAAAAAACATAGCTAATAAGATACTTCTCAAGGAACAATCTATAAAAGTTTTGTCAACATATCTGCAATGGCTTGGCTGTAAATGCCATTTTTCAATTTTCCCCATTATAAGTCAATGCAACCCTAAGTTGCCATTGCAACCAAACTAAAGGGCTAATTTTCATAAAAAAAACACACACAAACTTTCACTCCCCCAGCCCAAGGATGCCACAGATGAAATCTGGGCCTTATCAGCCCAGTGGCATCAGAAGAGATAATGTTTTAAGTACTTTTTTCCATTTTTTTTTCATTTTGGTTTTCATGGCAACCAATAAAAGGAGCAGTGGGCAAAAAATAACATATAGCTGATAGAAGACATCTCAAGGAACATTTCTATAAAAGTTTTATCAACATATCTGCAATGGCTTGGCAGAAAATGTCATTTTTCAATTTTTCCCATTATAAGTCAATGGGAACTCTAAGTTGCCATAGCAACCAAACTAAAGGGTCGATGATCATAAAAAAACACAAACGTTCAATCCCCCAGCCCAAGGATGCCACAGATGAAATAAGGGCCTTATTGGCGCAGTGGCTTCAGAGGAGATAATTTTTTAAGTATTTTTTTCCATTTTTTTTCCATTTCGGTTTCCATGGCAACCAATAAAAGGAGCAGTGGGGCAAAAACCATACAGCTGATAGAAGACATCTCAAGGAGCCTTTCTATAAAAGTTTTATCAATATATCTGCAATGGCTTGGCAGAAAATGCCATTTTTCAATTTTCCCCATTATAAGTCAATGGGAACTCTAAGTTGCCATAGCAACCAAACTAAACGGCCAATTTTCGTAAAAAAACACAAACTTTCAATCCCCCAGCCCAAGAATGACACAGATGAAATTTGGGCCCAATCGGCCTAGTGGCTTCAGAGGAGATGTCGTTTAAAAGTGTTGACGGACGACAGACGACGACATACGACGACGACATACGACGACGACGACGAACCACTGCCTATGCTATAAGCTCCCCCGGAGCCTTCGGCTCTGCTGAGCTAAAAACTCAGATTTCATTATACAGATTTGGCACATGTGGGTCCAGGTATTTACTTCTCCAATCTTGTTATGTACTTTTTCCGTGCCATGCAAGGCTTTGTAAATGAGGCTATTCTTGATCTGATAAGGATCTTCTGTATATTTTCTGTAGCAGCAGGGTCATAAATAAACCCCTGTTGTTACATGATAGCATGCATGGAATGGCCATGGAGAATGTGAACTTTATGCCAGAGGTCACAACTTTTAGACAATAGAATCACGGCTGCCTGACTAACCTGCGTTTTAGGTGAGTACAACCAAACCCTACCAGACTCCAGTGATGCTTGAAGATTTTTCACTTTTACTGACTGGAGTCTGGAGCCAGTCTAGCTTCGAATCATCGTCTTGCAACTCGAGCCGCAAATAAAAGCTGTATGACGTTAAGCAGCACACACACACACATAAACACGAACGCACACACTCGCGCACGATCTATAAATACATACAAATCTATTGAAGTATTTACATTTCGTCAGTTTTATACAGAAATGAGGAGATGAACCTCGTTTGATTCTATTTCTTATGGGATGAGAAATAGAATATTGGAGAATTATCAGCGGCGAAAGACCGACAAACAGCGTATCTGTCACCCTAAGTTCTCCGGTGTTGCACGACGAACAAAAAACCGCGACACGAGAAAACAAACAAAGTGGTTGTGCGCCCAGAGCAGACTCAGATCAGCCTCCGCATCCGCCCAGTCTGATCAGAGTCTTCACTGTCAGTATGCTGGTAGCTTAGAACCTTAACTATCGTTTAAGCGCTTAGCGAAGAGTCTGAGGAGACTGGGCGGATGCCCAGGGTGATCTGAGTCTGCGCTGGGCGCACAACCACTTTGTTGGTTTCTCGTGTCGCGGCTCAAATGACAGAATACGAAGTTTGCCGATGACTGACGATGCTTGACGATATTTGATAGTTACCGATTTGTTGTATGAGTACAAGTAAAAAGTATGCAAAGACCAGGAACTGAAACAATCAAAATCCAAATCCAGCCCTCAAACCATAGTTGGAAACAACTAAAATTACAAATAATCAAGATACAGAGAACATATGGCCAACCGAGTGAGCAGCTTGTTCCCAAAAGGTGGCCACTCAGCAACCCAAACCGAACCAAAAATAATAAGAACATACATAAGGTAAAACATCACAGAAACTCTGACACCAAAAACAGACAACAGAGAACCACAACAGAACTACCGCCTTGGAACGGTCAGTAATGAATTACTGGGGGGGCTTAAATCGATTTTACAGGCCCAACCTCACCCTCAGTTTCTGAAGTGGTACAAAACATTTAGTTGGTAGTTCGGTTCGCATGATAACCCTCTAACTCGTCAATGAATCATCACGGTAAACACATAAATCAAGTTTCAACACCATGAAGAAGCAAAGACGAGTACTCAACAGATACAACGGGCCGTCTGACAGGTGGAAATCCCTGTCCTGCCAAACGACTTCAACTTACATTGTCCATAGGGCCCCGAGAAGGTGAGTAGATTATTTTTTGATGATAATTCTTGAGACAAATTGTTCATAATTGATCGGCGAGACCGTTCAAATGAGGGGTAATAACATATGCTTTTATGGTGAAATAAGAAAAGAATATCCGAGAAGTATCATCATATACTCAGGAGCCCAAGGAGCTCAGTAGGTTAAGCTACAATAGACAGAGTTCAATGGCACACAGCCGTTCATTGTCGTCCTCTCATCGTCCTGATATGACTGAAATACTGTTCAAAAGGACGTAAAATCGCGAGACATCCATCGTTCATATCATCAAATACTCACCTTATCAGGGTTTCCAAGCCCAATAATTGCCTTGACTTTTTGGGCATGTACAGAGACAAGGCTGAATATGCGTATACCTAAAGACACACTTGTTTCAGGTATATCTAAAGACACACTTGTTTCAGATGTATCTAAAGACATACACGTACTTGTTTCAGGTGTATCTAAAGACACACTTGTTTCAGATGTATCTAAAGACATACTTGTTTCAGATGTATCTAAAGACATACATGTACTTGTTTCAGGTGTATCTAAAGACACACTTGTTTCAGATGTATCTAAAGACATACTTGTTTTCATAACGCACCTTTTATGCTACGGGAAGTATTTTATCGCCACATGTCGACAGTTTATGTCAGACTGATAAAGAACAGACTCACTAGAGAATTTAGAATGAAACAAATTACTTTTCTAATTGTTTGTGGCGACCGGTCTGATTATTTCCATGTTCAGACAGTCAAAGACATGAAATCTGATTAACTTGTCTCCACAAACAAATATTTTAAGATTCTGAAAAGAAAATACATTCAACTGTCCGACAAATGCACATACTGGACTTTCAGCACTCCACATCATACAGACCTTAAGTTGAGATGCAAAAAAAAGTAGATAATGTCTCTTAATCAAACTAGTACGTTCAAAGCGTCGCTGATTGTGTGTCTTCTATGCCGAGAGTCCTGTTTGGATTTCCAGTTACATCTTTCTGGTAATTTCAGTGGCCTGCCTCTCTAGGATTATTTCTTCTGTCTGTTAATATTCAAATGAAAACTTAAAGCAGTTGTCAGATGTACTAAGTTATCATATACAAGCTTTGCCTACCTTTTTTTCTTGCTAAGACCAGGCCCCGAGGTTATAAAACTTTTTTCGTGCTCAACTCAGCTGAGCATGAATTTTCTTCTGCTGATAAATATGAAAATGCCAACCAATGTTGGCATTTTCATATTCATAAGCAGAGAAAATTTCATTCTCAGCTAAAGAGAGCAAGAAAACTGTACTTATCAGTAATTTGCTATTTATTAGTAGGTAAAATTTCATGCTCAGCCGAGTTGAGCATGAAAAAAGTTTTCTAACCTCGGGGCCAGATTATCCGAGAGAAAACCATTATAACGGTCGTTTGACCTGCGTAAGTTCTGAAACTATCAAATGATTTTATTATTAAAATACATCTTAATTATCTTAGGTTTAAATTGTCAGTGGCATACAATTCAACAGAACAACGCTTAAAAAGTCCAAATCTATATGAGCCGCGACGCGACAAAACCAACAATGTGGTTGTGCGCCCAGTGCAAACTCAGATCAGCCTGGACATTCGCCCAGTTGGACCAGACTATTCGTTTAGTACTCAAAGGGTAGCTAAGGCTTCAGCTACCTCAATGCGCACAGCGAAGACTCTGATCAGACTGGGCGGATGCCCAGGCTGATCTGAGTCTGCGCTGGGCGCACAACCACATTGTTGGTTTTCTCGTGTCGCAGCTCAAATTCAGCAGATGTTTACGCATTTTTTCCTGATATCGGTAGTGCACTAAGTATTGATTTGGAAAACAAACAGTATGTTAAAAATAAACTTTTTACCACGATGTACGTATAATGTAACGTCAAGATGTTTATTAGGCATAGTATAATTTTTTTTTTATTGTTGCCTCTGCTTTGTTATCTTGAATCAATGCATATAATTTTAAAGCATCAACCTGAAACAAAATTTCGTCTTTTCATATGACGTCATTGTTATTCAGTGGATAACGTCGTGTTATAAAAGTCGTATGACCACACGTGTAATAACACTTTGGCGCGTACACGTAACGTCATTGACGACGTCCATGTCAGCAGTACGTTTCCCGAAGTTATTGAAATAATGTTCAGTTTGTAGGCGTTCAAATCCCTTTTAAAAGGGTCAAATGATAATCAGAATCTTATACTTGTGATCATTTCATGAGAAATTCGCCGAAGGCTCGTTTCATAATTTTCATATGAAATGACCACTCCTGTAGATGCTGTATATTCGTAATATTGCCAAAACTTATAGTTTTTTGTAGCGCCTTTTTTTTTTTTTTTTTTTGGCTTTGAAGGAAGCAAAGTTTCTGTAGAATTATAATACTGACAAGAAAAACTACCTCGAAACAAAATTTACAGTGTCCTTCAAGGGCGTAGCTACCTATACGGCAAATACGCAGGTGCGTATTGAAATTTTGTCAAAATTGACAAAATTTCAAAACGCATCTGCATATTTGCATGCTGAAACTTTATAAATTAGACAAGATTTCAATACCAATTACCAAAATGGCTGAAATACTAGCTTCCCCTTCAAGAAGTAGAGAATAAAACATGGTTGTGCGTATCATGAAATTTCCTCTAGTTACGCCCCTGTCCTTGCAGACTTTATCTCGTCTTATGAGTAATTTTGATCAAATTAATCAAGCAGTAGACTTTTTCATGTTATGAAATTAACTGGCTTAATCTGCAAAAAATCTATAACTTTCATCAATCAAACATGAAAGGCGCTTACAAAAATTATTGCTGACCTTCTATTTCTTTTACCTACGTTTGCGTTATCAAATCCAACTAAAAACAAGGGTTTTTGACCAGGCCCTGAGGTTATAAAACTAATTCATGCTCAACTCGGCTGAGCATGAAACTTTCTCTGCTGATAAATATGAAAATGCCAACTAATGTTGGCATTTTCATATTCATAAGCAGGGAAAATTTCATACTCTGCTAAATTGAGCAAGAAAACAACTGTACTTTTCAATAATTTGCTATTTATTAGCAGGTAAAATTTCATGCTCAGCTGAGTTGAGCATGAAAAAAGTTTTATAACCTCGGGGCCAGGATATTGATTGAATTCTTTTCAAAGAGGTTCCCCGCATCTTTTTTTTTTTTTGGCGATCGTAAGTATCTACGTAGTTTTTTTTTCTTGTAGTATTTGACACTTGATGCTTTGCACCTGGTCAGATGTCTGTATACTTAAAATATTTCGGAACTGTCAATGCTTATATGATTTACGAGTTCGGACCTAGTGCTTGCGTATTTATAGCTGAAAACATCTTTTCCATCAATGGCCATATTACGTACCCAAGTGGTTCAGCGGAATCTGGTGTGTGCAACTATGGTAACGTACCGCTGGGCCACTTGGGGAACGTCGTTGGGAGAATAAAAACAGAACAGAACAGAACATATATTAAGATGAAGGCTTTCAAGAACGAAATATTTTCTGTGTTTTAAAACTCGGCACCACAAAATCAAGTTAACTTATCATTCTCCTCTAAAATGGCCATATTTATTAAAATGAAGGTTATCATATATAAGGATGAAGGCTATCAAGAACAAAAGATGTTCTGTGTTTTAAAACTCGGCACCACAAAATCAAGTTAAATTATCATTCTCGTCTCAAACACAAAACAAAATCAACAGTGTATCCACTTGCATATAGTACTTAAACTTACTGACACCATTGTGCTCTATATAAGACCACTGTAATATATAAAACAGATAAACGATATAAAGGCTTGTCTAAGAGAGCAGCACTTTGCCTATTTGGAACCAGGTATACCCTTCATGCCTAGATTTTTAAAAATTGTTTTTGTCCTACCAAACTTCACCTTCAAAAACTTGTGGATAGGTAGATGGTACTTAGGTGCCATTTAAAATGAACCCTGAAGACAGTTCTTCTGGAAGCACTGGATTGAATTTATAATGTTTATGTGCTGTAATGCATTGGTGCAAGTGTGCTACAATGTAACGCCCTTTAGCTTCGGGTTTCAGCGGAATTTCATTTTAAATAAGTTCTGAATAGTAAGATCTTTTTGAAGCAAGGAAAACATCAAAGAACAGAAAATAGCAGACTCGGTTTAATTGAGTCTGTTCATAACCAGTAATGAATGTGCGACACAAGCCACGCCTCATAGCACCGCGGATAGCATAGCTTAAGCGGAACTCTATTTTCAAAATTACTCAAATGAACCAAATGATCCCAAAGGACCAGAAAATATAATCTGCACTATGATGATGTACGGGAGACGTTTTACGGCCGCCACATTGCACAAACACCAGCTGCAGTGAAGATAAATAAGGTTTAAATAGTAAGATCATTTGGAAGCAATGCATACATCAAAGAACAGAAAATAGCAGACTCGGTTTAATTGAGTCTGTTCATGACCAGTATTCAGACCGACTCAAATTCAGCCCAGTGATCCCAATGGAACTGAAAATATATACAGTCAACTCTAGGCATCTCAAAGTCGAAGTTCATCTCAAACTACTGATTCCTCGAAGTAAATTTTCTGGTCCCAGAAAATTTACTTTGAGACATCAGAAGTTTTGAGATATCGGGGGTTAAAATGTAAAAACTTTGATATTATGAGGGCATTTTGTGATATGAGTGTTTGACATAACGAAAGTCAGCTGCAATTTGCGCCGTGTTGATTTACTGGGAGACTTTTTTTTATTTATTTTACTTTTGGTACTGGCTCCTAGTTGGATAAAGTATTGATATGCTTTCAGCTTCATTGCAAATTGATAATTCCCAACTTTGATATGACATGACGTAAGGGCTGCGCAATACATCACTTTGACATTAAATTGCCACTCACATGCAACACAATGCTAAGATTAGCTGTTATACAACCAGAATTGAAAATAAATGTTGTAGAATTCTTTCCAAAGCAACCATATATAATATTAATGGAAGAATAAATCCATATATCAATATTTTGTCTATAATTCTGCTTGATATATCCTTTCTTTCAGACAGTTCCTGCTATTTGCATTAAATCATTAAAATCTCAGAACATAATATTGACCATGGCATGAGCTAAGGCACTGTGTGACGTATGCAAGCAGCGAAAATTCAGATTACCCTGCACATTCGCATGAACAACTTATTCATCCTGAGAAATCTATCTAGAAAATAGACCAGAGTCTGAACAGTCGGCGCACCTTTATCTTTTCTATCAAGGTATCGTTTTAAATACAACAACTTTTTTGTGTTTCGCTTACAGAATGGTAGAATGATAGATATATAATTTCAGAACTTGTTAGGGTGACAACAGAAACATTTCCGATTCAAATACGCGTACGTGCTTCTTGGCAAATACCTGGATGTTTTTTGTTAAAATATATTCAGTTACCTAGAAACGGCCAAACTCTTAGAAAAAAAATAAATCGGAGATACCATGCGAAGGGGAGATCTGAAACATGTACAAATATAGATGCCATCTAGAGAGGTGTTGCAATCAAGTGGTTAGAGGGCTTGGAGTGTAGTGCAGAATGTCGAGGGATCGATTCCCTTGCGGCCAAGTGGTAAGAGTGCTTAGAGTTTAGTGCTGAAGGTCGAGGGTTCGAATCCCTTGCGGACAAGCGGTTAGAGTGCGTGGAGTTCTGAAGGTCCAGGGGTCGAATCCAAACGGGCAAGAGACTGATAAGAAATCTTTCTCTGTCAACCAAACAGTAGAGAGGTACCTGCTTTGATCAGGTTTAAAAAAAAAAAAAAAAAAAAAAAAAAACAGGTTGGATTGAATTTCCATTTTTCATATGGTGTGCCCCTTGTCATTGTCAATGGAGGCTTCTTATTAGAAACACAGGAATAAAGCTACGCCATATCGAATCACTATTATTGCGTGCTTTTTGGGCACATAGTTAAAACTTTGTTTGCTTTGAATTCTCCCCGTTTTTGCGTACAGTAATGTTTTTTGAAACAGATCAGTATGAGGTAGCTAACAATTAGCCGCCTCACCTTTGTATACACTGTTTGCCCTCTAGTCTCTGAATTCTTAATATGAAAAGCTTGGACGATATTCTTTTTTTCATGTTTTCCAGACGTAATTTGTGTCGCCTGCTCTTTCGGCGCTTTAAAGTTTGAATGAAAATACTACAGCTGTTGATTTGTCAGCAGTCTTAAATCAAACCTGGTTAGCTGTAAAGAAACTCAAAAAAGAGTCACAGTTCCATAACTACCTGGTCATCGTGGCTAAACAAATTTGTTGGGAATCTGTTTGTATGCCATACAACTTTGTTTGTTTGGGAACTAGGACTCTTTTTTCGTTTGGTAACACCCCATTTTCGTTTGGTAACAGTTCTTGTTTATACATAGTTGTCCAAGTGTGTGTGTGTGTGTGTGGGGGGGGGGGGGGGGGGTGTAAATGGCATGAGCCAACTTTTTTCTGTTAGTTTTAGACCTGTGTAAAATGTGCTAGCCAGTACATTGAATTCTATGAATTTTAGTTAATGCCTTTAACGAGGCATATAACATCATGTCCTGGTTATTGAAATTTATTAACCTTTTCCATAATAAATGCTGCCAAGTGATAGAATAGATGCCACAAAATTAAATAAGTCACTGCTTTCGTGATTTGTTAAGTAAATATGAAAGTATTTCACTGATGAATGAACAGATTCTGCAAAGAGTTCTAAGCTATCATTTTACTCTTCCTTTCTCTTTGTTAAATTTTATCTAACTGTTGAAATATCCTATTGTTAAATGAGCCGCGACACGAGAAAACCAACTAGTGGTTGTGCGCCCAGCGCAGACTCAAATCAGCCTGGGCATCCGCCCAGTCTGATCAGAGTCTTCGCTGTCCGCATGGAGGTAGCTGAGACCCTAAGCTACCATTTAAGCGCATAGCAAAGAGTCTGATCAGACTCGGTGGTTGCCCAGGCTGATCTGAGTCTGCGCTGGGCTCACAACCACTTTGTTGGTTTCTCGTGTCGCGGCTCAAATGCACTGATAACATTTGATATCTACGTGCGTCTTAATTTCATCAATCAAAACTGAAAGATTCTGACAAACTTGTTTTTCTTGTATTCTTTTGCTGACGTACACGACAATGAAATGCACTTTAAAAGATGAGAATTACTGCACCATCACCCAACAGTGTTATTTCCAATATCTTACACTTGGGAGTCTGCCTTTATATAATTATTAGTTTTAACAGTACTTTCAATAAATATTTTCAAATCTCGATATCCCAAAGTCGAAGCTCATACCAAAATACCAAACAACAGATATCTTCAAGTTAAATTTTCTGGTCCAAGAAAATTCACTTTGGAATATCAGTAGTTGAAAGATAAAAAGGAATGTTTTCAAACTATATTCTTTTGTTTAAGAGGTTCTTCGAGAAATCAGTGTTCCGAGATATCGAGAGTTGAATGTATTTTAAAACCAACACTTAGCTGCCTCAACGCAGATACTCCGTTACATATGAAAATCCTGGCCATTTGTTATTTTTATATATACATTGTGTTATATACGTTTTGCATTTGGCATTACAAAAATGAGGGTTGCATAAATGTCAACAAAGCCTTTTCAGGACTTGAAACCCACAAAACTGCATCATACGGCATTCAGACGTTGAAAAAGTCCCAAAGAACTTTGTCTCCGAACCCATAGATATATAAAAAGGACAGTTGATAAATTGCCTGATGAGGTTTTTGAGAAAAGAGATGATCGAAATTTGTGACAATAAAATAATTGAGCCACGACGTGAGAAAACCAACGCTGGTTGTGCGCCCAGCGCAGACTCAGATCAGCCTGGGCATCCGCCCAGTCTAATCAGAGTCTTCACTGCCCGCATGAAGCTAGCTTAGACCCTTAGCTACCCTTTAAGCGCTTCGCGAAGACTTTGGTCAGACTGGGCAGATGCCCAGGCTGATCTGAGTCTGCGCTGGACGCACGACCACATTGTTGGTTTTCTCGTGTTGCGGCTCAAATAAAAATTCTTACAGAGCATTCCTGCAGAGGCAGTGGAAAATAACTGATTCATTCTGCAACAAAATACTGTTTCGTCGCGCAAAAAAAAAAAAAACTAATTCCTGACGTCGTCGGAAAATCGAATGCCGCCAGATAGCATTTTCGTGACAATGACGATGAAGTGACTATTTGGTCCGGAAGAAAAGCCTGGACACATATAAACACTTTCAGCGAGACCGTGCTATAATGAGCAGTGATACGTATATTACTCAACAGATAACTGTCCAGGCTGATCTATTTAATAAATATTAATTTCAAACCTAGCTCAGCGTGCAACAATATTGCATTACCACGCAGCTAAAGATAAATTCAACAAGAAATGGCTTTTTGAGAAATGAACATTAACATTACTTAAGGTATGTGGGCATACACCCTCCTGTACTTCTGCCATTTTTACAAAAGAAATCAGTTTTTGTGATTTCCTGATTGATTTCCTGTATGACAGAGTTCCTTATTTTCTTTTCCAAAGGAAGGAATTTGTTCCTAGGGGGATCCCGTGCAGAGTCATTCCTTAAAAGGTCCCATTGTCTGTCGTGATAAAAGATCAAGAAACACTTTATCGTGAGGTATCGCTGCAAACTACTCACTACAGTTTCATCATTATAAACGACAGTGATTAGCCAACCTCAAACAATTGAAACAGCCTTCAGTTTCACATTGAAAGGTAAAGGACACTGATTTGGCTCCTTTTAGACGGCAGCTAAATTGACAAACTTTCGAGTCATAAACCTGATTAAAATAATATAAAGAAAACAATGTATATGCTTAGGACCCCATCTAATTCAACTTTTGTTTATGTTGCATCGCTGAACGAGGAATCAGGAAAGGGAAAATGCATTTAGGGATTCAATGAGTCATCTTCCTAAAACTTGCTCCCATTACTTTTTGCAAGTTATATATCTGAACTTATACATATCAACCCACATGTTTTCGCAAAAAATGAAGCTAAAGCGAATCAGTACAAAGTTTGGAACATACTTAACCCTTTCAATATATGTTACTGTTATTCAGTCAAGTAAATAATATCATTTTAGTTGCCTTCTTTTAAGAAAATACTCAATAGTATTTCTCTTGGGTTGTAAAACTTTACTAGCGATCAAAACAATATTAAAATGGCATTGTCGTTGTGCGGCGGATAATGATTTTGCAATCTTTCTGTCTTCAGCAAATTTATCTAAACGATCGGATTCCGTCTAAATGTACAGGCTATTATTGTAATGCACACATCGGAAATTACTTGTTTGTTTCAGTGGAATTAATGTTTTCCTTTCTCTTCGAGACTTAATTGAAATCCGTTAGCTCTAACAATTTTGATGCATATAAACCATGGATCAAAATAATGGGATGTTTGTTTTCTTTCTTTGACTTCTGTAACTGAAGTTTGTGTGTTGAGGTTTATGTGGATACGGATAGCGAAAAGAAAAGAGATACGGCATAGGGCAATGATAATAATACAGTTTTTTTGCAGTAGCAAGTACTTGCTACCTGGTCTAACAACTAGCAGCAAACACTTACATACCTGGTAGCAAACCTTTGAGGCCAGAAAAACAGTCCTCTTGTCAGTCAAATGGCATTTTTCAGATTTGATCAAACACAATTTAATATGTCTATGGAAATGTGTTTAGTCTTACAAGCAAACGCATTTTTTTAATGAAAATTGGCTAGTACTTCCAAGAAATTAACTTTCACTAAAGAATTCCTGTGCAGAAACATATTGCTAGCCAAATTTTTGCTACTTGCTACCGTTAATTTCGAACCTTGTGAATTACCTCTAAAAAAGCAATTGAATTGACTAAGGGATATTTATCATAAAATGTGACACACACACACACACACACACACACACACACACACACACACACACACACACACACACACACACACACACACACACACACACACAGAGAGAGAGAGAGCGGGTAAGGCGAAGAAACAAATCAGCCTGGAAAGCCTCGTATTCTGATTAGAATCTTTCATTTGACTCTCTAGACCCTGACTAAATCTGTGAGGAAAATGGCCTAGAATCTGATCTGCACATCGCCCTCCCAGTATAGTACAGTATCCATGTTAATGTCCTATAAATGGGCCGCGACACAAGAAAACCAACAAAGTGGTTTTGTGGCCAGCGCAAACTCAGATCAGCCTGGGTATCCGCCCAGTCTGATAAGACTCTTCGCTAAGCGCTAAAAGGGTAGCTAATGGTCTAAGCTACCTTCAAGCGGACAGCAAAGGCTCTGGTCAGACTGGGCGGATACCCAGACTGATCTGAGTCTGCGCTTGGCGCCAACCACTTGGTTTGTTTTCTCGTGTCGCGGTGCAAATATTGCCAAAACCTCGTATATCATCTACAAACATCGTAACTTGTCGTGCCAACTTCGTTAAACTCCGAATAGCCCACGTTAAATGAAATGCGACATGCGGTGATAGGGGGTGGGAGATGTGGCATTTGTTTAAACACTTCTAGTTATCTTATCATATTACAGCTTAGTGATGGAAATATTGTTTTAACGACCTTGGCATCTGCAATTTATTTCAGACTTCACAAGAGCAGAGAAAGAAACAAAATCAGCATACACAATCAAAGAGTGCCATAGAGTACTCTAATCAAAAGAATCTCATCATTACGAGTGGGGTTTAATGACGCATACGTCAGAAATGTGATGCCAAAATAACACTTAAGACAGAATTTGTCATTTTTGATTGATGAAAATTATAGATTTTCCACAAAATAAGCTATCAAATACAATCAGTGGATTCTATGACAATATAATATCAGAGCTTGATTAGTTCCATATAAGAATTTTATAAGAAAGGCAGAAAAGTAACTTTATTCTGTGTCTATTCCGAAGCGTGTAGGTTTAAATTTAATTACAACCTATAATTTTATAACGCAGCATTTAAGGTTTATCGAAACACCTCCGTGTACTTAACATAGAGACAAACATTTTTGTGAATTCTTGTTTGATACCCTGAACAATGAAGCCCTTCCAAAACGATGTCTAATCTGAACATGCTTAACCCTTTTTAATAGATATGACAATAGATTTTACTGAAAGTGTATTCATCTTAATTGTTACTTGTGGGTGGCGAACTCTGGTATGCTTATGGACAATACACTATTTAGCTCCAGTCCCACTGTATCGTATTGAGGCCTAGGTTTTGGTACGATTTTTAAACGTAGCAAAACGGCAATATACGTAGTTAAACGTAGTGAACATGTATTAGATACGGCTACATACGGCCACATACCCTCGGAATGTTAAACACAAAGGTGGCATATCGATATACGTCGTTGATACCTAGTAAAACGTAGCAAAACGAAGATAAATTGTACCAAAGCGTAGACGAAATGCATTAAATACGTACAAAAACGTTTTCAAAATGTAGCTGAATGGCAATACGTGTAGCATAACGTATTGACTACGTTTCACACACGGCTATATACAGCTGCAAACGAGGCCCATCTGTGTTTGACTTAGAATTTCAACTCAAACGAAGCTTGACCACCTATTATTGGTGGCGTTTCGATATATACGTAGCGTATACCTAATACTAGATGGTTGTCCAGGGACAACTTGTCGAGCCCGCTGTTTGCTTTAGTGACCTTTAAGTACATGTACATGTATGTCAAGCCTCACTTATTAGAAAGAAGCCAAACAATATCAAAAACAATTTTTCCATTAAGGAAAGCAAGTAGAACTAATGGCCATGACAAGCTCAATTTATGATAATATTATTATTTGACCTTGATGTGTGACCTTGACCTTTGACCAACCTGAACAAACATTTTTCCTCAGCAAGGAGAAGAATTATGCCAAATAATTTTGAAATCCATGCATAAACGTAGAAGTAATGGCTTTGACAAGCTCTACTGATAAAAAATATCATTTGACCTTCAAGTGTGACCTCGACCTTGGACCAACCTGAATAATATTTCACCTGACACTTCTACACATCAAGGAGAACAATCATGCCAAATTGTTTTAAATCCATCCATAAATGTAGAAGTTATGGCCTGGACAAGCTCTATTTAAGCCATTTTTTATCATTTGACCTTCAAGTTTGACCGTGACCTTAGACCTACCTGAACAAATGTTTTAAATGACACTTCTACTCATCAAGGAAAACAATTGTGCCGAACTATTTTGAAATATATCCTTAAATGTAGAAGCTCAATTTAGTGAAATCTAAATCGTACAAAGCGGGGCAATATTTTTGGCCAAACGCAGGGGCGGGAAACACTCTTCCAGCTGTCTACATTATGTTTAATTGAAATAAGCATGAATAAATTAAAACGACCGTATCTCCCTTTTCGGACACATACTTATCCATCACAATGCGTATACTTCCATCTTGAAAAAGGAGCAAAAAAAAACAAGCAAAAAAACTACAACAAAACATAGCCCTCAATAAGTGACAGTCTCACTGTCACGTATTGAGGGCTAGGTTTTACTACGTTTTTAAAACGTGGCAGAATGGCGTTATACGTTTTATAACGTAGTGAAAACGTATATAAGTATAGCTAAATACTTGACCTAGTTACGTTTGCTTTAGAATTTTTAACTCAAACATGGCACTTTGATATACGTACAGTTTACCTAGTAAAACGTAGCAGCACGTTGTAAAACTTGATTTTAACGTACTTAAACGTAGCAGAAGCGCATTAAGTACGTACAAAATCGTAACAAGAATAACCTTGAGGTTCTCTAAGTCTCAGCCTCACTTTCTCGTATTGAGAACTAGGTTTTTCTACGTATTTAAAACGTACCAAAATGGGAATAAGCGTATTGAAACGCAGTGATTACGTATTTTTTATACGGACATATATGTGACAGTGCCTGCGATTTTGAGCCTTGTGGAGGTGCGACGTTGACGTCACGAAACGTGAAATGAATGTGACATCACGAAAGTCGCACGTAAAGTAAATTGGATTGCCGCGCACTTACTAATGAATTTCAAAGCGTCACCTGAAAAGAGTGATTAAACATTTCCATGGGCATCTTTAATTTTCTTCATCGACACTATTTTAAGAATGTTCGCTTCACAGGTCTTTGAAAAACGATGTCACAAACCAGAATTATAAACGTGTATCCAGCTAGTATGTAAATTGTATCCAATCAGTGAAATGAAAACAAAAATCGGGTTGGTGTGAATTCCGTTTGCTTTTGCAGTAAACATTAGCGCTATTGCTTTGTGCTTCTCGAAATCTCTTCTGGAAGCACTAATAAATCTGAAAAGGTTAAAAACAAACTTTCCAAATACCGCTCCATAAGGCTCAAAATGCCAGACACTGTCACATATAACTACATACGTGGCCTACCTACGTGCTAATTGAAAATTCAACTTAAACATAGCGTTTCAAAGTACTTATTGTATGCGTAGTAAAAACGTATTGAAACGTAGTCTAAACGTACTGGAACGTAGATGACACGTTTTGAATACGTAGCCATACGTGAATGTCCTCTGCGTACTTCTACGCATTATATACGCGTTATCACGTCCTTGTACATTTTGTGACGTTTAATTCTGCGTTTTATTACGATTTGGTATGTTTTGCGATACCTTTTCAAACGTCACTTTGACTAGGTACATGTAATTATACATGACACTACCTTGTAGTCCCTAATAAAACGTACGGAATCGTAGTAGGTAACTAAACTGTTCTCATCCGATCTGACAGCGAGGCACTAAGCCGTATGATAACTGGGTAATACGAAGTAAACCATAGTTAAACGTTTTTAAAACGTACTAGAAACGTAGTAACACCTAAATTTTTACAAACCGGGGAACATTGTTTTGCCAAACGTAGAGCGGTAAACGTAGTACAACCCTACCTTCAAAACGTGACAGTGAGACTGGGCCCTTAAATTTTTACTAAAATGATACGTAAGATATATTGTATACGACTTTCTGAAGATCTAGTTTCTTCATGTTCTCCAAGTTATTCTTAAGCGATCGAACTTTGCGCTAGAAAAGTGATACATTTTAAAAACCCAATTTCCAAAACTTCGTATGACGTAAGACCATAATATCGGGGCCCTAAATATTACGGCACATCATCCAGTAACTGTTAACTTAAAGGTAATTGTCCCAAAATTGTGAAGAGGCTGATATTGATTTCACTTACCGATAATTTGTCGATACCTTTTTCATGAAAAGTCAAAACCGCGGATTCTGATCCGAGTTTTCAATTAGTAGCCGCCTGATCTGAATCTGCTGTGTTCTTCAACTCCAATTGTCCCAGATTTTAAGGTCTGAACGTCTGAAAACTTCTTAATGTATCATTTTGACATTTACTTAACAATAGCATGCAATAAAAACTCGAGATTGGTGGTTTTATAAGACAAGCTGAATATAATTGTAGAAGAACTTTTAAAAAGTCAAGAGTCATTTGTATTTAGGGAAAAATCATGTCAAAATACGACAGAATATGCCTAATTTTATGTGATATATCCATTCTTTCAGACGGTTCTTGATATTTGTTCTAAATCATGTCAACGAAGCATGGTACGCGTAAAGTAGTTCGACAGCGAATATGCGAACAAAAAAACGTCTGATCAGACTGTGCGAATGAGTGCAGTATCATCAAAGTATTTGCTTTTCGCACACTTTAAGTATAGGTTCTGATATAGGAACTGGCAAACAAAGAAAAGATAGGCCAGATTGCTTAGAAGAACAAGCCAGTATAAATCATCTCTCGTTAGAAAGAATTTAAGGTGCGTCTGTTACAAGTAATAACAATGTTTTTATTTGTTTTTTCCGCAACGAAAACGTGAGCTTTGGAATAGCGTGCATAATCTCATGCAGATCTCATGCAGACATGTAAATATGTTCAGTATCAATGTACTCAGACATAATGCTGCTGGTTTGGAGTGACATATTTGGACGCGGGATTGAAGCGTGAATGTTACATACATGTAAGACAGTGCAACGCAGAAGCCAGTTTAGACTTTTGTAAGCCGAAGATGTTAAGATTTTTTTTTTACTTGTCCCTCTCTGATACTTTTATACTTGATGTTGAGTCTAGCAAGGTATTTGTAAGATTTTTATTTTGTTTGTTTGTTTATAAGATTAGACATTAGAACATCTTCGACTGAAATCAGTCTAAAGCCAGTTCTGCAAAAGTGAACAACGTTATGCATTTATATTACATACAATAAAGGGTCACCCTCGAGTTTGTAGTGTTTCAGGCTAAGCAACAAAAAAGGAATTGAATGTAATTTGTATCTCATGGAAGTTGTTCATTTTTCATTAAGAAATTTGCTTTTCGTTTCAGCTATCATTTTTATATTGGAGACAAGCTCAAACATGAATTTCATTGTCAATCTAGGAATACAGTAAAGATCCGAAGTCCTTTCTGTGAAGTTCACAAAAAAAACAGAGTTGTTCGCTGATGTTTCACTCTATAAAAAGAACGATTTGTAAGATAGAATTATAGAAGCTCGGTCATGGGCGTTAATAGTATCACATGGTTCCAGAAGATCTATCACTGGCTTTGAAACAGATCTTTCCTTGTGTAAGCTCACCTCAGTTTCAAAGTAGAATGAATTCTTATATTAATTTACTAAAAAAAAAAAAAGACATAAGTGATAAGATTTGCTCTAGTCAATGTAAAGAAATATCTGTGGGCACACAAATTTTGAACAACGGTGAATCAACATCATGTCGACGTTGAATCAGAATTGTTCCACTGCTATTTAAATGCTGGGTCATTCGCAAAGCACAGCATTATTATAAAAGTGTATTCATATATACATTTTTAAGTGACTTCATCAAGTGGATGGAAGTATTAGTATTTTCACGAGAGAATGGTATTGCCAATTTATGAGGTGTGGTTGGCTTATAAATGATGCTAACTGATAACACGGCGGAGAAGCCATTTGAATAGATAGATCATTCACAAGAATTCACTAAGTATCCTGAACGAGAAGCCTTACTTTGATGACAAAAACGTAGGCCTAAGAAATTGAAGGTCAAGATTAAATTTTGTCAGATCCTTTTATGTGTGATTGATTAAAGTTATGGATTTTTTTTTGCAGGATAAGCCACTAGATAAAGCCAGTTAATTTCATAACATGAAAGAGACTACAGCTTGATTAAATTGATCAAAACTGCTCATAAGATAGGGAAATTTCTAACAAAGACAACTGAGAAGAGAAATTGTCAATTTTGTCTAGAGGAAGTTTTTCTTGTCAGAATTGTAATTCGTGAGAAAGTTTGCTTTCCTCAAAGCTAATTACACGATTCTATAACAGTCTATAAGTTTCGGCATATTACGGATGACGAAATAATCGAACAAACATGTCAATGTCTCTGGATATTTACGACTGAGTCCAAAGTTAAGCTATATGAATACAACTTTAGGGGAGGCAACCCCGCCATTTTCAGTTTGTTTTCCTATCAAAACGTAGTGCAACGCAAGAAAATAGCAATAGATAAGTAATAATGATAATAATAATAATAATAATAATAATAATAATAATAATAAAATAACCCTGATATTGCACCTTTCGAAAACATCTGCAGAATAATGCACTTTTCACTTATATAGATATTGGATTGTTAAAGCGTCGCTTAGTTTAATTATATGTTATTGACAATTTAATAACAAAAGATTTGTAATGAATATAATTGAGCCGCGACACGACAAAACCAACAATGTGGTTGTGCGACCAGCGCAGACTCAGATCAGCCTGGGAATCCGCCAAATTTGATCAGACTCTTCGTAAAGTGCTCAAAAAAGGGTAGCTTAGGGTCTGAGCTACCTCCATGTGGACAGCGAAGACTCTGATCAGACTGGGCGGATGCCCAGGCTGATCTGAGTCTGCGCTGGGCGCACAACCACATTGTTGGTTTTCTCGTGTCGCGGCTCATATGTCTTACGTCATGGCAAACCTACGAGAAGAAGTTTAGCAGGAGCCTTGTACTTTGAAAACGATAAAACCAGTTGATAGTTCCGACCTAACGCTGGTCAACGGCCAAAATGAAGATTTGCTCTCAGATAATTTTGTTATTATGTCCCCCCACCAAAGGTGAGGGGGGACATATTGTTTTCAGTGCCTTTCCCGGTGCGTCGGCGTCGGCGTCCCACTCTTGTATGCGCGATATCTCTTGAACCAATTGATGGAATTTCACCAAACTTGCATGGATATATCATTGGGACAAGCTTAAGAGCTGATTAGATTTTGGTGACCTTGACCTCATTTTCAAGGTCACAGGAGCACTTAAATGGCGTGAAAATTTCTTGTATGCCCAATATCTCCTGAACCAATGGATGAAATTTCACCAAACTTGCATGGATATATCATTGGGACAATCTTAAGAGCTGATTAGATTTTGGTGACCTTGACCTCATTTTCACGGTCACAGGAGCACTTAAATGGCGTGAAAATTTCTTGTATGCACAATATCTCCTGAACCAATTGGTGGAATTTCACCAAACTTGCATGGATATATGATTGGGACAAATTTAAGAGCTGATTAGATTTTGGTGACCTTGACCTCATTTTCAAGGCCACAGGAGCACTTAAATGGCGTGAAAATTCTGGTATGCACAATATCTCCTGAACCAATTGGTGGAATTTCACCAAACTTGCATGGATATATGATTGGGACAAATTTAAGAGCTGATTAGATTTTGGTGACCTTGACCTCATTTTCAAGGTCACTGAAGGACTTAGATGACAATTTCATGTACCCATGATATCTCTTGAACCAATGGATGAAATTTCACCAAACTTGCGTGGATTCATCATTGGGACCGGTTTAAGAGCTGAGAAGATTTTGGTGACCTTGACTTCATTTTCAAGGTCACTGAAGGACTCAGATGCAGTTTCTTGTAACCACTATATCTCCTGAATCAATGGGTGGAATTACACCAAACTAGCATAGATACAACATTGGGACAAGCTTAAGAGCTTATTATATTTTGGTGACCTTGACCTCTTTTTTAAGGTCACTGGAGGAGTTAGATGACAGTTTCTTGTACCCATGATATCTCTTGAACCAATGGACAGAATTTCACCAAACTTGCGTGGATACATCATTGGGACAGATTTAAGAGCCTATTAGATTTTGGTGACCTTGACTTCATTTGCAAGGTCACTGGAGGGCTAAGATGACAATCTCTTGTACCCACTATATCTCTTGAACCAATGGATGGAATTTAACCAAACTTGCAGGGATATATCATTGGGACAAGCTTAAGAGCTGATTAGATTTGGTGACCTTGACCTCATTTTCAAGGTCACAGGAGGACTTAAATGGTGTGAAAATTCTGGTATGCACAATATCTCCTGAACCAATTGGTGGAATTTCACCAAACTTGCATGGATATATCATTGGGACAAATTTAAGAGCTGATTAGATTTTGGTGACCTTGACCTCATTTTCAAGGTCACTGAAGGACTTAGATGACAATTTCATGTACCCACGATATCTCTTGAACCAATGGATGGAATTTCACCAAACTTGCGTAGGTACATCATTGGGACAGGTTTAAGAGCTGAGAAGGTTTTGATGACCTTGACCTCATTTTCAAGGTCACTGAAGGACTCAGATGCAGTTTCTTGTAACCACTATATCTCCTGAACCAATGGATGGAATTTCACCAAACTTGCATAGATACATCATTGGGACAAGCTTAAGAGCTGATTAGATTTTGGTGACCTTGACCTAATTTTTAAGGTCACTGGAGGACTTAAATGACAGTTTCTTGTACCCATGATATCTCTTGAATCAATGGACAGAATTTCACCAAACTTGCGTGGATACATCATTGGGACAGGTTTAAGAGCCTATTAGATTTTGGTGACCTTGACTTCATTTGCAAGGTCACTGGAGGGCTAAGATGACAATTTCTTGTACCCACTATATCTCTTGAACCAATGGATGGAATTTCACCAAAGTTGCAGGGATACATCATCGGCACAAGTTAAAGAGCTGATTAAATTTTGGTGACTTGACCTCATTTTTAAGGTCACTGGCAGACTTAGATGACAATTATTTGTACTCACTATATCTCCTGAACCAGTGGATGGAATTTAACCAAACTTCTATGGATACATCATTGGGTCAACTTTAAGAGCTGATTAGATTTTGGTGACCTTGACGTCATTTGCTAGGACATAGTCATCTATGTAGGATATTTTTAGAACCAGTTGATGGATTCTCCAAACTTGGTTAGTATTTTAATTGCACAGGTTTTTTATTCATAAGGGGGGAAATGGGCTGGTGGGGGGACATCAGTTTTTCTCTGAAAAACATTTCTAGTTAAACCTGTAAAGGCAAAACAGCAGAGGACAAAATTTTCGTCTGCAAAATTTCATAAAATGTTTTGTCCAAGCAATATCACTCTGAGAATTACATTACCACAGGGCAAACAGTGCAGATCTAGATGAGGCAGGTCATGATGGGCCGTCTCATCGGGATCTACGCTATTTGAAAAATCAGCTATTTGCTTTTTTCGTCTCTTGCGCTTAAAGTATTAATTCACGTGTCTATACTGTATAAAATGGGAACTGGATATATAAAAGCAGTTTGGCACCCTTTTGCGTGACGCTTCTTACGTATGTTTCAGCATGCAATTGCCTAGAATTGGGGAAAAACTGGTAAGCAAAAGTTGTATATTCTAACTGAGCACAAATGCCAACTACTTAACAACGTTTTCATTTGAATATCAGAATATAGAAGAATTAACTTTAGTAGGTCACAATTACAAACGCCAATTCTGTGATTAGAAAACCAAACAGGTTACTAGCGTTAATAGAAACATATAAAGAACGACTAGGGCCTTGAACGAATTGTTTGAGTAATAGGCATGCTCAACGTTCTTATGCATCTCTACTTATAGGTTTGTGTGATTTGGTGTGTTGAAAGTCAAAAATTTGCAGTTGAGTATTTTTGTTTTCAGTTTGTTTAAAATATTTGTCCGTGGAGACAAGTAAATCAGAGTTTATGCTATGGACTGTCTGAACATGGAAATAATCAGACCGGTCGCCACAAGCAATTAGAAAAGTAATGTGTTTCATTCTGAATTCTCTAGTTCACAGGGTATAATCGATTCCGCCAATTTACGCTTCCTGCAGAGACTGTACATCATATCTGGCTTCCGCCGAGACTGTCCGCGAACTCTTGCTTCCTGTCGAGACTTCTGTACATGATAAATGGCTTCCTGCAGAGACTGTCCGCGTGATTCTGCTTCCTGCCGAGCCTCTCGGCAGGAAGCAGAGTCACGCGGACAGTCTCTGCAGGAAGCCATTTCTCGAGGACAGTAGTCTCTGCAGGAAGCAAGAGTTCGCGGACAGTCTCGGCGAAAGCCAAATATGATGGACAGTCTCTGCAGGAAGCGAAAATTGGCGGAATCGATTATACCCTGTGTAGTTAGTCTGTTCTATATCAGTCTGACATTATCTCTCGACATGCAGCGATCAAATTCTAATTTGGCGTTAAAGATGCGTTACGAAAAAAGTATGTCTTAAGGTAAACATGCTTGTTAACCACGCATATCCAGCTTAGTGTGTATATGAGCCGCGACACGAGAAAACCAACAAAGTGATTTTGCGCCCAAGGTAGACTCAGATCAGCCTTGGTACCCATCCAGTCAGATCAGAGTCTTTTCTGTGAGCTTAAAAGGTAGTCAAGGGTCTAAGCTAGCTTCATGCGGATAGCGAAGACTCTGACAAGACTGGGCGGATGCTCAGGCTGATCAAAGTCTGCGCTGGGCGCACATCCACTTTACTGTTTTCTCGTGTCGCGGCTAATATGCGTAAATAGTCAAGGCAGCTGGGCCTCAAAAGCTTAGATAAGGTCAATATTTAATGATAAATCTTATATCACCATAAAAAGCCTATGTTGTGGCCTGTCATAACAACCGTCCCAGCGAGACGGTTATAATGAGGGGTCACAGCATAGATAATTATTGAGAATTCTAACATGACGTTAAGGTTTACCCCGTTGAACGCATAGGTAGCGGCAGCGTGTGAAAGTAAACTTCGAGACGTGTCAATTTCGCGTGTTGATGACGTCAGATGTGAACATTTGATTATGTTGACGTCCGCCTCTAAAATAGTCCTCTAGAAAACATTGTTCTGTATAATATTGGAATCGAATTAATGTTTCCCTATCTGTGAATTATCACTGATTGTTATATACCTAATGAGACTTTACTGTAGAAAACAGCCGTGTTGTAATCGACAGCATTTTACGTTGGTTGCCTTCAATTTTTACAGGTACTGATCGTCGCAATGCGACAGAATCGCTAACACAGGGTTTCAACACTGTTGAAAACGCTTTCGTGTCGTTTGCAGAGCTCTGGAATCAAGATGGCGAACGTAAGATTGTATATAACAAAGACGGTAAAACGTTCTTTGCCTGTGTTTTAATGTTTGCCCAGCCCTCGTGTACTCAGATGTTGCAGTCCTCACCGCTGCGCGGTTCGAGCTGCTACTGTCAGAGAGTGGTTTTCCCCCTTTCCCACCGGAAAAATGGCTATAGGAAGGACGGCCATATAGTGGATTGTCCAGACCTCATAGAGCCACTTTTTACCCATAGTCCTTTTCCCCTGCCGGGAAATTGGCTATTAGCGACTAAGTATGGTTTTTGGTATTTTGCGGAACGGAACGAAACGGAACAGAATGGAACAGAGGCATTTTACGGAATTAATCGCTTGAGAAATGTGTAGGTACTTCAAGGGAGGTAAAAAAACGATTAATTCCAAAAAATCAATATGCAAATTTAGCAACCATATTTTTATAATAATCAATAGTTACTAATTTAAGGACCGAGCAGGTTGTGATTTCTTCTCATCGTAGATATTTTTATACGTACACATACGCATGCAAGCTACAGAAAGATGTGCGGATGGGTGCTTTGTCTAGTCATGTTTGATTTATTAGGGAGTTTATTACATTGGAAACCAGAATCGGACATGTGTCCCAATGGGAGTCGAGCCCACGACTCATGCATGAAAGGCGAACACTAGTCCAGGCACTCCGCTGCGCGCGCGCATAGATGAACGCTTGTACAAACTTAAATTATATAAATTTATGCACACAACCACGTACACTAATATCCGTTTTTGGCTAACATGGAAAAGCAAAATGCCTACCTGTTTTGCCCAAAACAAAATAAGACAGTCTGATGGACACATGCATGCGGTTCAAGCATCTGTTATGCATCGATATTATACGGACAGATACTCATATTTCTGCTTCAGTTATGAACCTCACTATCATAATTGCAGACGGAGCAAATTCCACTATGTAGCATGTTTTCCTGCACTCATACATGTATTACCAGGGGGCGGGGGGGGGGGGGAAATCCACTATAGAGTGGAAAAACGGCTATGCAAAAAACACGTATAGTAGATTTTCCCCGGGGAAAAATGGCTATATAGTCATACTTCCGGGGGGAAATTCTACTATATAGCTATTTTTCCGGTGGGAAATAATACTATGGAAAAATCATAGTCATTTTTCCGGGGGGGGGGGGGGAACTACTAGGGGGGAAAAGCTACTCTCTGACAGCTACACGTTAATACACTCGGGCTTGGCAAACATTAAATCACGGAAAAGAATGTTTTATCCTCTTAATAATTCACGGGTAAGGACAAAATATTTCTCAATTATCAGATATTATTTTAGACATCAATTACTCACCTAATCTGGGTTTCTGTTTTTAGATCTTTCTAGAAATACTTTAGGATAAATTTAATTATCTATTTATAAAGCTTGCTTGTTTGATACTTAACAAACTTTTAGTATCTTTCCAACTAACAGCATACATAAAAGGCATATGGATGAAACCAAAAGGTTGACTAAATAGCAAAATATATAATAATACTTATAGTAATAATGAAAATAAATCTAAAACAGAATAATTATATTAATAAATGAATAGATATGAACATGCAATTGTTTCAGGAAAACCATTCAGGGAGGTTTTCAAAAGCTGGGTCGCTGGAAATATTAATAAATGTGGCATATTGTAGAAATCAAGGCAGACATTGATCAAATAAGAATGCCAAAGACAGAACCAAGCAGGCACATGGCGTCGAAATGATATCGTTCTGACGTCGATGCGATATCATGACATCGCATCGACGTCAATACGACGTCCTTTTGACGTTGTGTGCCCGCTGGGATGGTGCCTTCTTCCCTGATTCCCAACTATTCAACTTTAGAGATAGCTACCAGTTGCTCTTATTGGGAAAGGGGAACATTCGGCATGTGCTAGCAGAGATGGCTTGGGCCGGGTAGCGCGTCTGCGCGGTGCGGTCGGTGTCTTCATTTTTTTCTTGAACAATTTACAAATCTGATAGAATCAATAAAGTGAAAAATGATGATCCTGATCTGTATTGCGCCGACGCAATGGCTGGCTCCGGTAGGTCCTGTGCGTGCATGAAGTAGGATCCCTTTTCTCGCGACGATGGTCAAATCAAAATGTAGATTACATATATGCTACACCTTAACAAGAATACTTGCAATTTTCCCCCATCATATTTTGTTTCAGTGCTCTTTGTAATGATAGATTTGCTTTTTCATTTTTTATGTTTACTGGAGTTGGGAGAGAGGGGGTTGGCGCAGTGGGTTGTCGGTTTAATCACTTTGACACAGTTTGAACATGTGTTCGTTGGTATGACGGTACTTGTTTTGTTCTTACTTTTTCTTACAGCAATTACATGACTCTTGTTTATGAAAAAAATAGGTTAGCCGTCATGCCAACGTACCGCCGCAAGTGTAAGTTTGCTATCTTGATTCACTTTCTTGCACTGACAATTTTATACAAAAACAATACATGTACATTCTCAGTATTAATACAACTGCATGAAAGTGAGTTCTTAGCATGCAAATTGAGTATGCACAGAAACCGCAAAAGACTAATGCCAGGAAAATTGGCTCAAATAAATGCCGACTTTATTTTCAACTTAATACTTTGTTTCTCCGTTGTGATATTCGCAATATGGCTTGACATACTCTTATCCAGCTCTGGTGATGTTCACCCTAACCCAGGTCCCTTATCAACATCTTCATCCAGTAGCACCAGCAGCGCATCGTCGAGTATGTCTAATACTTTATTTAGTTCATTAGATCTTACACATAACTTATCTTTTGTGCACTATAATGTTCAAAGCATTTTTTCGAAATTGGATATATTACAGACTGAACTCTTTGAATTTGACATTTTAGCTTTCACAGAAACATGGCTAAGTCCTTCTATTGATACAAATGAGTTACTGTTGCATTCATATAATACTCCTGAGAGGAAGGACCGAGTTGGTGATAATCACGGAGGTGTTATGATTTATGTAAAGGACTGCCTACATTATAAGCGCCGTGAAGATTTAGAGCCACGTAATATTGAGAGCATATGGCTCGAATTAACTAATAACCATAAACATATTTTATTTGGTTTGTTTTACCGCCCCCCAAACTCTAATTCTAACTATTTTTCTGATATTGAAGATTCTATAGCACTGGCAGTAGACTCACCAGGAATTTCTGAGATAATTATTACAGGTGACTTTAATTTAAACTTACTTAATTCTCAAACAGCGAAAAAAATTAATTCAATTTGTTCCCAGTTCTCTTTCTACCAATCTATAACTCAGCCCACACATTTTACAGAAAACTCATCTTCATTAATAGATATCCTTCTTGTTACTAACAAAACTCATTTGATAGTCAGTGGAGTTGGTGATCCCTTTCTTAATCAAGAAATAAGGTACCATTGTCCGATATATGGTATATTTAAGTTTTCTAAGCCTAAATATGCTTCATTTACGCGACATATTTGGAATTATGATAAAGGTAATTATGAGTTACTGCATGATAAGGCAACATCTTTTGACTGGGATAATATTAAAGATAATGACATTAATACATACGCAAATAATATAAGTACTACGGTAATTACTATTGCTAAAGAATGCATACCTAATCGACACATCAAAATTAAACCTTCAGAACCGCCTTGGATTAATTCGACCATTAAACGCAACATTAGAAAACGGAAAAGAGCCTATAGGAAAGTCAAAAGAACTAACTTAGAATCAGACTGGAAAAAATTTAAATCATTCCGTAACAAAGTAGTTCAAAATATTCGTGATTCAAAAAAATCTTTCTACGACAGAATTGCGGCCAAACTTACGTCTGAGACACTTGCCTCAAAAGACTGGTGGACTACACTAAAAACATTCATCGCTCCTAATAACAAAACAGCCATTCCACCTCTTGAATTTAACGATAATGTTTATACGGAGGAAACTGACAAAGCTAATGTCTTAAATACTTATTTTCAAAGCCATACACTTTTAAACGAACAGAACGCACTTATTCCAAGCCTTCCCCCAGCCATTGTTAATACACAACTGAATAGCATTGTTTTGTCTCCATTAGAAGTTGAATCGGTCCTTACAACTCTGCCTGCTGCCAAAGCCTCTGGTCCTAATGGCCTGAGTAATCGTATTCTTCGCGAACTGTCTAAAGAGCTTTCATCACCCTATTGTTCTCTTTTCAACCAGTCACTACGCGAGGGCAAAGTTCCTTCTTCATACAAAGAAGCTAATGTATGTCCAATTCCTAAGAAAGGTGACCTATCTGATGTCTCCAATTATCGACCCATTTCCTTGCTCAATTCGGAAGACAAAATTCTGGAAAGACTCGTATTTAAATATTTATTTAACCACTTACGTGATAACAATTTACTTTCTTCTTTACAATCTGGCTTTCTTCCTGGTGACTCAACCGTCAATCAGTTAACTTTTCTCTACAACACGTTCTGTCAAGCTCTCGATTCTGGCAAAGAAGTACGGGCTGTTTTCTGTGACATCAGCAAAGCTTTTGACCGTGTATGGCACGCTGGCCTCCTAGCTAAACTTCAAGCGGCTGGTGTCTCAGGAAACGTCCATGCTTGGTTTGCAGATTATCTCCTTGACAGAAAACAACGAGTTGTCCTCCCTGGCGCTGTTTCTGATTGGACTTACATTCGTGCTGGAGTTCCCCAGGGATCGATTTTAGGCCCCCTTCTTTTTCTGTTGTATATTAATGATATTGTTAATGACATTGGATCAAGTATTAGATTGTTCGCAGATGACACTAGCCTCTTTATTATTGTAGATGATCCTGTTACAGCAGCCGGTTGCATTAACGCAGATCTTGGTAAAATCTCAGCTTGGGCTTCAACTTGGCTTGTTACCTTCAATCCTTCTAAAACCGAAACCTTACTTGTCTCTCGTAAATTAAATAGACCTCTCCATCCACCTATCTATATGCAAAACCAACAGATATCTGAAGTTGATTCCCACAAACATCTTGGTCTTTACTTTTCTAATGATTGCACCTGGCATCAACACATAAAATATATTACGGATAAGGCTTGGACTAGAATTAATACTATGAGAAAATTAAAATTCAGATTAGACAGAAAATCCCTCGAAACTATTTACACTGCATTTATTAGACCCCTGATTGAATACGGAGACGTCATATGGGACAATTGCACATTATATGAGAAACAAGAGCTCGATAAAATACAAAATGAAGCGGCTCGAATCGCCACAGGAGCCACTAGACTTGTTTCCATTGCTATTCTTTATAAGGAAATCGGATGGGATCCGCTCGAAAAGCGACGAACAGATCATAAGCTTACCTTGTTTTATAAAATGACCCATAATCTAACTCCTTTATATCTATCTTCCTTAGTACCCCAGTCCGTTAGTAATATTTCACGCTATAGTCTCAGAAATTCTAATGATCTTCAAACTATAGATGCAAGGACAACTCTCTATTATAATTCTTTCTTACCGTCAACCGTCAGAGCCTGACGAGGCAAAACAATCCGACTCTTTAAGCACCTTCAAAGGTTTTCTTCACAAAGGCAGATCACGCACTCCAAAACACTTCTATGTGGGCAACAGGAAAGCTCAGATATTACACACCAGACTACGGACCAATTGTAGCTCGCCTAACTTAGATCTTTTCTTGAAAAACATTTCCGATTCTCCTTTGTGCCAGTGTGGAAGCATAGAAAATGCCCAACATTACTTCTTTCACTGCAGGCACTATCAGGTCCAACGAACTGAACTCTTAAATTCAGTGTCACAGTATCAGACTCCCTCGCTGTCTCTTTTTTTATATGGTAATGATTCTTTTTCACTTTGTACAAATACAGTTATATTCGAAAAGGTGCATAAATTTATTTTGGATTCTAAACGGTTTTGAGCATATAATCTTATTAACAAGCATGCGGTTGGTTTTTTTCTTGTCAGGAATGAAAATTGTAGTGTTTGATGCGACTGTCACTGCAAATCTGCACCCTCTCTCTCATCCTCAACTACATAAATTGCATATTTATATTGAAGGATTTTTTTTTTCGATTGATCTTTTTCTCTCCAGTTCTTTTTTTTTTTTTTCCTTTTTTTTTGTTTCATGTACGGAAATTCTGTGTTATTATTTTTTTTACTGATTCTATCTGTTTTTGAAAAATTATGTCATTTATATATTTACCTGATAAGTTGGTTCAACAATTTTGACAAACTGTCGCCATGATGTATACTTGCTAGAAATATGTAGGGAGAGGAACTTTATAAGTACATGTGCTTTCGTTCCAATCCCAGTATTTGTATTGTAACAATGTTTATGTGAACTGTAAAAAAAGTTTGAAATAAATATGTTTAAACCAAGATGGCGAACGTGAGATTGTATATAACAAAGACGGTAAAACGTTCTTTGCCTGTGTTTTAATGTTTGCCCAGCCCTCGTGTACTCAGATGTTGCAGTCCTCACCGCTGCGCGGTTCGAGCTGCTACTGTCAGAGAGTGGTTTTCCCCCTTTCCCACCGGAAAAATGGCTATAGGAAGGACGGCCATATAGTGGATTGTCCAGACCTCATAGAGCCACTTTTTACCCATAGTCCTTTTCCCCTGCCGGGAAATTGGCTATTAGCGACTAAGTATGGTTTTTGGTATTTTGCGGAACGGAACGAAACGGAACAGAATGGAACAGAGGCATTTTACGGAATTAATCGCTTGAGAAATGTGTAGGTACTTCAAGGGAGGTAAAAAAACGATTAATTCCAAAAAATCAATATGCAAATTTAGCAACCATATTTTTATAATAATCAATAGTTACTAATTTAAGGACCGAGCAGGTTGTGATTTCTTCTCATCGTAGATATTTTTATACGTACACATACGCATGCAAGCTACAGAAAGATGTGCGGATGGGTGCTTTGTCTAGTCATGTTTGATTTATTAGGGAGTTTATTACATTGGAAACCAGAATCGGACATGTGTCCCAATGGGAGTCGAGCCCACGACTCATGCATGAAAGGCGAACACTAGTCCAGGCACTCCGCTGCGCGCGCGCATAAATGAACGCTTGTACAAACTTAAATTATATAAATTTATGCACACAACCACGTACACTAATATCCGTTTTTGGCTAATATGGAAAAGCAAAATGCCTACCTGTTTTGCCCAAAACAAAATAAGACAGTCTGATGGACACATGCATGCGGTTCAAGCATCTGTTATGCATCGATATTATACGGACAGATACTCATATTTCTGCTTCAGTTATGAACCTCACTATCATAATTGCAGACGGAGCAAATTCCACTATGTAGCATGTTTTCCTGCACTCATACATGTATTACCAGGGGGGGGGGGGGGGGAATCCACTATAGAGTGGAAAAACGGCTATGCAAAAAACACGTATAGTAGATTTTCCCCGGGGAAAAATGGCTATATAGTCATACTTCCGGGGGGAAATTCTACTATATAGCTATTTTTCCGGTGGGAAATAATACTATGGAAAAATCATAGTCATTTTTCCGGGGGGGGGGGGGGGGGGGGGAACTACTAGGGGGGAAAAGCTACTCTCTGACAGCTACACGTTAATACACTCGGGCTTGGCAAACATTAAATCACGGAAAAGAATGTTTTATCCTCTTAATAATTCACGGGTAAGGACAAAATATTTCTCAATTATCAGATATTATTTTAGACATCAATTACTCACCTAATCTGGGTTTCTGTTTTTAGATCTTTCTAGAAATACTTTAGGATAAATTTAATTATCTATTTATAAAGCTTGCTTGTTTGATACTTAACAAACTTTTAGTATCTTTCCAACTAACAGCATACATAAAAGGCATATGGATGAAACCAAAAGGTTGACTAAATAGCAAAATATATAATAATACTTATAGTAATAATGAAAATAAATCTAAAACAGAATAATTATATTAATAAATGAATAGATATGAACATGCAATTGTTTCAGGAAAACCATTCAGGGAGGTTTTCAAAAGCTGGGTCGCTGGAAATATTAATAAATGTGGCATATTGTAGAAATCAAGGCAGACATTGATCAAATAAGAATGCCAAAGACAGAACCAAGCAGGCACATGGCGTCGAAATGATATCGTTCTGACGTCGATGCGATATCATGACATCGCATCGACGTCAATACGACGTCCTTTTGACGTTGTGTGCCCGCTGGGATGGTGCCTTCTTCCCTGATATTGCATAGTTCGTGTTCTCGTAAAATCTCAGTCAATTTGGATTAGTAGCGTAACATTTTCGAACGCAATTACCAGCTTCAAAAAAGGAATAAAGGTGTCTTAATTAGAATCAGTTTGAAGGGATTTGTAACATACAGCGTTAATGAACAGAAATCTCTGACACACATTTTTTTCTGGTTCCAAGGTAATGTATGTTCGTAGAAACATGTTTTTTTTTATTAGATGTGTGATCTGTGTCTTACATGTATAACCTTACTTATTGATTCTGAAATCTCTAATAACAAGTGAAATAAAAGGATTTGTATGAAATATCGCGTTTCTTCTCTAGATTTCGCTTGCTTCATTGAATGTTTGTTTTAATTTAGGAGAGGTAATGCATGCTGATGGGTAAATGCCTAAATGCCTGAAGGGATCATTTCTCCATGAGAAATAGGAAAGGTTATGGCGGAACAAAATCATTTTTATAGCTTTATTTTGCATACAGTTTAGGCCCATTCGTCGACACAGATCCGCCTGGGCATTCGTCCAGATTTATCAGAGTATTATCTGCCCGCAAGGAGGGTGTAGGTCGTAAGCTATACCTTTAGCACACAGCAAAGACTCCGCGCAGTCAGGACAGCATCGTTGTTTATAGCATCGATACATGTAGTAGCCTACAATCTTGAGATTGAAGGCTAACGTAACTTAACTTTTGAAAAGTTTCATAACGAAACTTCTGAAAAGGTTCGTTATTCTTCATCTCAGATTTCAAGCCTCCAGCTAGCTGATGAAGCTGGGCAGGCGGTCGGTGGTTGGAGCCCCTGGACACAGATTTTCTTGTGAGAAGTTCATTTATGTTCCATTTGATTTTGAATCACATTTGATTGTGAAATATGAATAAATTGTTTTATCATATGACGTCGCATCTGAGAGTGTAATAAAGCCATGCATTAAAAACTATAATCAACTAGTGGATTAAATATGCAAATAACGTCGTAACGTTATACGTTCACGTCCATTAAAACGTCGCGTTTTCTAATGGCGAAATCGTGACGTTTTAGTGCAAATTTTGCTAATAAAATGCGATTTTAGTGTCATATGATAAAAAGAATCTTGCATTCGTGCTCCTGTATTATTGAATTTATTAAACTCGTTGGGGAAAACCGATAAGATGCTCGGCAAAGCCTCGCATCTTATCTTTTTCCCCGACTCGTTTAATAAATTCAATAATACATGAGCACTCATGTAAGATCCTCTATGTACTTGTTTTATCGATAATATCTCATCCCAGAGAGAGAGAGAGAGAGAGAGAGTTAGAGAGAGAGAGAGAGAGTTGAGCCAACCGGGCAAAATGAAACAATCCTATGAGTAGATCTGACATGAAGGATCTGAGCAAGCGATGTAGAATCATACCAGATCTTCTTCAAACGGAAGTATTCGAGCTGCTGCAGGACATAAAAGCAAATCGATGTTGCGCCAAATGACGACTTAGATCAGATTCGTCCTGTTTGATAAGAGTGTTCTTTGCGCTCGATGGATTAAACTTCCTTCATACAGTCTCCGAAGAATCTAATCATAGCGGGCTGATAACCAAGCAGATCTGAGTCTTCGCTGGGCGAAACATCTTTCAAACCTAAGTCTACATACTAAACTCCGTTCATTAATTCTGAAACTGGGTTTTTCGCTGCTCATACTTTTATAATCTAATCAATCCAGGTAAGACTGTGCATAGTGATAAAACTCGGCTTCCGCCAATTTCTCACCAATGTGTCCTATGACTCTGTCCTTCGTAGGATGCTGGGCTAACCTGCACAAAACTGCAAAAGACAGATTGTCAACCCGAGACTAAGTCCATCGGACAGGTTGGAAACGCCTTTTAATACCATATAAAGTGGTCGCTATAAATAGTTTCGTGTACGGGTGGGGTTAGTATTCTAACACATGCTCTGCGCGTGCGAAATCAGTTAGCGTGACAACAAGCTTGTCATCCAGATAATTTGTTCTCAATTCGAAATTGATTACACCGCATAAATTCACACTGGACAAGGTTTTCAGCGTTTCATCATAGTATCACCACCGGCAAACAACGTCTTAACGACGTCATATCAGCGTCAGTGCGACATAACGATGTTCACTGGCTTTATTTTAACGCAAATATTACAGCTTTCCGCAGTATGTAATAAAGTTCTTAAGTTCCAAAACATTTATTACCAATGTTGCGTTAAAACTGCAAAGTGAAATAAAAGGACAGAAGGACCAAACAGTGCACCTCTCAAACTTATAACAGCTCCCCTTAATCAGTCTACTCCTCCTTCTTCAGTCTACTCCTCCTTCTTACCCCCAAAAGAATAATAAAATAATCTCCCCCCACACAACTTTAAACCCCTCCACTCAATTAGGCTACCATCCAGACTTCCACCCCTTGGCATGACCCCTTCCCAAACCTCCTTATTCAATCAACCCCCTCCAATAAATCACAGGAATAAGAAAAAAAGTTCGGCTTATTTTTAAAGGCCCCATTGCTCTTTCAATGGTAAAAAAAAATGTATGAAAAAAGTTTGTGAAGGGATATCGCTGCAAGCTTATCACTACAGGTTCGTCATTGTAAATGACCGCTATTTTCCAGGTTTAATTATGTAATACTTCCTTGAGTTTCATATAAAAATGTTTTAAAATGTTTTGAGTTTCATTTAAAAATGTTTTAAAAATCATTTGGGTCATTTTAGTCGGCAACTAAATTGAACTACTTTCGATTTCATAAACTTGAATTAATTGGTAAAAATACAATGTATAAGAGTGGTTTTCCGTTCACTATCCCGCTTCTGTTTATCTTGAATCGCTCGACGGGAGCCAGTAAAGGAAATCGTCTTTAGTGTAAAAATACCAAGTAACTACTTGAGCTACATTTTTCAGTTTTAGGATTTTAGGATTAAAAATCAGATCCAGTTTCTTTACCTTATTTCGAATACTTGTATTTGTTTGTGTCATATTTTCTCAGGAAACTATCGAAAGTAGTATAGATCTACATATAAACAACGGGACAGTTGTATCATCCGACTCAGAAGCGAACTTCAGGCCTATAAACATCCCTACAAATATTTATTTATTTATTTATTCTTCCTTCTATAAAGGCCTTCTTGCATAATATATATATGTTCGTGTCGCAGGGTAGAGGTCGGAGTGGTAGAATAATCGAGTGAATAGTTTGTTGAAAAGAAGATGGGGCAGGGTGTGTCTAGAGACTAGGTTGGCGGACTGGGTACCACAGTTATTACCCAAATGACCAGCGTGAAACCCACGTGGAATGTATCTGAATATGTATTACTTAAGGCTGTCAATTTTCATCAAATGGTCTTAGTTTGCGGACAGGTTTTTGAAATTTGCTGTTTCATGCACGTAACTGCAGCATCGGGCGCCAGGCTAAGATACATGAGACCTTAATGAGAAATCGGCGGAAGTCGAGCTTTATCACTATGCATAGTCTTACGTGGATTGATTAGATTATAAAAGTATGAGCAGCGGAAAACCCAGTTTCAGAATTAATGAACGGAGTTTAATAGCCACTACAAGACTAAACTCCGTTCATTAATTCTGAAACTGGGTTTTTCGCTGTTCATACTTTTATAATCTAATCAATCCATGTAAGACTATGCATAGTGATAAAGCTCGACTTCCGCCAATTTCTCATTAAGGTCTCATGTATCTTAGCCTGGCGCCTGATGCTGAAGTTACGTGCACGAAACAGCAAATTTCAAAAACCTGCCCGCAAGCTAAGACCATTTGATGAAAATTGACAGCCTAAAGTCATACATATTCAAATACGTTCCACGTGGGTATCACGCTCGTCATTTGGATAATAACTGTGGTACCCACTCCGCCGACCTAGTCTCTAGATACACCATACAGCTCCCCCCCGCCCCGCCCCCACTTCTTTTCAACAAACTATTCCCTCGATTATTCTACCACTCCGACCTCTACCCTGCGACACGAACATGTGCAAGAAGACCTTTATAGAAGGAAGAAAAAATGAATAAAGGAATATTTGCAGGGATGTTTATAGGCCTGAAGTTCGCTTCTGAGTCGGATGATACAACTGTCCCGTTGTTTATATGTAGATCTATACTACTTTTGATAGTTTCCTGAGAAAATATGACACAAACAAATACAAGTATTCAAAATAAGGTAAAGAAACTGGATCTGAGTTTTAATCCTAAAATCCAAAAACTGAAAAATGTAGCTCACAGAGTTACTTGGTATTTTTCCACTAAAAACGATTTCCTTTACTGGCTCCCGTCCAGCGATTCAAGATAAACAGAAGCGGGATAGTGAACGGGACACCACTCTTGTACACTGTATTTTTACCAATAATATTAATTCAAGTTTATGAAATCGAAAGTAGTTCATTTTAGTTGCCGACTAAAGTGACCCAAATAATTTTTAAACGTTTTTATATGAAACTCAAAACATTTTAAAACATTTTTGTATGAAACTCAAGGAAGTTTTACATAATTCAACCTGGAAAATAGCGGTCATTTACTATGACGAACTTGTAGTGATAAGCTTTCAGCGATACTTCTCCACAAACTTTTTTCGTATATTTTTTACCTTTGAAAGAGCAATGGGGCCTTTAAAAAGTAGCCGAAATTTAATTCTTATTCCTGTGATTTATGGATGGTAGCCTAATTGAGGGGAGGGGTTTAAAGTTGTATAGGGGAGATTATTTAATTATTCTTTAGAGGGTGGGGAGGGGAGGGGGTTAAGAAGGAGGAATAGACTGATTAAGGGGAGCTGTAATAAGTTTGAGAGGTGCACGGTTTGGTCCTTTTGTCCTTGTATTTAACTTTGCAGTTTTAACGCAACATTGGTAATAAATGTTTTGGAACTTAAGAACTTTATTACATACTGCGGAAAGCTGTAATATTTGCGTTAAAATAAAGCCAGTGAACATCGTTACGTCGCAATGACGCTGAAATGACGCCTTTAAGACGTTGTTGGCCGGTGGCGATATTATGATGAAACGCTGAAAACCTTGTCCAGTGTGAATTTATGCGGTGTAATCAATTTCAAATCGAGAACAAATTATCTGAATGACAAGCTTGTTGTCACGCTGACTGATTTCGCACGCGCAGAGCATGTGTTAGAATACTAGCCCCACCCTTACACGAAACTATTTATAGCGACCACTTTATATGGTATTAAAAGGCGTTTCGAACCTGTCCGATGGACTTAGTCTTGGGTTGAAAATCTGTCTTTTGCAGTTTTGTGCAGGTTAGCCCAGCATCCTACGAAGGACTGAGTCATTGGACACATTGATGAGGAATCGGCGGAAGTCGAGTTTTATCACTATGCACAGTCTTACCTGGATTGATTAGATTATAAATGTATGAACAGCGAAAAACCCAGTTTCAGAATTAATGAACTTAGTTTAGTGCGTTTTCCAGTAATCGATCTTTCACACCTGTTCCGGGTAAAACATACTAACACCTCAAAGACTGAAAATAAAATAATTCTAAAAATAAACAAATAGATGCATTGTGTTGCGTTTCTAGTATTATTTGGTATCCGCTCAATACATCCACTACAATATCTAGGCAATTAGATTTCACTGAAAATTGTCTCTAGAAAGGAAATAGTGATTTATGAGATGTGCATTACAGTTATCAATAAATCTCATGTCAACTTCAGAAAGGAATCCATCTGCAATGTAATTTAAGCCTTTAATGCCTAGCGTACTATATATAGGACACAGGCAAATGATTTAGACCCTGATCAGACGTCGCATCATGCGGCGTCTGATCAGGGTCTAAATTATTTGCATATGACTAAAGGTGTATTTCTCCTTAATTGAAATAAAAATGATACAAATAAACTAAATCAGACACCCCTTAGTTTACCCACATCAGATGCCGCAAAATATGACGTCTGATATGGTGGGTGTACATTGTTTGTCTGTGTGCTATATGAGCCGCGACAGGACAAAACGAACAAAGTGGCATGTGCACCCAGTGAAGACTCAGATCAGCCTGGGCAAAATGTCAGTCTGATTAGATTTTTCGCTGTGCATTTAAAGGGTAGCTTAGGGTGTACGCTATCTCCATGCGGACAGCGAAACTGGGCGGATGCCCAGTCTGATCTTAGTCTTCGCTGAGCGCACATGCCACTTGGTTGGTTTTGTTGTGTCGCGACTCTATATATGGAAACATGGACATATCCATTTGATAAGGAAAGAATATTCCACTTGGCATATTAAATAGTTTACATGTAATTGCAGAATTTGAACATTCATAGTCCCTCTTTATCTTTGGTGTATTGGTCGATTATTATTGTGGACGCTCGCTTTTTATTTTGTTTAGATTTTTAAAATTTATATATACAACCACTTTTGTAGTTTGTAAAAGATATCGAAAAAAGCAGAATCGAGAAACGAATACGACAGAATGGAACACTACGTTGTCGACAAGAAGTTACAGAATAGAACAGAACAAAACTTTCTTCATGTAGGTAAACATGCCAGGTCTTACTCAGGTTACACTCTAGCAAAGATAAATAGAAAATGATGGATGATTGGGCTAATATACTTGCGATTTTACTTTCTTTACAGCAGTATTTCAGTCAAACCATGACGATGGGAGGGTGATAAAGAAAGCCTGTGTACAATGTAATCCTGATTAAGGTTGGAAAGATCTCCATCTCTTGCGCGTCTCGAACCCAGGACTGCTGGATCAGCAGACTGGCTCTTTACCTTCTGAGCTACCGTTACTCATTACCGCAAACGAATAACAACCTTAGAACTGTCAGTAGTTTAACTACAGGGGAAAGGTCGATGCATACACTTTAATCCATTGAAGCAAATCTGAGCCGTGACACGAGAAAGCCGACAAAGATGTTGTGCGCCTAGCACAGACTCAGATCAGCCTGGGTATCAGCAAAGTCTGATCAGACTCTTCGCTAAGTGCTTAAACGGTAGCCAAGGGTCTAAGTTACCCCTATGAGGACAGCGAAGACTCTGACCTGACTGGGCGGATGCCCAGGCTGATCTGGGTCTGCGTTGGGCGCACAACCTCTTTGTTAAAGACGATTACCCATTGTGGAAGTAATTCGTCATACCAAGAAGCAAACAGCGAGTCATGAAAATTGTTTTCCTTTGTAATAGGGGCTTAACTCGGTACAACGTTTTGCTTAAAACAGGCATTTTATACAATAGTCTGCTAAAATTCAAAGGTTTTAAACGAAAGTGTTTTTGCTAAAATTGAAATGATAAAGCTATAAATTTTTCTATGGATTCTACAGATTCTATATATATCCTTCCGGATAATTGTGCTTATTGCGAATCAGTTTGAAAATTGAGTTCTGCTATGGGTGTAGCATGACATTGCTTCACATGAACAAGCTCAATTAAACCGAGTCTGCTATTTTGTTTCTTTTATATATGTCTTCCTTCCATTGAATCTTCCTTAAGAATGTGTTGTGTGACATTTCACCTTTGCTGTATCATTTTTAAATCTTCGTTTCTGTCATACGTTTTTGTCAGGACTGTCTGATGACGTCTACTCAAATCATTCCGTAGGAATCTCTACATTTTGTTCTGAGACAGAATTGACAGATTACATAATTATCTTGATATTTGTCTTTTTTATCTTTCAAATCACGACAGAGCCATTAGGTCTGAATTTTTGAAATTATATGAGCACTGACAGTTATTGATAGTTTTTGAGTCAGAATTGATCACTTTAGTTTATATGATAACGAAACTGCTTAATTAGCGTCAAGTGTAAAACTAACCTTAACATTCGAAGAGCATGCAAAGAAAATAGATATCGAGGGCAATAACCAACGTCATTCTGATCGAGGAACAACTATTCGGGCAATCGTATATTCTGAGTACCAACAAATATCTTCATGTTTGTAACATTTCGAGGAAAGATTGCATGAACCAACTGTATTTGGAAAAGGAAATATTTCTCCATGAAACTAACCTCCTGAAATGTTGCAGAATTTGCGAAGACTTTCACTAAGTAGATTACAATATAAGATGAAACAATTTTGGTCTTTTTTTATTTTTTTATTTATTTATCTATTTATTTTTTTTTGAGGGGGGGGGGGGGGTTGCAAAATCAGGAAACTGTCTGAAGATTGTTTCAATGTAGCACGATTGTCTTTTTCTCTTCTTTTCTTTCTTTTTTTTTTTATTTGAGACTTTGAATTGTACAAGATTAAGATTAAAATTCCGAACATTGGACCATATGATATGATGTACTACTAGTTAATAACGCAGGTTGACAGGGATGCTATAGCTGAAAGTAAATGCTAAAATCAAATATGTGTTACCCGCCCACTTATGGTACTATTCATGTTTACATAGTAAGATTACATGTGAAACGGACATAATAGTGTCCAGAACTTTGCAGTTAAACCAATAAACAACGTAATAGAACACCCGTTTTGATTAAAATGCTTCCGAAAACAAATATTACATCAAAATATTAATAATGTTGACTGTCTCGTGGATGCCAACAATAACGTCTGATAGGATTTAAGAATAAATTGGAAAGCAAAGATTGTGCTACGAATTGACAAAATCTGCCTTCAGACATATAAGAATGCTGTCCAGAATACGTTTAAAACAAGTGCAAGTTCATGTCCTGTATGTTCAAATGATAATTAGAATCTGGAAGAAATGCAAATGCTTCAAACAGACTGCGCATATGTGCAGTCTCTTCTAAGCATGCGCATTCCATAAGTCTAAAGAAATGCTTTTTCTGTTCATCTCTGATTTAGCGTTTGATTGTTCCCAAGAGTCTAATAACTTCTTGATTCTCATTTTGATGTCATAAATGATCATTGCATAGAATAATATTGCAGTTTGTATGCAAATAGTGGTAATCCCACTCGATAGGTTTTGCAAAAGATTTGAATAGGAAAGCCCTACATTTCGTTTAAATCTTTCATTATTCGCATGCTTGACCATTTCTACTGTCACATAAAAGAGATAAAAAGCAATACGGTGAATGGTAAACTTTCAGCGGATGTAACAGTCTGATCAGATTTTTCGCTTTGCGCTTAAAAGGTAGCTAAGGGTCTAAGCTAGCTCCATGCGGGCACCGAAGACTCTGACCAGACTAGGTGAATGCCCAGACTGATCTGAGTCTGCGCTGGGCGCATATGCCACTTTGTTGGTTTTGTCATCTCGAGGCTCAAATTGTATTTTTTTCTTTTCATATCAACGAAGGCCAACACGTTAATATGCTACCAAAGAGGAGAATACTTTTCTTTAAAAGGTAAATTGGCTCACTTTAGAAGGACAACGTTGTCTGGAAATGCAAACAGAAAGTTCAAGAACTGTATCCCTTTCAAAAAATAACGGATAACGTGGAGTTGGAATCATTAGGGACACACAAATATAACCTGAAACAACCACGAAATAAATAGATGAATAAATAAATATATGATGGAGATAATAAGGATAATAATAATAAGAAATATTCTAGTAATAATAATCTAAATAATAGTAAGCACCCAAAATTATGAAATACAGAGAAATATGAGACTCTTAATACAAAATAATATAGTCAAACTCAATTTTATATCGATGAACAGCAATAGAAAAGACTATTTCCGTACAAGCGGTAGTGTTACATGTATTCACATTTGAGCCGCGACACGACAAAACCAACAAAGAAGGATGTGCGCCCAGCAAAGACACAGATCAGCCTGGGCATTCGCCCAGTCTGATCAGAGTCTTCGCTGTCCGCAAAGTAGCCAAGAACCTTATCTCAGTAACTTGAAGCCCACGGTGAAGACTCAGATCAGACTAGGCGGCTGTCCAGGCTGATCTGAGTCTTCGCTGGGCGTACATCCACGTTCTTGGTTTGGTACGTCGCGACTTATTTATAGCTGTACTATACAGTGAGTCGAACCTCAGACATAAACAAACAGTACTATTATACAGCAAATTCAGACTTCACCAGTTGCTCTAAATCACTAAAGTTTAAAAATAAAAATGATGAACAGGACTCGGCATGCAACGGTCAGTTTCCAACTGAGTTACCCACAAGGAAGGGCAGTTGCAGGTACACTGTATCAGTAAGAGATGACCACAATACCTAAATTATAGGATGCCAAATCCAACAGTAGGGAAGTCAGAAAGCAAACCTGCAAACGACAAATAATGAGAATCAAAAACGCTATTTTTTTTTCTTTATTTTGTATATACTGTTTCAGTTTATTTGTCAATGTTATTATTATTTTTGTTGCGTGTATTATCGTTCCGTTAATGAAAAAACAGACAAACAAAAAAACACACACACACACACACACAAACACACACACACACACACACACACACACACACACACACACACACACACACACAAATAAAAAACTCATTATTTAGATACGTACTAAAGTAATGAAACAGAAGTACAGATTATTGAGCTGAATAGCTGAATATACCCTCACGGACAAAACAACCATTCACAATGTAAAATATGCCGACTAAACGTCGACTGAATATTTGTCAGAAGTATACGTTGGTCCTACCGTATTCGACATGTGCTTTTGTTAAGTCTTGATTATGATTTTTCACCTTGCCCTCAAGTTTGCTTGATCTAGCTGGTTTCTTTTAGCCATATAATTCGCCTAGTTGCAACATGGCCAATCTCTGAATAAAATAGAAATGCATAGGCTGAAACAAAGTAGAGACGAGTTTCAACTGGATGATGAAGGAAGCATATAATTGAGTGAGACGCGGCACGAGAAATACAATAAAGTGGTATGTGCACCCAGCGCCCAGTCTGATCAGAGTCTTCGCTTTGCGCTTACAGGGTAGCTAAGAGTCTAAGCTACCGCAGTACCGAGAGCGAATACTTTAACCAGACAGTGCGCTGCCCAGTCTGATCCAAGTCTTCGCTGGGCGCACATGCCACTTTGCTGGTTTTGTCCTGTTGCGGCCCAATTCAGATTGATACATTACGTATATAAGCAGCTTTTGATGAGTTTGAACGAGAAAGTTCTGCATGAACAGTTTACATGTTAAGGCTGTTTTGGTCCCATATTGTGGTTAATACACTTAAAAAAAAATCCGCAAATTTTACGGTAGAATACCTGGCAACCAGCTGCCTGTCCATTTCCCGTTATTTTTACGGCCAGTAGAACATTTGTTTTTGAAATCACGCTATGGTAGAGTTATGTTAACTAACCGCACTCGAAAATACCGTTGTAGATTACCAAAACAATACCTGTCTTTTTCCGCCCTACTCTGTTTGATGATTCCTGCAAATGTCTACGGGCGTCCGTAAAAATAACGGGAAAGGGACTGGCAGCTGGTTGCCAGGCATTCTAACGTAAAATCTATGGATTTTTTTACAATGAAAGCAAACGCCCGTAAAAATAACGGGAAATGTACTAGCAGCCTGTTGCCAGTTACTCTACCGTAACCTCTGCAGAAGGATTTTTACAGTGTAACAACCTGTATTTTTCATTTCTTCAGTGTACTTCTTGCTTCCAAATGATCAATGTATTCAGAACTTATTTATCTTCACTGCAGTGTGGCGGCCGTAAAACGTCTGCCCGTACACCATCATAGTGCAGATTATATATTCTGGTACTTTGAAATCATCGAGTTCATTCCGAGTCATTTTGAAAATATTACTGGTCATGAACAGGATATATTAAGCCGCGTCTGTTACATGTATTTTTATATCTAGTGTATTCCAACGGATCTGGGGCCGTATTTATAAAGCCACTTAAGTCGTTGCTATGCTGTTGCTAAGGCTAATTTTCTATGAAGGACATTCCCTACAACTATGAAATTTGCTCTAGAGGAACAGTCTAAAACGACTGTTCCTCTAGAGCAACTTTCATAGTTGTAGGGAATCTCCTTCATAGAAATTTAGCCTTAGCAACAGCATAGCAACCACTTAAGTCGGTTTATAAATACGGCCCCTGATTAACAAGAACTTGTTTGAACGATATCTATCGCCTTATGTTCTGTTATTTCCGTTCTTATAACTGTAGTGACAATAACATGGTAATTTATCTGTACAAATTTATTTTAGCTAGCTAGGACACCAGTTGCAAAAAACAAGTAATACTTAGCTTCTAATTGCAAAAGCCAAAAGTCAAAACACATTTCGTCCCTATTAATGCATTTTTGTCTGTCTACGAAAACCAAACTCAATTATTGTTTCGTAAAATGTTCTTTTTATATTCTTAGGCAGGGAAATTATGGTCGTCAGTTAACGAACATTTGCTGATTTGACCGTAAGTTCTGCTTTATGGCGTCTGTTGTACCTCATCAACAGCTTCCATGAGTCGTGTCGTGAAAAATATCTCAAAACGAGCTATGAAGGTTATCTGCTATCATCGAAATCAGGGACCACTCTCAGAGCTAAACTAGAACATTCAGGTTTATTGAGTTTCATTGTACGAGTATAGCAACGGTTGAGCATGCACATTATGCTTTTTGGTCTAGGTAGGCACAGAAAATAATGTGCCAGAAAAATGAAAACCATATTTGCTTTAGTCGATTAACCGTCCAAGCCATACTCATACAGACTTTCTTCAGAATTATTTTAAATTAGCTCCATAGATACAAACAGACTATGCATACCAATTAATATTCCCTTCCTGGCCTTCATATTTGTTAGGTGTCATGTGAAAAAAAGGACATAACTACCATGATGTGCGTACGGTAAATAAGCCTTTACTTTTTTTCTTTTCTTTATTTTTTTAGATATTCAAGGTTCTATGTAGGATATAAAGTGGAGATTAATGGAATCTATGATGGGATTGAAGCCGAGACAAGGAAATCTCAGGCTGGTTTTCAGATTATTTAGTCTTATGCGAGGCTTGCCGAGCATAGGACTTCAATAATCTGAAAACGAGCCTGAGATTTCCTTGTCGAGGGCTCAGCCCCATCATTGATTATTTTTCTCACCCATTATCTTTATAGAACAGAATATTCATTGAATACCTTAACTTCTTATTGTAGCCATTCCTATAAACTTGAAGCTAATTTTCTATTATAGTTTGACATGTGTGTTAATTTCAACTTGTGCATGCATTTTTCATGATTGACAGCTAATCAAAAGTCTACAGTGACACTTCCTGTACATCACTGGGTGTCAATTTCATATTTTGCATGCATTTTTCATGACAGGTAGTAAGTTGATTTGTTGAATTATCGTGTATTATTACTTTGGCTGTACTATATAACAATGATTGGCATTTTGAGACAGCTTTCAGAGCCTAGGCTGAGATATCAGGCCGAGATAGAAAAATCTCAGACACCTCTAGAAAGGGATATCCTCGTCCAGTAGATGAGAAAAATACTGAGAAGACCAAATAACTGACGAACAGCGCAAATACCCAAAGTGAAATCAAGGTACTGAAGTTAACTTAAGTCCGTTGGAGTACGTTAAAATGTTCTGTCCGTCGTAGTAATATTTTGAATAATTTCAAGAGATAAATCGCCCATCACTGCCACTTCAGGCGTTTTACATGTTATTTAGAACTTATAGTAGGGCAAACTTCAACATCAAGTACTTTGATGTACATTAAGGTAGTTTAAAGTACGTCAAAAGTAGGTAAAGTAAATTCTAAGTACGTAATGTAACGTATGTGTGACCTAGGCTTAATATCTACGGCTTACATATATCCATTCTCGTCTTGAATGCTGTTATACAAATGAAATAAAGTTTAAACCAATTTATATTGTAGTTGATGCTCTTCACGAGAATATACAATATTTCTATGAATAGTCACAAAATTTATTATCGTTATTGGCATTCTGCTTCGTCCTGTTACATTAACATTCTCTTCTTTCCTGCTCCAATCAGCAAACAATTACAGACACGAACTAAAATAGAAGTACCACCTTGAGCCAACGAGCAAACTATTCATCTGAAGGGGTTTGGGGTGCTGGGGGGTTGGAGTCGGGTATGGGGTGGTGGTGGGGGCTTAAAATAGTTTCGATGCAGCAACCTTAAATCGCGTTGCGCACTTATGATGAAGTTAAAAATACATCCTAAACCATGTAAGTAAGTTATAATAAAGGACGCGAAACAAATTTTCAACGATTTGGTATATTTCTGAATATTTTGGCTCATTGGTAGATTTCAAAATATACCAATTACAGTTTGTTGGCTGCGTTTTGTAAGATATGAATATAGACATGTCTTACAAAGGAGCGTCTGTGTCATCGATTATGTCTATTCCGTCAGAAAATAAAAGCATAAAAGACATTTTTTACAACCTTAGGTCAAACTGTTTTATTTTCAACCGATTTATAGAAAGATGGCATGCAAAACTGTATGTATTCTGACGCGTTCCAGACATTTTGGAACGGAAAAGGAAACCTTTATTTATGTTTCAATAACAACAGGAAAGCTCTTTGTGTGCCATCGGTCTGCAAGGGAAATATTAAGCATGTGTTTCTGCATAGTAAATATGTTTCTTTAGCTTTCGCATTAAACGCATATACATGTACGTACTGCATCAACACGGATTCAGTCGAACAGAGATAATTATAGGTGAGTGTGGGCTTAATACATTGCTAAAGTAACCCAATAGGCATGTTTTTTCTCCATTGGGAATCGCAACTTCAAGTGCCTTCAGTAGTGAAACATTATCAAGAGGTTTAAAAACAATATGGCGATGTTGTCGAGGGTAATAACATCACGCCCAAACAAGTACAGCAGAACTTCAATGGATTAAACCATGATGGCTTGTTAACCCTGTCAGGTTAGAACTCTTTCTGTGGCCCCTAGAAGTCACTTTATATAGAAACTAACCATGGATGGCTAGAACTACCCTTGACTGGAACTAATTTTCATTGTCCCAAGTGTGTTCAAGCCAATGAAGTGCTACTGTATTGATTTCCGGTACGTATTGCGTTGAGTGAGTTTCGGCCTCAGTATTCTATATAAAGACTCTCGCTGTTTTCTACTGACAACGCTACATGTTTGCATTTTGGAGTCTTTGCCTGGGCACAATGATCTATATGTATGCTTACTTATAGCATCCTTGTAGTAATGTCTTTAATCTGTTGGCCATGGACTGTCACACATTTTCGCAGGCCCTCGGTTTTGCCTATACATTCTTTACCACAATGATACCCTTTAGATAGACTGACGAGGCCTTGATAAACATTATGGACATGTAAGTCATCTTTCATGGGCTTTTTGTGCTTTCGAAATATCATACTTAGCAAGAAGGTCTTTCCCTTTCCCTATGTTTTTGTTTTCCAATGAACTGTAGATTGAAGTAGGCATAAATCGATATAAGGAAGATGTGAAGGGAAGGACATATTCACAGCGTACACCTCACCTACAATACTGAAAAAAAGAAGAAGAATTGAGAAACGCAAATGATGGAACGCATAAATAGTGTAAGGGTAAGTTAACATTGTTGTGTCTATTTTGCAAAGAAACGATTTTGATTCAGTTTTGCTATCTTCTTTGTGAAAAGAAATAAGAGTCAGGTCGATATACATGTATATATTTTATTACAGAATGTTATTACAAAATGTTTTGAAAAGAAGTAAACTGCAGCGCACTGCTCTTCATATTTGCTTTACGATACGAACTTGTGTCACTTGTTGACCACGTCTATATCTTCGTTCACCTTTTGTGTAAAATATCTGTATTGTTGGGGAAGCTGAATGACAGAGGAGTTCATTTAGTTTCTCGGAATGCCTATCGTGAACTGCTTTCAATTCATGTATATACGTGTACCTCTTTCCCTTTTGTTTTGAGGACAGGATATGGGATCTGAGAAGTCTTTTCCGATTATTGCTTTTCGTTTTAGTTTGTACTCTATCCAATTTAATCTGTTCTGTAACACGATAGTAACTGTGAGGCCCAGGGGCCATATTCATAAAACGACTTAAGTCGTTGCTATGCTGTTGCTAAGGCTAAATTTCTTTGAAGGAGATTCCCTACAACTTTGAAATTTGCTCTGGAGGAACAGTCTTACAAAGACTGTTCCTCCAGACCAAATTTCATAGTTGTATGGAATCTCCTTTATAGATATTTAGCCTTAGCAACGGCATAGCAAAGACTTAAGTCGTTTTATGAATACGGCCCCTGATCTGACTCGTACTAGTATAGGTATGAAAAAATAAATCTAAAGGCAGATGTGGCAGTGAATTCTGCTCACATTGCATATCATACATAATACTTTAAGAGCTCCAAAACCCTCATGGCATCATACTTCTTGCGGATTGCACAAATGTTGATATAGCCATATCCTGTAACAAATCAAGTATACCATCGATCGTGTCTGTTCCATTAATGCATTATAGACATAAAGTATCCTTAGGTCTCATATTATTTTGTTTCAAAAGATGTATAAGTAGATCTCACGCTCACCATTATGGAATCTGACAAAACATAAGACAATTTGAAAAATGGGCTTGAATATCGTATAAGCGAATAAAACAAAGTTAAATCTGCTATTTGGCATCATTTATCAATCTAAGAATATTCACATGCATAAAAACTGACATTCTTTGTTTTTGCAGCAAGGCAAAGTATCTATCAAATAATAAAAAGACATGAGACTGAATTAAAACGGATTAAATCATAACAAAACGCTTGTCCACTGGGATTTAATGATAACATTTACCATGAAGGCAATATTTAACAAATGCCTGATTTTGATGTGTTTACCCTTTTGAACTTTCGGAAATGTAAATTTACATCTCATGTTTTAAGCCAAAAGGGGAGCACCCTACAAAAATGCGCGCCGTAAAAATACCGACTACTTTACTGTAGGGAAATAGTAACCACTCTACGCTGTCATTTTTTAGTTATCTACCTTTAAGGGTCATCCAATAAAGAATGGGATTTCATTTAAATTTTTTTACTGTAAATGTTTTTCATATCGAAAATATCACCACTGCGTGACATACCTTATAACACATACAACAAAGTATCCCAGGTTTTCATCTAGCAACGACAGAAGGCAAGGGAAAAGCTCCTGGACAGGTTTGTAAAAAATGCTTACCATTGCTACTGGAGCCTTTCTGTTTAGTCCAAAACTACTTTGTTTTTATACCTTCTTATCTTTAAGTAATACGTTATGAAAGTAGCTCATTTTGAATGAAATTGTCCAGAAAGCTAGGAATTTTAGTTTAAAATTTGTATTTTTGTATTCGGCTGCATGACGTTTTAATTTTGTTTATACCATTTTGACTATCCATTAGCCCAATGACGAATGCTTGCCTTGCAACCAGTTTATTCCAGGAAATATGATCTTCATTACTATTCACGCTTTTCTGTTGCTAAGCAACACAAGGCACATAACCGTGTGTTTCTTCAATATGTGCATTTCAATTTATATGGTATACGCCACCGGTTAGAGTTGAGTGCTTACCATTATGAAAAATTTACTTTAAATTTGTAACACCTATCTCACCCCCTCCCTTTAATTAAAACGTCATGCAGCCGAATACAAAAATATCAAATTATATTCGAATACCACTACTTGGATAAATTCCAGACCTTAATTCTTGTCCATGTTGGTTGATACTGAAGCAAATCCTGGCCAATGACTTAGCTGGTGCCTTACCTTTCGAACCATAGCCGAAGAAGTCCTTTGCAAAATTTGATGGAACATTTACTACAGGGAGGTTAGATATTGGTCTTGCAAATAAAGGTAAAATTCTAAAGTAACGGGGTAGGGTTCTTAAAATATCAAACAAGTCCCACTCTTAATTGGATGACCCTCGTATTTCTGTGTTACGTGCTCTAGATACGGAGGCTTATAAATTCTGCGATGGAAACCATCCATTAAATAATGCTGCGCTCTGGACTAGATGCTATAATCAACATGCTCTTCGCCCATCAATCGATTTTGAAACAAATCACAAAATGAATTTCATAAACGTTTCTTTTATATATAAAAGAACGTTTCTTTTATATATAAAAGAATTGAATTTATTGACTTACATAGTACCTTCAAAGATAGATCCGTCACTTCATCCATACGTACTGATTTCAAAAATTCTGAACCGCCAATTATTTGTTGTAAATATAACGAGCCCATAAGAAACACTATATTTAATTTCAATAAACTTGTTTTTGATATTGACTTCTACGCCTGAGTCATGAGACTGTAAAGATTCTTAATTAATTTAACTGGCAGCTGAACATATTATAATCAGTTCAGATTCAAGAATTTGTAACATAGTTTATAAGATTCCAAAATACAGAATTCCTTCCCACGTCGATTTAAAAAAATGTAGGGAGGAGATAGCATCCGCGTTAAATGATTTCGGTGATCGATAGTGTAAACGAGAGTATGTTGACCCTCGTGGCTTTAAGGTATGGAAAGTAAGTATCTTAAATATAGTAGATAAACTTATTATGTTTTTAACAAAATACTAACCTTTTACCCCTGTAATCGTAATTGTAGTTTTCGACATCTACATCGGGGTATCCAAGAATTTCATAGAAAGTATGTTTCGCTTCCAGAAGACAATGCCATAAGCAACGTTTAGACAAAGAGAGTTCTGTAGTTAAAGACCGTTGCAACCATTAACCCCTAAAGTTTTCTGTAAATGTTAATGAACGCCAAGGAAGACTTTCTACAATGTATGGGTTCCCTAAGCTTCATAATAAACACACGGTTAATTGCCAACTCAATTTCTTGTACTGCTACTGAAGTTTCTAAATCATTAACCGCTTGCCTCACTGCTGTCAAAAACATGTTCTAAGACACTGTAAGAAAGGTTATAAAAGGTCAGTTAAAATTCTAAAGGTCTAATAAGAATTCTGGTGAGGTAATTAATAAATTGAAGTTGAGAAGATTCTGTGCGACCAGTTTGTCAACTTATGATTTTTCTACATTCTATACCACTTTGTCACATAATTCGATCAAAGAAAAACGTATAGGTTTAGTTGAGTGGACTTCCTAAATGGAAGGTTCGCCTTTGTTTGCCTGTAACAAAAGAAACCATTTCTTCACTTCTGAATACCAAAACCGATTTAAACTTTGATCATGTCAAAATATGTGTGAATCCTTAACAACTTTAGATAATAGTTACATTATATTTGTGACTAAGTGATACAGACAACCTGTTGGTATTCCGATAGGTACTAATTGTGCTCCTCTTGTAACTGATTTGTTTTGATTTTGCTTTGAAACTGATTTTATAGCATCTCTTTCTAATGACACACAAACTGAAATTATTGAAGCATTTAATTCTACATTTAAAAATATAGACGATCTTTTAAATATTGAATAGAATTTACCCATCTGAGCTGCAGTTAAACAAAGTGTATGCAGCCGATAACGATTTTTGGATTTACATTTATTTATTTCAAACGGATTTGTTTAATCTCCAGAATTTATTATGAACGCGATGGCTTTGATTTTGACATACTAAATTGTCCATGTTTGGATGGTGACGTTCCCCGGTCAACGTCTTACGGGGTTTTCATTTCTCCACTTACTCGGTTTTCCAGAGTGTCTAGTCATCTGACTGACTTCGATGCCCGTAATGAAATTTTAGCTGCTAAACTTCTCTAAAAGGGCTATTGGTATCATAAACTTCGAAAAGTTTCTTTCACTTTTTTTAAATTTTATCGCCGACACTTTGAATTGATTTACAAATTCCAAATTTAAAGTTGGATGAAAAAAAATCATTTGCAACACGGCCTATCGGATCCAGGATTTTATGGTAAATTAGTCTCTAAGTAAAAATATAAAAAGGGCTTATTTTTCTGATCACTTAAAAATGATTTTACGTTACAAACATATTGGAGATAATATAGATAAAGTGCTGCAGTCTGCATGGTCAGTGGTTAACCAATCATAGTTAATACTTCAAATGAACGCCGGTTTGTCGGGCATCAGACTCAAAAATGGGACCGACAAAAAACTATTAAGTTTAATTGGTTGGGACCAGAATTTGCCTTGTCTGTTGCTTGGTTATTCGGGGTTCAGGTGATGGTTTTCTTTTGCTTCGTAATTTCGTGGTGTTGTTAGACACCCCAGAAATCTTCAGTTGTCATCATACGTTTTGCTGTCGAGTACAGTTCTCTGTCTTATCATAGGTCTTATCCGTGATTTGTTTGTTTCCTGTGATAATTCATTGGTGGATTTGGAAGCAGCTGACTACATTTTTCGAACCACCGCAGAAGCAGAGGGCGATGTTTGGATCCAGAAACCCCTCCCTCCCCCCAGTATTCTTTTGCTGAAAGTTCCAGGGTAGTGCTTCTGTTGTTGTTCTTTTGTGTTACATGTTGCTATGTCCGCTTGTGTATGGTCTTTAGTAGCCTGGTTACCTGAATAGCTGCCCATTCTGCTATTGTATTTTATTTTGTTTTATAATCTAAAATACAAAATAGGTAAAAATAGCTGTACTTTCTGTTTTTGTTAAGGATGCCACTTAAGCAACAGTTACAGCTGCTTATCAGCCATCTATGTAAACAAACAATTTCAAGCTGAAAAGTTCATCAGAATTTGAACTTGTAGGCTGTGGACAAAAGTGAATGTGGGATTTGACTGTATTAATTTCTGATCATTGTCTAGTTTTTTTGTTTTATTTTACAACAGTCAAAGCAAACAAGCTCATCATTATTTGTGACTTCAATGCCAAGTATTCTCAATGAATACCAAAGAGAGTAAATGGACCTTGTGCAACGATATAAACTTAAATATGTGCTGAGCCTGATCAACTCATCCGCAACACAGTCTGCAGTCAACGAAAACGCAAAACGACAACTTAAAATACACTAAAAGAAAGCTTGCAGCAAAATAAAAAAAAAACAGGAAATGTTTCCAGTATCCTAGTGGCCCTAAGGGCAGTGGCTGATAGATTCCCACCGAATCTAGGGCACATCATACGATGACGGAGTCCAGGTTTCAGTTTTCGCTGTAGTTAACTGCCCTTGATACAAAATCGGAACCCTTTTACTGCTTGATTAACAGAGATGGTTTTCAGTCAGTGGCTGCCCAAATAGTTATTTGAATCCGCGCCATTCTGCATCATAGCTGAGCGCTTCTAAGCACTCGATCATGGCCCCTCTCTAACAAACTGCAGAATGCCTGCAATTTAAAACCAAATAGCAAGAGGCAAAATACTCTCGAGTGGTATGGTCAACAGATTAATTGCATTTAAACTCACTTGATAAACACGGCACACTATTCATACATACTTCACTAAGATCTTCGTTTCTTAAAAACTCAAGACTCGCTGACAATGAAATGCCTGGGATTCTAGAAAAAAAAACACACAACATATGGAAGGCATTATACAGATATTGTAGCTGAATATTCAACAAGGCGAAGACCTCCCACATGAGCATTTGTAGGACGGCCCAAAGTAAACTCACAGTTCTTTATGTTTCCAGCTGACAAAATCCATTGCTTTGCAGACGGAATGGGAATAAAGATTATCTTTGATGCACCTAAATTGTACCAGTACACTTCAATATTTTTCTGACATAATTTACACTTTTGTGCGTTATAGTTTGTTATCTAATACATAGGGTCGACTCGATAGAGACATATTTGGAGAAACAAAGTATTAAGAGTTGACCTCTAATGTGAAGATATACAAAACGAAAATGAAATAATAATAATAATAATAAAATGGAAAGGTCTAGTGCCAGTCGGCTGGTAATAGCCATTTTACGTTAAAATGGCTATTGCCAGTCGACTGGCAATAGCGATTTCACGTCAAAATCGCTATAACCAGTCGACTGGCAATAGCCATTTTAACGTGAAATCGCTATTGCCAGTTAGTTTGTATTTTTAATATTCCACATTTTTCAATAATAAATTTAAAAATTAAGAAGTTGTATCCCACTTAAAGTTTTTAGCTGCATAGTAAGGAACTCTGGCGTTGTGTTACTGAGGAGCCTCGATAATTCATCAGGTTAAACACTGGCCTTCTAAGGTGGCCGCCTGGGTTGAATCCCGATGGAATGGATTTCATTTAAATCGTTAACGGGGTTCCATTGCACACAAACTTTCATTATCACCCTTTCATCTGCTCGATATGACTTGATATTGAAGGGCCGTTAAACCGCAAGTGATTCATCTGTCTTAAAACTGAAAAAAAGACTGTTATGCATCGGTAGGCAAATCATACTAAAGTTAGGCCCGGTCTCTGTGGCAAGTGGTTAAACGAGCTGTTGATCATTTTCACTGCTTTGGATCCGAGCCTTGTTCAGAGAACTGATCTGCTCGCGGAGGGGCATGTGATCTTCTGCGAGAACTCCTGATTTCTCCTAACTTTGCTTATGATTAAACCGGTGTCTTTAAAACTGCAAATTTAAAACTTTCAGTAATTTATACATGCATAAATGAGAGTGCAACAATAAAGTCAAAGAAGGAAGCTTGCTGATAAATAGAATATGCCCTTTTGGGCCGAAACTTAAAGAAACTGGCATTAGCGTTTCAAATGTTATTTGCGCTACTACCAGTCAACTAGCAATAGTGATTTTAGGGTGAAATCACTATCACCAGACAACTGGTAATAGCGATTTTACGTTAAAATCGCTATTACCAGTCGACTGGCAATAGCGATGTCAACGTAAAATGGCTTTTACCAGTCGACTGGCAATAGCGATTTTAACGTAAAATGGCTATTGCCAGTCGACTGGCAATAGCCACTCCGTAATAAAAAACATCGAAACAAATGACAGAACTACGCACCATTAAGAGAGTACCCATTCACCCTATGTCGGTTTACTATCCACAAAGCTCAAGAACCACACCATTCTTTATGTATATGGAAACACTGTCTTGAAAGGCTAGCTATAAAAAGCTGGTCTTACAATCCGAATACCTTATACGCGATAATTTTCGCGGTGTTCCATTTTCGCGGTATTTCGCGGTCACTTAGAAACCGCGATTTTTAAAATCGCAAAATAATTTCCTGTTTCTTACAAAGTATCATTAGTAGACACAGCGTCAATATATTTTGTTTCTGCTTGCTTCGGTAAAGTCTGGTACCTTCCAGAATGCCCCTGCTGCTCCAAATAACAAGTGCATATCAATAACATGAAAACACTAATGCAAAGCATCAATTCGGCAGAATATTATTTTAGCCGTACGACAAACCTTAGATGAGCTGCGACAAGCGAAAAACCAACAAAGTGGTTGTGCGCCCAGCGCAGACTCAGATCAGCCTGGGCGTCCGCCCAGTCTGATTAGAATCTTTGCTGAGCGCTTAAAGGGCATTTAAGGGTCCAAGCTACCTCCATGCGGACAACGAAGACTTTGATCAGCCTGGGTGGATGTCCAGGCCGACCTGAGTCTTCGCTGGGCGCACATGCCACATTGTTGGTTTTGTCATGTCGCGGCTCAGAGAGATGCTGATCTGACATTGATTCAGCCTCATTTGCCTGCAAACTAGTCCTTGTAGGATGAAGGTTAAGTTGCCAAAGTATCCAAACCGTTCGTCCGAACTCGAAAATCATATAGAAATTGACAATTCCGAAATATTTATGGACCCAAAACAAATCCGCGAGTAATAAGCATCACCTACCTGTACTAATACATCAAACATATCTACGTATCTGTAGTATAATTCAGTGAAAATGAAAGTCCGGTATTTGAAAGCCTTTTTATCCTCTGACTGAGGCCATCAAATCAAAAATAAGCCCAGAAACGGTCCACACTATAGGGATACTATAGGATAGGATACTAGAGGGACAGGGGCACACCAGTGTGTCTCTCATAGATTTTTTAAGTGTTGATACAAGCTTCTCTTTGAGTGCAACGATTTGCCAGCGAACAGCTACAGGAACTTATAAAACATACTTTTGCGGTCTCCCATTTTACTTGTCTATATGATATAGTCTATCCTATAATCATGTAAGGTTGTTTGGGCAGCGCCGGAAATTCCTCAGCCATCTCCCTCTGCTGCGTTTGTTTTCAGCTGTCACTATTGTGTTTAAAATGTCCATTTGTGTATACAATTTTGAGTGACGTCTTAGTTATTTGTTTATTTTTAGAACGACGCCTTGTCTTTTTGACAAAAGACTGACCCAAGTTTTCTCTATTAAAAGTGCTCATTAGTCAATGTTCTCTTTACATTACTTTCGTCAGTAAAGTATGAGTTCCTGATTTTTCGTTCTTTACCAGCGCCCTGTCGAAAGGAAAGTATTTTTCGGTTGCTCGAAATATATGACGATACCCTCCAGGGGTTTTGGGGAGCTTTGGAGAAAGGTCATAAAATTTCAGGAAGCTGGAGAGCACCAGCCATTTTTTCAGGGAGCTGAGAAGTAACCTCATACTTTTTTGAACTGAGAAGGACAGGCAATAAATGGTTTCCAAAAAGTTTTGTTTGTTTTGGGACAAAGCCCACAGGCTCTTTTTCCTATATTTACCAACATTAACTCTCATTTATTCTACCTCTTATTTGTTCTACTCTGTTTCCCTAAATGACTTTTGAACATACTTTTGCATCCGAAGCTTTGCTAAAACATGGCACTACTTCATATTCAAACTGAATTTACAGGAATTAAAAAAAATGGGCCTGTATTTTTGTTTTAGAATAAAAAATCAAATTAAAATATTTGTACCACTAATTGACGTAGATACAGGCCCTTTCCTTTCCCATTTGTTAAAGACATGGACCCTTGAACTTAAAACATGGACTCTTGTACTTTAAAGGTATGGACCGTTGTAAATGGTAACTGTTACTCAGTGACATTGGCATTATCCTCGAAAGACGCCTGGCACTCTAAGAATATTACTTGACCAGCACATGAATGCACCAGTCTCTATTATTGCATTTTAAATTGTACAATTAGCGAATCTTAAACGTTTCAGATGGCTTCACGATATAGTTTATTTAGAAAACTATTATATTTTTTATCCTCTCGTCATTTAGTCCTTCTTCGTCAACCCCAGCATCAATTTCAGGCAAAAATCAACCTCCCTAAGAAACCAGCTAATTCGGTCGGTTAAGATAGCAGTGAAGACGTTGCTCAAACTCCTTTCAATTGGGTATCTTCACTTCTTTTGCATCCGTTCAATTCGGAACTGCAGCAATAAACGCTAAAATATATCATGCAAGAAGCATAATTAAGTTCATAAGACTTAGTATAGTTACTTGACATTGTTCTCTTTTTCTTTTTCTGATCAGTTACTATTTTTTTGGCCCAAGGTTTTCGTTTGCAACATTGACTACTACTCTTTGCGGTAATCTACCTTGATTTTAATTCTCAATGTTCCAGAAATCAAACAATAATATATTAAAATATCTATCTCTTCGTCTATCATATGAACTCGTTTACTGATTTTCTTATAAACTGCTGAAGAGAATTTACAGCAACAGACTAAGCATTATTAAAACCATAAATGAGCCGCGACACGAGAAAACCAACAAAGTGGTTGTGCGCCCAGAGCAGACTCCGATCAGCTCTGCCCAGGCTGATCAGAGTCTTCGCTGTCCGCATGGAGGTAGCTTAGACCCTTAGGTACCCTTTAGGCGCTTAGCAAAGAGTTTGTTCGGATTGGGCGGATGCCCCGGCTGATATGAGCGCACAGCCACTTTGTTGGTTTTCTCGTGTCGCGGCTCAAATATTGTGAATAATTGCAGCTCTGAGAACAATCCATGGCCATTTTTTCCAGACAGAATTATAAGCATTTACCGACATTTCAACAATAATTCATTTTTTTGTGCTGCGATATTTGTTTGTTGTGGCATTCTAATCAAAATAGTGTTTGATTAATCTAGTTTTATTTGTCTAGGAGGAAAAATATCTATTATTATGCGCATGACACAGAATAAGTTGTGTAATAAGAAAGTGCTGAAAAGCAAGGGCAGCACGAACTTTGTTTATAGGGAGCAGTTTACTGTTAAATACTCACTCAGTGAGATTTGTTTTCGATGACTTGATTATGCCCTGATCCGACAGTGTAAGTGCACAGGAGGCATGAAGCATCAGAAAAAAAAGTAAAAAGTATGCAAAGACCAGGAACTGAAACAATCAAAATCCAAATCCAGCCCTCAAACCATAGTTGGAAACAACTAAGATTACAAATAATCAAGATACAGAGAACATATGGCCAACCGAGTGAGCAGCTTGTTCCCAAAAGGTGGCCACTCAGCAACCCAAACCGAACCAAAAATAATAAGAACATACATAAGAAGTTGGCTTTAGGAAACGCAATCGGTTGACAGGAAATCAGCGGGTATGTTTCTTTAGAAGCATAAGCGTGATGAAATTGATATGAAGGTTTGGAAATAAAGTAAAGGATAGACAATGATCAGGAATTCATTCAGTCAAATCCCACATCACGCCGTCAAGACAAAAAAAGAATTGTTTCCATACCATGTAACCGGACGGTTTATTTGAGGTAAGAGCAAACTTAAAAAAAAAATATAGTTGACGTTCGTTAGAGAAGACGCCAGTTACGTAGAATGGATCACCAAACACAGGAATAAAAACCAAAGGCACGATCACTGTAAACAAAGAATTAAATTATTTGAGAATGAATTATAGGTTTGAGAAAATCACACTTTTCCATTGCAAGGATTCCAGGTAGCCTCTCACTTATTATTCGAGAGGAGCACGCCATGCTCGTCTGAGATTTTCAGTGAGATAACACCACTGATCTGTTTCCATAGCAACTAGCGATAAGAAACAGGAACTGCACGGGAAACAGTCACTGCAAAACTATGGGAACTCAAGTACGAGGGGCTTTCGGAAAGTTTTGCAAGTGACGTAATTTCTTGGTAACTACCCTAAAGACAGAAATTGTGATAGCAAAAACAAATAAAGCAAGGATATGCCTAGACAAATCTGCAAGCACGGTGTATGTTTTTCAAAATCCGGACTTTTAACTTCTTTGAAAGAGCTATAAACTAAAGGCACTGTAGAATTTTACTTCAGTAGGCCGTAATTCATATATGAGCAGTCTTTGATTTTTTATATTGCTACTTAAAGACAATGTCCAAGCAATGTTATCCTGTAAATATCGCGAAAGTCATACTTAATCTGCGTTCAATACTGTCCCGTGAACATGAATAATCCGTACTTTATGTAGTAGCAAATTCTCCCTTTCCATTATAGTTTTAATGATTTGGTAATGAAAACAAGCGTGTTAGCATTCAAACACTTATCAGCAAGAGCATTTACATGAGTCAATGAAAACCTGTCAGGAAATTCAAATTAATGCGAAAAATAAACCCTCTTCATTCTTTCAAGAAAGACGTTGACGTCGATTTCAGTAACGTCCTAAGACATGCGTACTGATTTGCAAGAAAGAAATCGCTAACAGTTGCCATTCTTCAAACTTTTATATGGATATTATAGGCAACGATGGACAAGTAGTTGACACAGATTAATTAAGTATTTACAACCATGTTTGACTTGAATATCGAACACTGAAAAGATTTTACATATGAAATTAGCTCAGTGGTATGACTGGGGCTTAATAAAATGCGTTGTAAGTTAATAAAGAAAAGAGTTTGTGTATAGTGTTTTGTATCATTGTAAAGACAAACTGTAGTGCTTTCAGTATATGCATGACAGTTGTAACCAGCATGCCCGTAAACAAAGTTATGCGGCTATTTTCAATATTTTTCGAACGTCCCTCGTAGGTTTACGAACACACAAGAACACCCGCATTTTCGTGCAGGAGTTCAGTTATTCAGCTGTTTTAGCGATGGCTGCTGGAATAGCTGCCTGTGTAAGATTCCAGCTGAAGACGATATCCTTTTTCAACAACAAACGGGGGTCCTTTGTAGAATTCAACTCATTTCAGAAACGCATTTAATAGTAAATAGAGTTCTTTAGTACACACTTATTATTATCACCCTTGCATCGGCTCGATTTTAATGAAATGCTGCTAGAAGTATCGTAAACGCTAAGTCATGCACCGATTCAGTTCAACAGAAGCTCTTACAGGTTAAGCTTAAAAAAAGCTTGATTGGTTATCATATGATAAAGATGGCGGGAAAACAGTTTGTAAAGTAAACTGGCTTTTAATTTGCCGACAAACTGCCTACTGGTTCGGCTCTGAAAGCGACCCCTTTAGGCTAGTAACTAAATTATTTAGCGAAACCAGGCACCAGAGACTCAGTTGTCATGCAGGCAATGCCTTTTTTGTCTAGTTACAGCTGGAAACGTCTTCTCCTTGAGCTATGCTGCCAATTGACAGCCTTGTCAGATATGCTATTCTGTCTTGGGACTCGTTTTGCATTTTGCAGGACAAGTTCGCTGCCACTAGCTGATATAGTGTAAGGTGACAGCCCATACTATGAGAGCTATACTGCCTAGCTACAATTTTTGTTTGTCCAATTACACTGCCTCGCGACTGCTTTTGTTCACTGGCCCACATAGTACGGCAGTTTTTAAAAAGATACGTTTACTCTCTGGTGATAGCTCTTGATCAATCAGCTTTACTCTGTCACATTGCTTTATAAGTGACCTGCTCTGCTGGTAATAGCTTTTGAAAGGTGAGATTTTTAACAGTGTCTGGTACAGCAATTTAAATGAGACCTGTTCATGCTTTATTTTGTCTTCGGTGACCTGTTATCTAATTTATTTTTAAGGTGAGCTACATAGCTTATGCATGTTGAACCATGCTATTTAGTGGCAAGTGTCAGTGTTTTTCACTGAGAACTTCTTATCAGGTCATTGATTGCATTTACAGAGTCACGGTGCCAATGACAAGCTTAAAAATTTGAAAGCGATGCATATAATGCAGCTATAACGACATGCGCAGTCAATGGCAGGCCCTGAAGGAAGAGCAAGTTTCGGGAGAAAGTAGGACTAAACCGTTTGCAAATTTAAAGAGTAACTACACTTCAAGAACTGACTGAATCAGATCCCAAACCCTATTTCCAACATCAAAGGGAAAGATAGACAAAGACATCCCAACAAACAATAAATTACAAGTGATAAGCCGAGTCGGCAGCTCTTTCCCAAACAGGTGGCAACTCAGCTATATCTATTGAACTAAATAATTTAGACCAAAAGAAGGGTTACAACAGACTAAGCAAACTATACGAAAAACAATTAACAACTATTTTTACCTATTTTCTATTTTTATTATAGAAGGTTTAAAATGAGAACACAATAAATTAAACAGCACCAAACATATAACAAATGCAACCGCAACGAAAGTACCGCCTTGGGACTGTCAGTAATAACTACTGGGGGGTTTAAACCGGTTTTACTGGGCCCAAACCTTCACCCTCGCCCTCCGCCGCGGTACACACAATTAGTTGGTAGTTCGGCTTGTATGGAGGTCAACTAACTCATCAGAGAGTCATCACGGTCAACAATTAAAATAAAGAAAAGACCGTGATGAAGCAAGGATGAGGACTCGACAGCCAAAATGTGTTGAGACACCTGGGGATCCCTGGGGCGTCAGCAACACCACTGGAACACTGGAGCAAAAGAAGACAACCAGTTGAACCCGGGGGGGGGGGGGGGCAAGAAACAGACAAACATCCGCCCCACACCAACTAATATATAGCTTTATGTAGGGGCTATCATAGAGTCTGAACCTTGATCCACCGGCGTGTAATTAAAGTGGACAGACAACAAAGTTGTCAACCGTGATTGGGTTAACCACTTAGCATGCAGACTGTCGCATTACATCTATGTTATAGCCAATGCATATAGATCGCATGATAATTTTCTGAAATTGATCAGGAAATTCTGTTTATCTACGATTTTGCGTAATTAATTTACTAAGTCACCATAAAATTCAGGTTCCGATAGGCCTTGTTGCAAAAGTGGCCTTAACCCTGTATTATATTTAGAAACCAATTCAAAGTTTCTACGATAAAATTTAGAAAAAGCTTTCCGAAGTTTATGATACCAATACCCCTGCTGTAAAAGCTTGGCAGTCAAACTTTTATTACAAGCATTGAAATCAGCCAAATGACTAGACACCCTAGCGAAGCGAATAAGCTGAGATATGTAAACACCATAAGAAGTGGTGCGGGGAACATCACCATCCAAAACCGGAAAATTAACAGTGTGGAAATCAAAATCATCGCGTTTGTCATAAAAGTTAGATGAAACAAATCCGTCTAAAATTGATAAATGTAAATCCAAAAATGGGGTCTCGGTATCAGAAGTATTTGCTTCATTTAACTGCAATTCAGCAGGATAAATTTGACTAACCATTCCTTCAAAATAAGGATTGTCAATATTTAAAAGCTCGTCCAAGTATCTTCAAGTATGCAAAACGGCGTACTTCCGTGTACCACTTTGCCTACCTAAAATGGCTATCCCAGTGGGTATTACAAAATATAAAAAAAATAATAATAATACAAAAAAAACCCTAAACGTTAGGACTTTCTTCCGCAGCAGTGGAATCGAAATTAAAAAAAATAATAAATAAATAAAAAAAAACAACTGGTGAAACATACGAAATGTAAAAGAAGATAGCAGGATAGACAATTACAAACGCATTCCAGACACCGAAAGAAGAATAAAGGTGGCTCTGATAATCCTATGTGCCACTGCAGTGATTATATTTCGTACTGAGATAGGGAACCTCGGCACGAGCCGAATAATTGTATATACCTTAAACAATATCGAAACCTAGGGAAAAGACTGGGATCCTTAAAATCGATTAAAAACCCAGTTTAAACAGCGCTTAGATGCTGGTTCTGAATTTATATATTCACACGGGAAATTCCACATACTACACAGTGACATTGCTATTCCAAGGAGGTATACCCTTTGACTTAACTTGTCTGACCAGGAGTATGGTTCATGTTATGTCAAGTCATATTATGTATTAAAATGATAATAATTGATTCAAAACAGTCTGAATCGATGTGCACGGTCAAAGGTTACTGATAACTAAAGTTGCGTCTGCATCTTTGCTAACATATAGATATAATAGATTTCACACTTTGCTTTCTGTTTTGCTTTAATCTGTTTTGTTGGTATGTGTGACCTGATTTTGAAAGCTGCCAGTTTCTTTTCTAGTTCCTTTCCATTTACTCCTGGTCTATTCTGTTTTCTATCATGCCTTATGACATTCCCGTTTCATTTTGTGACTAGATGCATTACTCCATTTTATTGATATGCCACGCCCTTTCGAGGAACGAAGGAACTGAGATAGTTTTGTTATCACAACCAAAGAGGATTGCGGGTGATAGTTTTTCCCACGCAACTGAGAACGCCAGCACCTGAGATGGGTTCACCTCACACCATTGAGGTATGAGCCGTTCCATATTAAGTCATCTACGGCACGATATGATTTGAAATTACGAACAGATTTGTTTCTGCTATGGCTTTATGGTCCAATCGCCAAATACTTTATTTGTTTATGTCAACTTATCGCCCTGAGGTTTGCCATGCTAGTAGTACGATTATTTTGCTTGGGACGGATGGAGCTTAATGCATTGCATCTTTGTTTTGTAATTTCGTTACATATATATTTTATGCATCGATCTTTGTTTACCCTTCCGCTCTGGAGTAGATCTTGGATATCGTTTCCTTTCGTCGACTGCACTACAAATTGTAGACCTTTAAAGTAAAACGTTTTCCGTAGCCTTTGGGCCTCAGGAAAGAGGAGGTTAGCGGCCCACCGTATCGTGTGTGCTGCATAGGAATAGCAGAGCCCATCCATCTCCTTTCTCTGCGTTATCCTGTCCTGATCTGGAAAAAAAAGAAACTCTCGATTTACTGTTGCGTTGATTGAGATAATTTTCCAGTCTCAGGATGGTCGAACGGCGATTCGAGCTCATTATCTCCTGAACCATTTCCAAGCGTCCGTAACCACTCGACTACACTCCCCTCTTACCGAATGTCTCGAACCACTAGATAAGGCGTAGATAACGAGTGTTACATAAAACTGGAACCTGACTCCTCTAGTTTGTATTCATGAAAGCCTATGATTCATATTCTTCTTTTCAAAAGGCTTGCTACGCTCTAAAATTTCGACCAAATTACTTGTCTAATCTGTTTGAAACCCAGACTAATATGTCCATGTTCAGACAATCAAACATATAAAGCAAAGACGAGTCTGATTAATTTGTCTACAGGGAAAATCTTCTTATAATTTGAGATATGTTATCTCTGCTTACAAATAAAATGATTAAACATTCATCCCTAGACTCCAAAACAGCCCTCCCATTTATGAAAATATCACTTCAAGCATTACACTATACTTTGACATTAAAATGAGCGCAGTTGCCAAGGGGTTTAAAATAAAACTGCCCTTCTCTTCTTTCCCTTTAGGTTAAAGGGTGGGATGTGGGATTTGATTGTGTTAGTTCCTGATCATTGTCTTTTAGGGTCGAGTCGGGTAATTTCGGACAGCGGGTAAACTCGGGACATACCATTGCAAACAGAGAAAAGCCAGAAGAGACGGCTCATCATGATGTAAGGACTTTCACGTCCTGGTCAGTTAATTTTGTTTTAATTCCAAACAACTGACATATGAACGAAACAATGTCACTCTCCGAATTTACGTGTTGTCCGAATATACCTGACTTGACCCGATTTCGTAAAAGAATGCAGTGTTTATAAAAGCCGAAGTTCTTTCTTTGTTTCGCACTTGTGATATGTTATTGGGCATTGGTAAAATTGAACAGACATTAACTTTCTGAAGAGAGTTTTCTCTTTGGAAAATGTTTCTCTCGTCATTTGCCAGTTATGTAATAAAGTGTATGCATTTTACGCGACCCGCTGGTGTCAAATGATATAGTTAAGCAGACGTTCATAATGCATGTTTTGTTTTTAAAGTTGGCACAATTTATAGTCTATGGTGGCTTTCACATTATTGTTGCAGAACGAACAAAAAGGTTCTGTTTGGGCTCGCTATTTTTCTGTAGATTCTTTGAACTCAGGCAAGTTCTGCTCTTGCGACCGATAACATGCTTAAATATTTCAAAGCCTCCCGATCAATATTTATAGACATTTCAATGTATCTGAATTCGAAATCAGTTGAATTCATTATCTATTTTGGGGCACATGTCTGTGTATCTAAGATATACCGGAGTTGTCCATGTTTAAATAACTTACGAGTTCGGACTTATGATTATGGTACTTTGACCACTTTCATTGAATTCATTGTGTGATGGAGCCGCGTTGATTTTAAACAATTTATCAGTTACTTTACACCGTTAAAAATCAGATATATGGAATCAGACAGTACTGCAGTGCACCTTATCTGTTGCATTTAGTTGAAAACATCTTAAGTGATGTAGAGTTCCATTTTGGGTGTTTTCTGAAATGCTTACATAAAACTCAACGTCATGTTATATAAAAGTGCAACGTATACTCGTCGCACTTGTTTCTGTGAATATCATTAGAGTGTTATTAAATATTTTGCTGTAATAATGTCAGTCATATTTAACCCTGTTGTTGTTTGCTTGTGCTCCCGGATCTAATCTCTCTTTTCTATCACATTTTCCCCATACTTTAAATTAAACTTGTACGCTGCGCCTCTACAGAAACACCGTTTTGATTCTGACCTCGTCTCAATTTTGTCTTTGTTGGACGTCTTCAAGCTACGTATATCTGTGCCACGATTTGTAAGTAAATGAAATAATGTGTTGAACCCAGCATTATTGTTGTAATATTTACACTTGCCACTGACTTCCCTTAGGTAAACCTTTTAGGGCAACTAGCCTCATACAACTACGTGGGAGGTTCTATCAGGTGACGTTGTCATCAAGCTACGTCTTAGATAAACGAACGTCTTAATTGGTCCATGTAAAGTTCGACTGACGCCACGTCATGGCGACGGCTATATGACGTAATGACCGAACACGTCATTACTAGCTTTTCTTCGACACATATTTTGCATATTCTACGAAAACAGCACCGAAAGGATCCTAAAAATAAACTAGAACTGTCAGATAATCTTATTGTACCCCCGCTTAAGCACTTTGAGTATATATAGCCTGTATGAAGAAAACAAACATACCACAAAACAACAAAGCATTGTCAACTCCAATAGTAAGTATGAACCTTCTACCTTGAAAAGTTGCTGAGAAATCTGTAAAGGGAGAAAACAAAAAAAGAGTGAACAAGTAATGGAAAGAACAACAAGACCGGTTCTCTATCGCACAATACAATAAGTCGTTGACAATCTGTATAACAAATATAAACTTAAAAAATTCTATCTAAAACCAATGTGGAGATACCTTTGACAAAACCGTACGGATATAAAGAAAAAATGAGAAAGTAAAGGGAAGTACATGAGAAGAACATATACAAGGCCAGACAGCACTACAGTGCACCTTAGCTGTTGCATTTAGGTGAAACATCATAACTGATATAGAGTTTTATTTTGGGTGTTTTCTGAAATGCTTACATAAAACTCAATGTCATGTTATATAAAAGTGCAACGTAAACTCGTCGCACTTGTTTCTGTGAATATCATTAGAGCATTAGAGTGTTATTAAATATTTTGCTGTAATAATGTCAGTCATATTTAACCCTGTTGTTGTTTGCTTGTGCTTCCTGAGCTAATCTCTTTATTCTTTCACATTTTCCTCATACTTTAGATTAAACTGGTACGCTGCGCCCCAACAGAAACACCGTTTTGATCCTGACCTCGTCTCGATTTTGTCTTTGATGGGCCAGTTTTCAAGCTACGTATATCTGTGCCACGATTTGCAAGCCTATGAAATAATGTGTTGAACCCAGCATAATTGTTGTAATATTTACACTTGCCACTGACTTGCCTTAGGTAAACTCTTTAGAGCAAACAACTTCATACACCTACGAGCGACGATCGATCAGGTGACCTTGACATCAAGCCACATCTAAGATGAACGAACGTCTTAATTGGTCGCTGTAATGTTCGACTGACGCCACGTCATTGCGACGGCTGTTGGACGTTATGGCCGAACACGTCATTACTAGCTTTTCTTCGACACATATTTTGCATATTCTACACTAAATTGCCACGAAAACGGCACCGAAATGATCCTAAAAATAAACTAGAACTGTCAGAAAATCTTACTGTACCCCCGCATAAGGGCTTTCAGTATATAAAGCATGTATGAAGAAAACTAACATACCACAAAACAACAAAGCATTGTCAACTCATGTACTAAGTATGAACCTTCTACCTTGAGAAGTTGCTGGGAAATCTGTAAAGGGAGAAAAAAAGTGAACAAGTAATGGAAAGAACAACAAGACCGGTTCTCTATCGCACAATACAATAAGTCGTTGACAACCTGTATAACATATATAATCCTAAAATCTTATCTTTAACATTTGTGGAGATACCTTTGACAAAACCGTACGGAGAGAAAGAAAAATGAGAAAGTAAAGTGAAGTCCATGTGAAGAACAGATATATGGAATTAGACAGCACTACAGTGCACCTTTGCTGTTGCATTTAGGTGAAACATCTTAACTGATGTAGAGTTCCATTTTGGGTGTTATCAGAAATGCTTACATAAAATCAATGTCATGTGATAAAAGTGCAACGTATTCTCGTCGCACTTGTTTCAGTGAATACCATTAGAATGTTATTAAATATTTTGCTGTAAAAATTTCAGTCCTATTTAACCCTGTTATTGTTTGATTGTGCTCCCGGATCTAATCTCTCTTTTCTATCACATTTCCCCATACTTTGAATTAAACTGGTACGCTGCGTCGCAACAGAAACACCGTTTTGATCCTGACCTCGTCTCGAATTTGTCTTTGTTGGACAAGTCTTCAAGCTACGTATATCTGTGCCACGATTTGCAAGTCTATGAAATAATATGTTGAACCCAGCATTATTGTTGTAATATTTACACTTGCCACTGACTTCCCTTAGGTAAACTCTATAGAGCAAACAGCTTCATACACCTACGAGCGACGAGCGATCAGCTGACGTTGTCATCAAGCCACGTCTAAGATGAACGAACGTCTTAATTGGTCCATGTAATGTTCGACTGACGCCACGTCATTGCAACGGCTGTTGGGCGTAATGGCCGAACACGTCATTACTAGCTTTTCTTCGACCCATATTTTGCTTATTCTACACTAAATTGCCACGAAAACGGCACCGAAATGATCCTAAATATAAACTAGAACTGTGAGAAAATCTTACTGTACCCCCGCATAAGCGCTTTCAGTCTGTAAAGCCTGTATGAAGAAAACAAATATACCACAAAAAAACAATGCATTGACAACTCATATACTAAGTATGAACCTTCTACCTTGAAAGGTTGCTGAGAAATCTGTAAAGGGAAAAAAAGTTAACAAGTAATAGAAGGAACAACAAGACCGGTTCTCTATCGCACAATACAATAAGTCATTGACAACCTGTATAACAAATATAAGCCTAAAATTTTATATTAAACATTTGTGGAGATACCTTAGACAAAACCGTACGGAGAGAAAGAAAAATGAGAAAGTAAAGGGAGTACATGAGAAGAACAGATATATGAAATTAGACAGCACTACAGTGCGCCTTAGCAGTTGCATTTAGGTGAAACATCTGAACTGATGTAGAGTTCCATTTTGGGTGTTTTTAGAAATGCTTACATAAAAATCAATGTCAGGTGATAAAAGTGCAACGTATACTCGTCGCACTTGTTTCAGTGAATATCATTAGAATGTTGTTAAATATTTTGCTGTAATAATGTCAGTCATATTTAACCCTGTTGTTGTTTGCTTGTCCTCCCTGATCTAATCTCTTTTGTCTATCACATTTTCCCCGTACTTTGAAGTAACTGGTACCCTGCCTACCTACAGAATCTGCGTTTTGATCCTGACCTCGTCTCGATTTTGTCTTTGTTGGGCAAGTCTTCAAGCTACGTATATCTGTGCCACGATTTGCAAGTCTATGAAATAATGTGTTGAACCCAGCATTATTGTTGTAATATTTACACTTGCCACTGAAGTCCCTTAGGTAAACACTTTGGAGCAAATAGCGGCATACACCTATGAGCGACGTTCGATCAGGTGACGTTGGCATTAAGCCACGTCTAGGATGAACGAACGTCTTAATTGGTCCATATAATGTTCGACTGACGCCACGTCATTGCAACGGCTGTATGACGTAATGGCCGAACACATCATTACTATCTTTTCTTCGACCCATGTTTTGCATGTTCTACCTTAAATTGCCACGAAAACAGCACCGAAAGGATCCTAAAAATAAACTAGAACTGTAAGAAAATCTTACTTTACCCCCGCATAAGCGCTTTCAGTATATAAAGCCTGTATGAAGAAAACAAACATACCACAAAATAACAAAGCATTGTCAACTCATATACTAAGTATGGACTTTCTACCTTGAAACGTTGCTGAGAAATCTGTAAAGGGAGAGAAAAAAAGAGTGAACAAGTAATGGAAAGAACAACAAGACCGGTTCTCTATCGCACAATACAATAAGTCGATGACAAACTGTATAACAAATATAAACTTCTATCTTAAGCATTTGTGGAGATACCTTTGACAAAACTGAATCGAGAGAAAGAGAAAAACAATAAGAAAGTAAAAGAAAGTACATGAGAAGAACAGATATATGGAATTAGACAGCACTACAGTGCACCTTAGCTGTTGCATTAAGGTGAAACATCTTAACTGATGAAGAGTTGCATTTTGGGTGTTATCAGAAATGCTTATATAAAATCAATGTCATGTGATAAAAGTGCAACGTATACTCGTCGCACTTGTTTCAGTGAATATCATTAGAATGTTATTAAATATTTTGCTGTATTAATGTCAGCCATATTTAACCCTGTTGTTGTTTGTTTGTGCTCCCTGATCTAATCTCTCTTTTTCTATCACATTTTCTCCATACTTTAAATTAAACTGGTACGCTGCGTCGCAACAGAAATACCGTTTTGATCCTGACCTCGTCTCGATTTTGTCCTTCATGGGCAAGTTTTCAAGCTACGTATATCTGTGCCACGATTTGCAAGTCTATGAAATAATGTATTGAACCCAGCATTATTGTTGTAATATTTACACTTGCCACTGACTTCCCCTAGGTAAAAGTAAAAAGTATGCAAAGACCAGGAACTGAAACAATCAAAATCCAAATCCAGCCCTCAAACCATAGTTGGAAACAACTAAGATTACAAATAATCAAGATACAGAGAACATATGGCCAACCAAGTGAGCAGCTTGTTCCCGAAAGGTGGCCACTCAGCAACCCAAACCGAACCAAATATAATAAGAACATACATAAGGTAAAACATCACAGAAAGTAAAAAGTATGCAAAGACCAGGAACTGAAACAATCAAAATCCAAATCCAGCCCTCAAACCATAGTTGGAAACAACTAAGATTACAAATAATCAAGATACAGAGAACATATGGCCAACCGAGTGAGCAGCTTGTTTCCAAAAGGTGGGCACTCAGCAACCCAAACCGAACCAAAAATAATAAGAACATACATAAGGTAAAACATCACAGAAACTCTGACACCAAAAACAGGCAACAGAGAACCACAACAGAACTACCGCCTTGGAACGGTCAGTAATGAATTACTGGGGGGCTTAAATCGATTTTACAGGCCCAACCTCACCCTCAGTTTCTGAAGTGGTACAAAACATTTAGTTGGTTGTTCGGTTCGCATGATAACCCGCTAACTCGTCAATGAATCATCACGGTAAACACATAAATCAAATTTCAACACCATGAAGAAGCAAAGACGAGGACTCAACAGATACAACGGGCCGTCTGACAGGTGGAGATCCCTGTCCTGCCAAACGACCCCACTGGAAATCTGAAGCAAAAGAAGGTCACCAGTTGAGCCCCGGTGGACCAAGCAACAGACAAAAAGGCTCCGGTCCCAACCAACTAAAATATATAGCTATAGGTCGGGGCCATCATTGAGTCTGACGACCGATCCCCCGGTGTGCAATTAAAGAGTGCAGCAAAGTTATCAACCGTGATTGGGTTAATCACTAAGCATGCAGACTGTCGCATAACATTTAAATTATAGCCAATACGTTTGTGACGTATTATTATTTTTCGGAATTGATCAGAAAAATCAGTCCTACCCTTAATCTTTTTGAATTTGTATACTAAGTCACCATAAAATTCTGGTTCCGATAGGCCTTGGTGTAAAAGAAATTTTAATCCGACATCAAATTTTGAAACCAATTCATGGTGTCTGCGATAGAATTTAGAAAAAGCCTTTCTAATCTTATGATACCGATAGCCCTGTTGAAGAAGTTTAGCAGTTAAACATTTATTACGAGCATTAAAGTCATCTACATGACTACACACTCTAGCAAATCTTATAAGTTGAGAAATATACACTCCATAAGAGGGACGACGTGGAACGTCACCATCCAAAAATGGAAAATTAACTATATCAAAGTCAAAGTCATCACGTTTATCATAAATTTTTGAAGATACAAAACCGTTAGAAATAGATAGATGTAAATCCAAAAAGGGGGCCTCGGTATCTGAAGTATTAGCTTTATTCAATTTAAGTTCAGGTGGGTTAATTTGGTTAACCATGCTTTCAAAATAAGGATTATCAATATTCAGAAGATCGTCTAAATATCTAGAGGTTGAGTTAAATGCCTCAATGATATCAGCTTGATTATCAACCGAAAGAGAAGTCATGAAATCTCTTTCATAACAAAATAAAAACAAATCGGCCACAAGAGGAACACAATTTGTACCCAACGGAATACCAACAATTTGTCTGTATAACTTATTACCAAATCTGATGTAAATATTATCTAAGAGATATGATAAGGCGTCACATACATTCTGACATGACCAAAGACTATATCCTCTATATATTTTACGGTCAGTAGAAGTGAAAAACGCTTTCTTATCGTTACAGGCAATATAAAGGGTATCTTCATTTTTGGAGAACTTTTTGAAGGCCCTCTCAATCAAATCAACAAGTTTTTCCTTTATTAAATTATGGGGTAATGTGGTATAAAGAGTGGAAAAATCATAAGTGGACAAACTAGTCGCACGGAACCCTCTTGACTTCAGTTTACTAAGTACCTCACCAGAATGTTTTATAGACCAAAACATATTTTTCCCTGACCTCTCATACACTGTCTCATAGTACCAAATGACACGAGATTTCACAGCAGTGAGGCAAGAAGTTAATAATTTAGATAATTCTGTAGTAGTACAAGAGCTAGAGTTGGCAATGAATCTAGCTTTATACGGTTTTTTGTGAAGCTTAGGTAACCAATACATCGTAGGAAGTTTGTCTTGGCGTTCCTTAACGTTTACAGCAAACTTTAAAGGCAAATTATTTGAGTGGCTATTAACGACAGTCTTCTCATCTGTAAAAGTCTCTTCGTAAGCCGTGGTGCCGTTAAGTTCCTGCTTCAAAGTGTTAATATAGTGCATCCGACAAACAACAACAATGTTGTTTGCGGCCTTGTCAGCAGGAACCATAACATACTTCCTATGAAAATCCTGGATACCCTGCTTCAAATATCTAAAGGAAGATTTAGGCTTAGGAGGAAACTCTGACACCAAAAACAGGCAACAGAGAACCACAACAGAACTACCGCCTTGGAACGGTCAGTAAGGAATTACTGGGGGGCTTTAGAGCTAACTCTTTAGAGCAAACAGCTTCATACACCACGAGCGACGATCGATCAGGTGACGTTGTCATCAAGCCACATCTAAGATGAACGAACGTCTTAATTGGTCGATGTAATGTTCGACTGATGTCAGGTCATTGCGACGACTGTTTGACGTAATGGCTGAACGGATCATTTCTAGCTTTTCTTCGACCCATATTTCGCATATTCTACACTAAATTGCCACGAAAACAACACCGAAAGGATTCTAAAAATAAACAAAAACTGTCAGAAAATCTTACTGTACCCCCGCATAAGCGCTTTCAGTATATAAAGCCTGTATGAAGAAAACAAACATACCACAAAATAACAAAGCATTGTCAACTCATATACTTAGTATGTACTTTCTACCTTGAAAAGTTGCTGAGAAATCTGTAAAGGGAAAAAACAAAAAAGAGGGAACAAGTAATGGAAAGAACAACAAGACCGGTTCTCTATCGCACAATACAATAAGTCGTTGACAGCCTGTATAGGAAATATAAACTTCTATCTTAAGCATTTGTGGAGATACTTTTGACAAAACTGAATCGAGAGAAAGAGAAAAAAAATGAGACAGTAAAAGAAAGTACATGAGAAGAACAGATATATGGAATTAGACAGCACTACAGTGCACCTTAGCTGTTGCATTAAGGTGAAACATCTTAACTGATACAGAGTTCCATTTTGGATGTTTTTTGAAATGCTTACATAAAAATGTAAAAGTATATAAAAGTGCAACGTATACTCGTCGCACTTGTTTATGTGACTATCAATAAAATGTTATTAAATATTTTGCTGCAATAATGTCAGTCATATTAAAATCTGTTGTTGTTTGCTTGTGCTCCCTGATCTAATCTCTCTTTTCTATCACATTTTCCCCATACTTTAAATTAAACTGGTACGCTGCGTCCCTACAGAAACACCGTTTTGATCCTGACCTCGTCTCGATTTTGTCTTTGTTGGGCAAGTCTTCAAGCTACGTATATCGGTGCAACGATTTGAAAGTCTATGAAATAATGTGTTGAACGCAACTTTATTGTTGTAATATTTACACTTGCCACTGACTTCCCCTAGGTAAACCTTAAGAGCAAATACGAGCGACGATCGATCAGGTGACGTTGTCATCAAGCCACGTCTAAGATGAACGAACGTCTTAATTGGTCGATGTAATGTTCGACTCACGCCACGTCATGGCGAAGGCTGTTGGACGTATTGTCCGAACACGTCATTACTAGCTTTTCTTCGACCCATATTTTGCATATTCTACACTAAATTGCCACGAAAACGGCACTGAAAGGATCCTGAAAAATAAACTAGAAATGTCAGAAAATCTGACTGTACCCCCGCTTAAGCGCTTCCAGTATATATAGCCTGTATGAAGAAAACAAACATACCACAAAACAACAAAGCATTGTCAACTCATATACTAAGTATGAACCTTCTACCTTGAAAAGTTGGTGAGAAATCTGTAAAGGGAGAAAAAAAAGAGTGAATAAGTAATGGAAAGAACAAGAAGACCGGTTCTCTGTCGCACAATACAATAAGTCGTTGACAACCTGTATAACAAATATAAACTTAAAATTCTATCTTAAACATTAGTGGAGATACCTTTGACAAAACTGTACGGAGAGAAAGAAATAAAACAAGAAAGTAAAGGGAAGACAGTAGAAGAAGGCCCGTCTCAATCCTACGATACAACAAGTCACTGTCAACTCATAAACCAAATATTATCCTTCTATCTTGAGAAATCTTTTACGAAAAATTACAATACTGAATGCATGGGGAGAAAGAAAAAAAATAGAGAGAAAAACAAGCAGGAAAAGGCCAGTTCTCTACCCCACAATACAATTTGTTGTTGTCAACCTGCAACCAATTATGAACTTTATATCTTATACATTTGTGGAGAAACCTTTGACGAAAAATGTGGGGAGAAAGAAAAAAAGAGAAAGAGAAAAGGTAAGAATATGAGGAGAGGACCCATTATCAATCCAACGATACAACAAGTCATTGTCAATTCATAAACCAAATAATAACCTTCTACCTTGAACAGTAATTGAGGAATCTTTTACGAAAAATTACAGTACTGTATGCATGGAGAGAAAGAAAAGTGAACAAACACAGGAAAGAACAAATAGAAGAAACCTGGTTCTCTATCCCACGGTACAATGTCACTGTCAGCCTGTATACGAAATATAAACTTTATATCTTATATCTTTGTGGAGATACCTTTGACGGAAAATGTAGAGAGAAAGAAAATGGAACAAATACAGAATAAAAGCAAATAGAAGGTCGCTGATTTTGGGGATAGAGTTTGGGATCTGATTCAGTCAGTTCCTGAAGTGTAGTTACTCTTTAAATTAACGTTGTCAACCTTTATTCCAAATATGAACTTTTTATCTTAAACGGTTGTGGAGATATCTTTGACGAAAAAGTGATACGGAATTATGGAAGGACGGACGAACGGAATGACTGACGGACAGATGTAAACCAGTATACCCTCCACTTTTCAAAGCGGGGGTACTATTAAATAAAGAGAGGCGCGGTAGTTGAGTGGTTAGAGTGGCTCGGCTATTGTGCAGAAAGTCACCGTAAGGTCGTGAGTTAGCGGCTCACTGTCGCCATACGATGACTGGAAAACTCTCTCTGTCAACCCAGCAGTAAATGGGTACCTTTTTCGAATCAGGGAAGGATAAGGCAGCGAAAGGAGAGGGATGGGCTCCGCCTTTCATCAGCTCTGCCCAAGATACAGTGGGTCTCTAACCCCCACTGCCCCTACGGCTATTAGGCTATGGGAAACCTTTACCTTTTTTTACCATTAAATATAAGAATAAAATGTTGATTTATTAGTGTTCATCGTGTGAAGAAGCCACTGGTCGTCGCTAAAATTCTACAAGAAGCGCTTCGCGTTTCATGAAATTTTAGCTCCGCCGATTGGCATCATCCGGGATGAACGCCGAAAAATCATTTTTTCAATCATAAATAGATAATATATCGCCAATTATAATGTTTTAAGAACTCAGCCTTCAATACTTGCATTTTGTGAGATAATATGCTTTTTATTAATTTTCACAATATTAGCTGATGTGAGTTTGTAGCTAAGCGTAATGGAATCATCATACAGACGCTCCGAATAAGGGTTGCTTCAGCAATAGCCATAATGTGACCAGGGATAACAGCCTTAGCAAATATAAGAAAATTACTATTCAGACCAACATATGCAAATGCTGTTCCTCATAAGAATTATTGGAACATTTATTTCCAGCTGCAAAATGTAAACTGGGTTTTCGTAACGTAGCTGCGCCTTTGTGAAGGCTGGCCTTAGAAGGGTCAATTAGTGTAATGTATCTCTGAAACCATTATGCCTAGAATCCTACAAAAATGATATTGGCAAACAGCGTAGACGCAAATTAGACGCCGCAGGGCATGGCGTCTGAACAGGGTCTACTCTGTTTTGGGAAGCACAAATATTAATATTATGCAATCTGACAGCCCTTATTTTGCGAAGTCCAGACTGCGAGGTACAATATTCCACTTCGCATTGGTGGGTAAAGACAATTCTTTTCTTATCCCTTGATAGATTACTACCAGAAATCAGAATAGAAAAGAAACCGAGCTGTAAAGATTTTTTCTGTTCAATCCAGTGAAAATGCACACAACTGGGCAGGTACACATTTAGTGAGATAGTCTACCCTTTTTAGCTCACCTGAGCCATAGACTCAGGGTGAGCTATTGTGATCACTCAGTGTCTGTCGTCCGTCGTCCGTCGTGTGTCGTGTGTCGTCCGTCGTCAACAATTTGCTTTAAATGACATCTTCTCTGAAACCGCTGGGGCTTGGTCTTTGATATTTGGTATGAAGCATTGTCTAGTAAACCTCTACCAAGTTTGTTCAAATGGTGGCCCCAGGGTCCGAAATGGCCCTGAGGCAGGGGGTCTTGGGTTCGAAATTAAAATATACTTTAAAATCTTCTTCTCCGGAACTGCTTGGCTCAGATGCTTGAAATTTGGTATGTAGCATTGCCTAGTAGTCCTCTACCAAGTTTGTTCAAATGGTGGCCCCAGGGTCCAAAACGACCCTGGGGCAGGGGGTCATTGGTTCGAAACTAAAATATACTTAAAAATCTTCTTCTCCAGAACTGCTTGGCTCAGATGCTTGAAATTTGGTTTGTAGCATTGCCTTATGGTCCTCTACCAAATTTGTTCAAATGGTGGCCCCAGGGTCCAAAACGGCCCTGGGGCTGGGGGTCTTGGGTTCGAAACTAAAATATACTTAAAAATCTTCTTCTCCAGAACTGCTTGGCTCAGATGCTTGAAATGTGGTATGAAGCATTGCCTAGTGATCCTTTACCAAGTTTGTCCAAATGGTGGCCCCAGAGTCCAAAACGACCCTGGGGCAGGGGGTCTTGTGTTCGAAACTAAAATATACTTAAAAATCTTCTTGTTCAGAACTGCTCGGCTCAGATGCTTGAAATTTGGTGTGTAGCATTGCCTAGTCGTCCTTTTCCAAGTTTGTTCAAATGGTGGCCCCAGGGTTCAAAATGGCCCCGGGGCAGGGAGTACCAAGTTTGAACCATAGAAATACATAGAAAAATACTGAAAAATCTTCTTCTTCAGAACCACTTGGCGCAGATGCTTGAAATTTGGTATGTAGCTTTGCCCAGTAGTCTTTTACCATGTTTGTTCAAATGATGACCCCAGGGCCAAAACTGGCCCTGCCCAATGTGGTCCTGGGTTTGAACCATAGAAATACATAGAAAAATATTTAAAAATCTTCTTCTTTAGCACCTTTTGGCCCAGATGCTCGAAATCTGGTATGTAGCATTGCCTTGTAGTCCTTTATCTAGTTTGTTCAAATGATGGCCCAAGGGTCCAAAATGGCCCTGTGGCAGGGAGTCCTGAGTTGAACCACAGAAATATATAGAAAAATATTCAAAAAATCTTCTTCTTCAGAACCACTTGGCACAGATGCTTGAAATTTGGTATGATGCATTGCCTGGTGGAATTCTACAACCTTTGTGTAAATGGTGGCCCTGGGATCAAAAATGGCCCTGGGGCAGGGAGTCTTGAGTTCGTAATTAAAGTATACTTAAAAATCTTCTTCTCCAGAACCCCTTAGTGCAGATGCTTGAAATTTGGTATGATGCATTTCCTAATGGTCCTTTACCAAGTTTTTTCAAATGATGGCACCAGGTTCAAAAATAGCCCTGCCCCATGGTGTCCTGGGTTTGAACCATAGAAAATACAAAGGAAAAATATTCAAAAATCTTCTTCTTCAGAACCACTTGGCTCAGATGCATGAAATTTAGTATGTAGCATTACCTAGTGGTCCAAGATTATTCAAATGATGGCATTAGGGTCCAAATGGCCCCGCCCCAGGGGGTCCAGGGTTCGAACCATACCAATACATAGAAAAATATAAAAAAAAAACTCTTCTTCAGAACCATTTGGAAATGGTTGCAAACTAGCAAGTTTGTTCAAATGATGACCCTAGTATGACCTTTAACCTTTTTGTTCAGGTGAGCGATTCAGGGCCTCTTGGTTCTTTTGTATCTGCATGTTATGGGTTGCTTTACGAGGGAATATATTGTTTTATGCTTGTCATACAGCGAACGAATGCAATCTTGTACTCAGTTCAAGTAAACAAGATTAAAGAAGCAAGTTACATAAACATAATTTACAACATCTAATGATGATAATCACATTCCTATTACCTAGAAAGGCAGGTAGAAATATACTTTCATTAATGTTCTACGTCACTAATCCCTTCACACCTATTCTAATTATAAGGTTTTTGTATTTCTTTGAAGTCATTAATGGCATCTTGAAGGATAAAGCCTTTCATTCTACGGTAAGTTTGCTTCCAAGACAAAACACAATTTTCATTCAGTAGCGTTTGACACTAGGGAGAGGCAGACTAAGAAAATTCTAATTGATCTAGAAATTCTAGTTGATTTGCAGTATTTAGGCAGCATATGCCATGAACTATATACCACCGGTTCATTTACTGAAAAAAATCCGATGTTAAATGATAAGACCCCTTTGATATTTGTCTAAAATGGAGTACCATGCTGTTATTGCTCTTTACAGTTTTCGAAAAGCAAAGTAGACAAGGAGACGCAGAGTTAACAAACAAATGTTATGAAATATAGTACGTTTCGGTGACAAGTCGCTTTTTTTAAATGATCTTAAATTTGATCAGGCTCCTTGTGTTTCAGCGTTTTAGTGTTGGTCTTGCTGTTGAGAGATCATTTTGTTTCATCTTAGTATTCAATCCTGATTTACATGTTGATATTTAGATCCTTTGGTGGCTTTAAAATTCACCACAATGACATAACGACATGTATCTGACCAAAGAGCAAGAGTACGTCGCTAGGCGATGAAAGCAGGCACGGACGCCCACTAGATATCACCGTGACGAACAGTTGATTCAAAGAATGTGGTCTTGCATTTTATGGCAGAGGAGACAGCAAAGCATTGTACAGTTTACATAATAGCATTTTAACAATCTTAGATGATTATATTGCTACGCGCATGCTGACAGCTAGTCGGTTGACAAATCCCTTAGCAATGAGAAAACGGCAACCAGAGCATCAGCAAGCAGCGGACCGGTATCAGGAATATATATAGGATATTACATTAATGCTCAAGTTGTTTTTGAATATATTAAACGAGTTGGGGAAAAAAGTTAAATGCGAGGCTACGCCGAGCATCTTATCGGTTTCCCAAACGAGTTTAGTAAATAAATTCTCAGGAACTGACACAACTTAATTCCAGATCCAACCAAGTCACAAAGTGGGGAAGAGACAATACAAAATAAGTCACCGCCAAAGACAACACCAACGGCAGCCATGTCAACAGCCATTTTCCATGTAGGTGGTCAACGGGCTGGTTTGAACATCACAAACAATATATCAATAACAGACATAGCAACTAACAACACAGAAAACAGCCAAGAATGACCAAAACAGAACTGCCGCCCTTGGACGGCCAGTAATGAAATTACTAGGGTACTTAACCGGTTTGTGGTCGACCGTCCCTCGGCCTTTGTTCTGCCTTGCTTCATCAGATACTTAGTTTTTTGATCCAACAAAAATAACCACTGCCCACGCAACAGTCTTACAAAAAGTACCGACCCTGACAATAAGCTCAAATTATACACCAAAACATAAAACATCTATTTTTAGCAATTTTCATTTTTTTTAAAGTCAGGGCTAGCCTTAACATAACATAATAAACCCATTCGAAACACTATATTTAATTTTAATCAACTTGTTTCAGATCTTGACATTCATGCTAACTCCCCTTTGTCATTAGACTGTAAAGATTCTAAATTTATTTATCCAGCAGCTGGTCATGTTATAACTTGAAATTTGAAAATCATTTCAGACTCAAGAATTCGTTGCATAGTTTCTAAGGGTCCTAACCCGCATTGGTTTCAGTCATGTAGGGAAGAAATTGCAACTGCATTAAATGAGTTCGGTGATCGATGTTGTAAACGAGAGTATGTTGAGCCTCATGCCTTAAAGGCATGGAAAGTAAGCATCTTTATTATAGTTGATAAACGTATAAAATTTTATTCGCAAAGCAATCACCTTTTACCCCTAAACCTACATCTACTTTTCGACATCTACAGCGAGGTATCCAAGAATTTCATAGAAAGTATGTTTTGGTTCCAGCAGACAAGGCCGCAAACAACGTTGTTGTTGTTTGACGGCTACATTACATCAACACTTTAAACCAGGAACTTGGCGGTACAAGGGCCAACAAAGACACATCTGCAGAAGAGAGTTCTGTAGTTAAAGGACATTGTAGCCATTTACCCCCGAAGTTTTCTGTTAATGTTAAGGAACGCCAAGATAGGCTTCCTGCGGTGTATTGGCTACCAAAGCTCCATAAAAAAACGTAGTTAAGCTTTCAAATACCGGACTTTCATTTTCACTGACTTTTTCCACAGATATATTCTGATCAATTCCGAAAAATAATAATACGTCACAAACGTATTGGCTATAATTTAAATGTTATGCGACAGTCTGCATGCTTAGTGATTAACCCAATCACGGTTGATAACTTTGCTGCACTCTTTAATTGCACACCGGTGGATCGGGCGTCAGACTCTATGATGGCCCCGACCTAAAGCTATATATTTTAGTTGGTTGGGACCGGAGCCTTTTTGTCTGTTGCTTGGTCCACCGGGGCTCAACTGGTGACCTTCTTTTGCTTCAGATTTCCAGTGGGGTTGTTTGGCAAGCCAGGGATCTCCACCTGTCAGACGGCCCGTTGTTGAGTCCTCGTCTTTGCTTCTTCATGGTGTTGAAATTTGATTTATGTGTTTACCGTGATGATTCATTGACGAATTAGAGGGTTATCATGCGAACCGAACAACCAACTAAATATTTTGTACCACTTCAGAAACTGAGGGTGAGGTTGAGCCCGTAAAATCGATTTAAGCCCCCCAGTAATTCATTACTGACCGTTCCAAGGCGGTAGTTCTAATGTGGTTCTCTGTTGCCTGTTTTTGGTGTCCGAGTTTCTGTGATGTTTTACCTTATGTATGTTCTTATTACTTTTGGTTCGGTTTGGGTTGCTGAGTGGCCACCTTTTGGGAACAAGCTGCTCACTCGGTTGGCCATATGTTCTCTGTATCTTGATTATTTGTAATCTTAGTTGTTTCCAACTATGGTTTGAGGGCTGGATTTGGATTTTGATTGTTTCAGTTCCTGGTCTTTGCATACTTTTTACTTTTACATAGATATGGCGGGTGTATTATAATAGGCAGGTGATGCTTACTATCCCGCGGGCACCTGATCACACCTCTGTTTTTGGGTCCATGTCTGTGTATCTAAAATATTCCGGAATTGTCCATGTTTAAATGACTTACGAGTTCGGACTTATGATTTGGATACCTTGACCACTATCATTTATAAAGCACGATTTATTGCCTATTCTAGTTATTGTAGTACTACTGAACATTCTAAATCATTAACCTCTTGCCTCACTGCTGTCAAAAAGTATGTCATAAGGTACTGTGGAAAAGAATATGAAAGGTCGGGTAAAAAAGTGTTTTGGTCTATTAAAAATTCTGGTGAGGTAATTTATAAATTGAAATTGAGAGTGTTCCATGCGACCAGTTTGATTTTTCTACACTCTATACGACTTTGCCACATAATTTGATCAAGGGAAAACTTAAAGATTTAATTGAGTGGACCTTCCAAGGGAAAGGTTCAACTTTTCTTGCATGTAACGAAAGAAACGTTTTCTTTACTTCTGAACACCAAAATCGATATAAACTTTGGTCATGTCAAAATATGTATAAAGCATTCACATACCTTTTAGATAATATTTACATTAGATTTGATACTAAGTTATACGGTCATATTGTTGGTATTCTGATGGGTACTAATTGTGCTCCTCTTGTAGCGGATTTGTTTTTAGACTCAATGATGGGCCCGACATAAAGCTACTTAATTTAATTGGTTGGGACCGGAGTTTGCCTTGTCTGTTGCTTGGTTATTCGGGGTTCAACTGATAGTTTTCTTTTGCTCCGGTATTTCAGTGGTGCTGTCTGACTTCCCAGGGGTCTACTAGTGTCGCAAAACGTTCTCTCCGTTGAGTCCTCATCTCTGATTCATCATAGGCCTTATCCGTGATTAGTTTGTTTCCGGTGATGATTCATTGATGAATTAGGAAACCTTCATGCGGACCAAACAATTAACTAAATGTTTCAAACCACTGCAGAAGCAGAGGGCGAGGTTTGGGACCAGTAAAACATGTTTAAGCCCCCCCCTCCCCCGGAGTCTTCTGCTGACCGTTCCAAGGCGGTACTTCTGTTGCGGTTCCTTGATGTTATATTGTGCTGTGTCCGCTTGTCTATGGTCTCTAGCGGTTTGGTCATCCGTATTGCTGCCCATCTGCCTTCTGATTTGTTTTGTTTTTTAACTAAAATAAAAATAAGTAAAATAAAGGTTGATGCTGTCATTGGGGTAGCTGAATGACCATCTGTTTGGAAAAGAGCAGCTCATTCAGTTTACTGTGCATGTCTTTCGTAAACTTGTGTCACTTTCTGTGTGTATGTGCTTCTTTCCCTATTGGTTTAGAGAGCGGAATGTTGGATTTGATTGTATTAATTCCTTATCATTGCCCATCTTTTTACTTAACATAACACTCCATATATCAAAACAGTCAAAGCGACAAACGACACATGAAGCAACTGCGAAGAACCAAAAACAGAAGTGTTGCCTTTGGACGGCCAGCAATGAAATTACTGAGGGGCTTAACCGATTTGCGGTCGAGCCCTAGGCCCTGCCTTGATTTATCTGATACTTAGTTGATCGGTTTGCGTGGAAGATTTCTAACTCAGAAGTGTAATATCTCAGGAACATAGAAATCAAAATTAGAACTAAGATAAAACACACATGAGGACGCACAGAAATAGCAACTCTGAAGTTCTGGAGCAGAAGAAACCTACCAGTTAAACCACGCTGAGCCCGACGAGCAGAAGAAACCTACCAGTTAAACCACGGTGAGCCCGACCCAAGACGTCCCGGAACAGGTGTCAGGCGCCAGCCGTCTGTGTTAGTATTAAGTAAGGTTTACGTTAGCGTCTTCAGAAAGTCTGAGGCACGACCCACCGTCGTGCAATCCAAGAGGTAAGCAAAGCTGTTGACCACCAAGCAGTTTCTCGGAAAACATCTGTATTATAACTAAGCTTTTTATATCGAACTCTTATCTCCTTAAAATGATAAGGAAAGTCATTCTAATCGATTTTTTTCTGAATTTATACATCAAGTCGCCAAACAATTCAGATTCCGAAAGGCCTTACTGAAGAAGTGTTTTCAATCCGACACTATATTTAGGCACTAAGTCGAAATGCTGTCGAATAAATTTTGAAACTATTTGCGAAGTTTATGATATCTATAACCTCGTTTGAGAAGTTTGCTGTCAAAACATTATTACGAAATTAAAGTCATCAACGTGACCGGACACTCGAGCAAAACGAATAAGTTGAGAAATATAAACACAATATGATGTAGAACGAGGAACATCACCATCTAAAAATGGAAAATTAACAATATCAAAATTAAGATTATCTCGTTTATCGTACTTTTTATTTGTAACAAAACCATCCGATATAGATAAATGGTAATCCAAAAATGAGGACTCGGTATATGAGGCGCTGACCATATTTAACTGAAGTTCAGAAGAGTAAATTTGATTGACCATACTATCAAAGAAGTTATTGTCAATATTCAATAGGCCATCCAGATAACGAGAAGTAGAATTGAAAGCTTTAATACCTTCAGATTGTGTGTTCTCTGAAAGAAACAGCATGAAGTCTCTTTCACAACAGAGCAAAAACAGATCAGCTCCAGCTACAGGAGGGGCACAATTAGTGCCCATAGGAATACCTTGAATTTGTCTTTATAGTTTAGAGCCAAATCTTATATCAGTATTTCCCAAGAGAAAGGTGAGAGCTTCACACACTTTCTGACAAGTCCTTAAAGTATAATTCCTGGCCACTTCAGAAGTAAAGACATCATGCATATCATTACAATGTAATATAAAGAGAACCTTACCTAAGGAAAACCTTTTCAGATGAATCCACAAGTTTGTCCTCAATAAGATTATGGGGTAATATAGTATAAAGCCCAAAACGTGCATGACGCAATCCTCGCTGAAATACACGAAAGCCAATAATTCAAGTCCCAATCCTTGCTAAGAAACCATGCACCCTAGTTTTTCACTAAAATCTAAAAGATATTCTTCTAAAAAACCAATGGGACAAGAAGCACACACACACACACACAGAAATTGATTTGGTAATCCAAATGAATAGCTCTTGCCGAAACAGATGGTCATTTAGCTCCAAACAAAAAGCAACAGCAACATCTTTTTTAATGCTTTTTTTCTATTTTAAATTACATAACAAAAGAGAAAGGAAAGTGGGCAGCAATACATATTACCGTATTCCTAGAGACCATGGTTAGCGGACATTAGAACAAGTAACATTTAGAAACCACAACAGAAGTACCGCCTAGAGTACTAGGAAGCTTAAACTAGTTTTTCTGGATCCAAATCCCACCCTAAGGTTTCACAATGGTGCACCCTAACAAAATCAATCATAATCTATGCAAAAAATAAATAAATAAATGAATAAATAAATGAAAAATTAAAAAAATCAACAACAATTTGGGCAATAAAAACAAAGTATACCAAAACTTTTAGCATCCATTTTTATTGACTTTTTTTTTTTTCTGTTACAACACATAACAGGAAACAAAGCGGACCTCTAAACACGTTCCACATTGCTAGATGACCACAAATAAAAAGAAAAGATACGAACAACAATTAAGAGTCACAAAAGCATTTCCGCCTTGGAACCGTAAGGCAATTTGTTTAGCCAACATCTTCAGGCGCAAAGGTTAGGAATGGGTTGCTTCTTTAACAATTCTGCATCAATCATCAACATTCAACGAAGACAGGACCTAGTTTATTGGTTAAAGTCAATGTCTAAGACTGTATAAAATTGGATTCTTTAAAAAGGTGACTTTGATGAGTAATCACTTGGATTAAAGTCTTTTTATTCTACGAACAAAAACGAACTGACCGTGAAAAGATCAAAAGGGCATTTAAACCTATCCTATAGATTTACAGAGAAAAGCTGAATGTCATTCATAAATCTTTGACTTTTATAGAGCTGGCGCCTACAGTTTCTAATTTTGACTTTTTTTCTATTGAAACTAGAAATGTCGTTAAAGCTCCGTCGCCACTTTACATCAAGTGCTAGACTGACATCGAGCCAAGTGTATTAAAACGTGCCTTTAAATAAAGATGAATAGACAGAGTATGTTTACAAGATGGATCGATTACCAAGATTGAATTTGGTGAGGACTTTAACTTAATATTGCGTATGTCAGACTGGTACAGAACAAGTATCTTAATGAATTACGTTACTGAACCGTACTGCTTTTTATGAATCAGACGTAGGGAACATATACTGAATACGGGGACAGAATCCAATCAAAATATGCAGACCCAGGCAAGACTTAAAAAGCAGTCTGATTATGATCAGCACTGTTTGCCATTCCGACACCGATTTTGGACACACCGCCAGAAAGAACAATAGGATGATAGCAGTGATTTCTTAATATGTCCCAATATAAATCATATTTACAGTAATAATAGGAAATTCTTATAGTGATATTCCTGAAAACAGGAGTGGTTTCATGTTGCTGTTAAGGTGAGTTAGTATACTTCCATGTTTTCCCCACTTTAATAAAAGCCAACAGCTATTGGGAATTCAGCATGCTTCCCTGGATGATGAAGCCCATCAAAACAGGTCTACTCGGAAAGGAAAGCGTTAGTTCATAGGGAAGCAAATGCTTTCCTTAAGCCATTCAGTTGACTGCGTTGACAAGGGACGTAAAACTGGAAATAGTTGAGTTGCTTCTTCTAAAAGTCAACCCAATTACCTTAGCATGTCAATGGACACAACACCAACTAAGACTGTACTGGTATCGGTTGTTTAAATCTTATGTCAGTGCTCTAGAGGATGTTCCACGCGCTTGGCTAGAAATAACAATTATGTTTTATGCCCCTTGAGGGCAAGAATCTTGAAATCTTGTTCAATTTACAAAATTTCGGCTGTGGCAAAATGTTGTCATTTTGATAAAAAATTCAATACCCACCTGCGTATTTGCGTATAAGCAAATACACCCTTGTGTTTTGAATCTCACATTGACTGCGTTTGTTACTGCCACGCTTTTCAGTTATAGAAATTTGAAGCGCTGTTCCACCCTTAGATACACTCGTAAGCCTGAAATGTAAAACCATTTAGTTGAACACAAGCCGTTGCCTTGATTTCACAGTTATCGTAATTAAAATCTAAGATGGAATGATATAACCATGATTAATTTCCTGCAGAAATGATCAAATCACAAGAATTAGAATACATTTTTAACAATTTGCACACGTTTATCTATTGAAATGTCATGCACAATATGTCCCCGAATGCGTAGCTTGGCGCAATTGTATGATGCACACAATCATATTTATCTTGGAATGCAGGCTTTAGCTTTTTCGTTGCGGTAGCATTTGTTTTATGTTCGGTGCTGTTTAATTTATTGTGTTTTTATTTTAACCCTTCTATAATATAAATAGAAAATAGGTAAAAATAATTGTTAAATGTTTTATTGTATAATTACCTAAGTTTGTTGTAACCCTTCTGTTGGTCTAAATTATTTAGTTCAATAAAGATACCTGAGTTGCCACCTATTTGGGAAAGAGCTGCTGACTCGGCTTATCACTTGCAATTTATTTATTTATTTTTTTTTTTTGGTCGACTCCTCCTCCCCATATCGACCCCATATTTTTTCACATATCGTGTATTTATTGTCAAATATATCAACTTATTATTTACAAATTACATATATATTGTTTATATATTACAAAATTTACAAACATACATGAATGGATGGATGGATGGATGGATGGATGGATGGAAAAAGTTTTTCCATCCACCACTTGTAATTTATTGTTTGTTGGGATGTCTTTGTGAATCTTTCCCTTTGATGTTGGGGATAGGGTTTGGGATCTGATTCAGTCAGTTCCTGAAGTGTAGTTACTCTTTATATTTAGCCCCGAAGAAGTTTTTAATTACCATGGCTGTTGGCAGCAAATATACAAAGAGGCGTGTTGAAATTTTGTCAAATCTAAATACGGAGATGTCATTGGTAACTTTGTCAGTTCGACATTCAACACGCATCTGCTTTCCTGCGTCTTTGAGTTGTTTGGTTGTTTTGGGTTTAACGGTTCTTTAGGACCGTACTTCATTCTACAGAGTGTCTAAAATGTTGACGTTTCGAAATTTGCTGTAGCTCTTATATTTGCCAAAGAAACTTTTCAAAATTTTGTGTTGTAGGAATTTGATATCTCTTTGCACTACTGATGTTTTAGTACAAGGTAGCACCTCTTACAGGAAATGATGCCATAATGTTGTTAACTTATTTATGACAACAGTTCTTCTTTTTGCACTGTATAACTGCAAACTAGCTTCAAGAGAAATTAACGAAGTTTCAGAGTTTTCCAAGGCCTACAGTCTAAGAAAAGAATGATTCACACTATCTCAGGCCCCTCACATAACAACTCATTTTACCACCTGGTACTTTTTAGACTCTCTTTCATTATTTGATATATTTGAAATCGTTCTTTCCTTACAATGCAGATCTGAGAACCTCTAAATCTGAGATTTTTTTCACTCATTGCCATTTTGTGTTTTCAACAGTGCAAACGACAAAAGCTGATGTCTTAAATGCAGTTTGGTAACATTATGGCATCCCTGCCTATGTAAACTATGACTTTATAAAGAATCTTTACCAGTTTAAAGGAGTAGCACTTTGCTACGACCATACATAATTGTGAAAAAAGTTTTCTTGATAAACAAAGGAGTTACAGACATTTCCAAAAACATCGTCGTTTCTTAGACACCCTGTTTATCGCGGCGTGTCTCGAAGAATTGAGAAAGAAAAACGATATTTTAGCGAAAGAAAAATGTTCACACAACCCAAAACCGCACCTGCTGCAAGCACAGTACGCCCTTGTCCTACTATTATCCGAATATTATCCGAATACCAAAAATCATCGCCCGATCCGATAAGGACGCTACGCCGCCATTCGGTACATTAGAATTTACCTGTTCCAGTTTTGTAAACAAACAAAACAATTGTTAGTTATACCCGGAATAAAAGAAATATTTCAGGATCTGTTCTATTTTCAATTTGCAGCGTGTGTCAAAAGACATACAATTGGCCTAAACAAATTACGTACGTGCAATTTGGAATATTCGCTATCGCATCCTTACCGTCTTGTAATGCTAATAGTACCATTTAAAAGTGTAGTTGTTTTTTCTGTATATATGAAGAGTACTTTAAGATCCGTTGCCTTTCCAAACTAGAAAGTGTGTCTGTAAAACACTATGCATACCCGCCCCCCACACCCCAATCCCCGCCCCCAACCACATGCGTGATAGTAAAGCAAAATAGTCTGTACTGGAAAATATCTCCAATCAGCTGATCAAGTTTCAAGTCCCAAGCTCAAATACAGTTTAAGATATCTTGCTGACAAGTTCAAACTGCAGCAATGTTCAAAAGGCCATAACTCCAGAAGATTTTGAATAATTTGTTTGTAAGTTCATCAATTAATCTACTAATCAATTCCAATCAGATGATCAAGTTTCAAATCCCTAGTTTAAATACCTTTAGGTATCTTGCTGACAAATCTAAATGCCAAAGTTTTCAAAAGGCCAAAATGCAAAAAAAAAATAATCTAAATTCGTTCAAAATTTAAACACTTCAACTACTTATTATTCCTAATTAGCCGGCAAAGTTTCCAGTCCCTAGCTAAAACACTTTTTGAGATATGTTGCTGACAAGATAACTTTATAATTCTTTTTCTAAAGGGATATAACTCCAAATGGGTATAATTCGGATAAGAAAAAATACTGGACAGCAACTGTTTGATGAAAAATCCATATGTGAAATTTCAAAATTCAATCGTGCACAGTTCTGAAGATATGGTATTCCCAACGAATGAACGGACGCACAAATGCACGCAAGCACTTGTGGAAGGACAGCTTAGATGCAATATGCCCCTACAACTTCTACGAAGTTTGGGGTATCAAATAGTTCAGTCAAGAATCCAAAAGAAAAGAAAAAATATTTAGACCAAACGTCAGTAAGCTATACAAAATCTATTAAACTGGGCTATTTTGAAAATAAAAGTAAAAAGTATGCAAAGACCAGGAACTGAAACAATCAAAATCCAAATCCAGCCCTCAAACCATAGTTGGAAACAACTAAGATTACAAATAATCAAGATACAGAATATTTTGAAAGCATGTGTATTAAGGTCTGAGTAAAGCGCATATCTTTGCAGCTCTGATTACAGGTTACTGATGCAAAAAGCAATAACGGGTTTAAACGCATTGGCTATAACATAGATGTAATGCGACAGTCTGCATGCTTAGTGGTTAACCCAATCACGGTTGACAAATTTGCTGTCCTCTTTAATTGCACGCCGGTGGGTCGGGGTTCCGACTCTATGATAGCCCCTACATAAAGCTATATATTAGTTGGTTGGGGCCGGATGTTTGTCTGTTTCTTGGCCCACCGGGGTTCAATCGGTGGTCTTCTTTTGCTCCAGCGTTCCAGTGGTGCTGCTTACGGCCCAGGGATCTCCGGGTGTCTCAACACGTTTTGGCTGTCGAGTCCTCATCCTTGCTTCATCACGGTCTTTTCTTGATTTTAATTGTTGCCCGTGATGACTCTCTGATGAGTTAGGGGATCTCGATACGAACCGAGCTACTTACTAATTGTGTGCACCGCGATGGAGGGTGAGGGTGAAGGTTTGGGCCCAGTAAAACCGGTTTAACCCCCCCCCCCCCACCACCACCACCACCCCCAGTAGTTATTACTGACCGTCCCAAGGCGGTACTTTCGTTGCGGTTGCATTTGTTTTATGTTCGGTGCTGTTTAATTTATTGTGTTCTCATTTTAACCCTTCTAATAGGTAAAAATAGTTGTTAAATGTTTTTCATATAATTTGCTTAGTCTGCTGTAACCGTTCTGTTGGTCTAAATTATTTAGTTCGGTAAAGATAGTTGAGTTGCCACTTATTTGGGAAAGAGCTGCTGACTCGGCTTATTACTTGTAATTAATTTTTTGTTGGGATGTCTTTGTCAATCTTTCCGAATGATGTTGGGGATAGGGTTTGTGATCTGATTCAGTCAGTTCCTGAAGTGTTGTTACTCTTTAAATTTGAAATAGAACTTATAAGCTAGCATGTCTTATTAAAGGTCAGCTTTATACCAGAAACTTTATGGCAACTAGAGTCTGACTTTGTATTACACCAACACATAGATGAAAACATTTAAGAGCTAGATGGACCATATGGAGAAAATCTCATCGGTCCCTATTATCATATCCAGGTAAAGGAATTAGTGAAAATCGCATTTACAGGTAAAGTTAACTCCGGATGTTTTCGGCTTTTCTCGACATGTTAGGCGGATACAGTCGCTTATCCAGATAGCGACGTGTGAAAAATTGCCCCGAGCCATTAGGCAGTAACGAGGACCAAGTTTATCATAAAGACATTTATGACTTGTGTCAACAGTAGTTAGATTCTGAATATTAGAGCAGCTATAACTTGGTGTTAATTGTTTACTTTGCGTTTCTTTTATTTATTTTTTTCCAAAATCAATTTTCCATAAGTTGTGGGGGCCCCGGTATATTAGTAGGTTAAGCGCTGGCCTGGTGATCTATCGGTCCGGGGCTCGAGCCCTGCTGTAGGGGAAATGTTTTCAATCGGAAACGGGGTTCCAGTTCACGCAGTCTTTCATTATTCATTATCACCCATAAATCGTCCTGACATGACTAAATACTGTTAAAAAGGACGTAAATTCGGTAGTAATCCATCCGTTTCTCATTTGAAAAATAGAAATAAACTTAAAGAAGTCAAACACATTAAAAAAAAATAGAAGTGTTCGAAAGTAAGCATCGGTTTAAAATCTAAGCATTTAATGCAAATTAATGGTGAACGATTTACTTGACTACAAATAAGATCTCTAACACTTAATAACATGTGAATCGCGACAGACAAAACCAATGAAGTAGGAAGACTAAGATCAGCCTGGGTATCCGTCCCTTCTGGGCAGAGTCTTTGCTGGCTGGTGGCATGGAGGTAGCTTAGACCGTTAACTACATTTTAAACGCACAGCGTAAACTCTGGTTAGACTGGGCGGATGCCCAGGCTGACGTTATTTTCGCGTGTCACAAATGAGTTGGTTCAAACAGATCAGAAGATAGATGAATAAACATGCAAATATAATTGAGTAGTGTCAATACTGTTTTGTGTGCGCGTGTGTGTGTGTGTGTGTGTGTGTGTGTGATAAAGAGAGAGAGAGAGATGGCAAACTTCATACGCATGAAAATTGCTTGAGTGGAGATTAAACTTTTAGTTGACATCATTTAAACAAATCCATCCCACGAAGGACTTAAAAAGAACAAACATGCGTTAACGGTACACCTTAGGCGCGGTTTAATCAGCATCTGCAACTACTGTTTGGACCAAAATTTTGAAATATCCCAGTTAAATCTTTTTGAGTCATGAATTATTTTAACAAAATAAATAAATGAAATAAGATCCATCAGATAACCGCACACAAGAGAATATCGTTTTAAAGTATATAGAGTATATAGTTAGGAAACAAATAAATTAAGTATTACTGGCAGACTTAACAATTTAATTCACAAAAACCAAATATCTAATAACAAAAAGTAGCACGTAATGATCACAGATGTCAATTTCACACTTAAATGGTTGAGCAAATATTGAGTAACTACAATTATATCGTAACACTTTATCTGGGCACACTAAGATGTTTGTTTTTATAGCAATTAAATCCTTTATTTACTGCTAAAGACATTTTTATGACATCATTGTTTTAAAAGTCAAACAAGCAAACGGTATAGTTGTTCTTACTTTACTCAATCCATTGAGTGAAATAAAAAAAAAATACTTTACTGTTTGAAAAAGAAATGTTCAGTTAGTTAATCAGAGCTAGGAACATTCAATTAATTAACATAAAAATCTCTAAATCAAACATGCAATGTACAATTTCATATATCATGCATTTGCTAATCTCAGTCAGATTCACTCATAAATATAGCCCGGAGCAATCGGCTCAATACCTCATTCTTCGTGACACTTCGTTACCTGGACGGAAAATTCCGAGTTATCACGACCAGGAAAATGATTAAATACCTTGTATAGAAATGATAAAAACAGACTATTTTGCTTTTATTATTTCAAAATAAAAATTATACCATTAGAAAGGACGAATATTTTTCTATATGAAACTATTTGCACACGCTTTCTATGGTTTTCTCATTTTGAAGAAATAAGTGCGAAAGGGCCTCACAACACCTTAATATTTTCCGTTTTACTATATATTTATTACATTTAGATGGTGCCTCTACTTTTTCTAAAAACAGACTATTTTCCTTTTAACGTAAAAGTGTGTAACTTACATCATTATAAAGCTTAGATGACAAGCAATTCAGAACCGTTTGCACAGGACTAATTACTATAAAACTAATCACGATATTCAAATTAAAACACCGTCTTCCATTGACCCCCAATGTAAATTTTTGCGTATACCTGGCCGTTGGTGACGCTATTTTCTCCATATGTCAAAACAACGTTATATGTTGAGGAATTCTAACCGCCCAGCTCTTCCCCAGACAGATGGTCATATAGCTACCTTAACTGAAAAATAGTAACATATATGTTTTACCTCTTTCATATTTTGAATTACAAAACAAAACATAAAGCAAGAAAAACAGCTCTACAGGCGACCTTTACGACCCTTTCTAACAGTATTTTAGTCAATTACAGCCGATAAACCGGTAATTATGAAAGCCTGTGTGCAATGAATAAAATCTTAAAGAGATCCTTCAAAAGCAGAGTACACATTCAAAAGAAGGAACATGGGCCATACCTTTTTGCTGATGAAAACAAATCCGCAGTCACTAGCGTAATTTAAATCCGGTACCCATAGCTCAGCAGACCAGAACGTACCCCAGCGAACTAACGGGGCTTCAAGACATAAAGAGTCCGTTATGTATAAATAGATTGATACTGTCAGTTCAAAACGGTATTTGAGCCGCGAAACGAAAAAAACATCAATGTGGTTGTGCGCCCAGCGCAGACTCAGATCAACCTGGGCATCCGCCAAGTCTGATCAGAGACTTCGTTGTCCGCATGGAGGTAGCTTGGTCCCTTAGCTACCCTTTAAGCGCTAAGCAAAGAGTCTGATCAGACTGGGTGGATGCCCAGGCTGACCTGAGTCTGCACTGGGCACACCACTTTGTAAGTTTTCTTGTGTCGCGGCTCATTTGTAGAATGCATATATGGCAACTACGCAGGTCTGTTGTCGCCAATGTGTAATGCTGTCTGTATGTTCTCAGGCCTCCTTGGATAGCGATTATCCCAAATGGTTTTCATTTAGATGGACGTGTATAAATAATGTTCTGAATCAGACTGATTGAAAACAGTGCAGCTTCTCAGCCGCAGTCTGATCTCTGTCTCCAGTTTAAATTCACATTTTGCTCCTACAATAGTTGGGGTCCTTACGCTAGATAATCTTCTTATGAGATTAAGAGCTACTCGTAGATAACATTTGCAATCTCCGCAATATAGCACTGGATTTGCGTTTTAATCTAACCAGACCAGTGCAGTTTTGTCTATGTAATATAGGTAGTCAAGGTCAATTTAGGCCATTGTGCGATGCAACTGTCTATCAAACACCTTGCGTGACAATGCGTAATGACATCCAGATTGGATAGGCAGTCATATATAGAACGCGAATGGAACTAACGTCATCAGACTGGCATTTCCTGATGGAATAATGTTGACATTTGCTATTATTTCTGTTTCACAAACGAGGTGGCAATAAGAAGTTATGCAAATTTCAAAGCTGCATCCGAACACGTCAAAATCACCCGCGACTATATAAGCGCCACGTGGCTTGCCAGTTTTCGCAAGTGACGTGTTTTACAGCCAACCCAATAAGCATGATAAATGATTACAGGAGTACTACCAAGATTGTTCAAATTATAGCCTTGCGTTTTACCTTAACCTTTTTTACGGCAAGGTCAAATTTGCTTTCTGGTGCTTTTATATGGAAAATGCTAAAACATTATATTTCATAGGGATTGTTGAAGATTTTGGCCTAAACATTGGTATATACAGTCATCTTAATGTGTACATGAAGATGTATAAGTAGAAGAGGTCAATGTCTTTCTTTGACCTTTGACAGTGGTCTCTCATAGTTTGATAAATTTCAAACATTTTCTCTAAAAACACTTGGCTAATTGTAACCAAATTCATATAGAGCCTCCAAGGGTTGAGGGAATGAAATTTTGTTCAAACGGACCAGGTCACATGACCAACATGGCTGCCATGCCCATATATGGTAAAAAAAACCTAAAAAAAATCATTTTCTCCAGAACCAACTGAATGATGGCCTTGAAACTTGATATATAGCATCGACTATTCTAGTGCTACCAAGAATGTTGAAATGATGACCTTGGGTTTACCTTGACCTTTTCATGGCAAGTTCAAATATGGGAAAATGCTAGAACATATGATTTCATGTGAATAGTTGAAGTTTTGTCCTAAATATTAGTATATATAGTCGTCTTAATGGAAACATGAAGATTTTTGATAACAAGAGGTCAGGGTCAACCTCTTTGACCTTAGACCCATTTCTCATATTTTGACAATTTCAAACATCTCCACAAAAGCCACTTTGCCAATTGTAACCAAATTTTATATACAGCCTCCAGGAGTTAAGGAAACGAAAATTTGTTCAAACGGTCCATGTCACATGACCACATGACCACCAGGCCCATATATGGCAAAAAACTTTAAAAATCTTATGAAGAAGAACCAACTTACCGATAGACTTGAAACTTGGTATGTAGCATCAACTACTCCAGTACTACCAAGACTGTTCAATAATGACCTTGGGCTGACCTTGACTTTTTTAACAGCATGGTCAAATCTGGGAAATGCTAGAACATAAGATTTCATGGAAAGTTTTGCAGATTCTGGCCTAAAAATTGGTACGTACGTTTGTCTTAATGAGAACAGGACGATTTGTGAGTAATATTTTGACAATTTCATACAGATCCTGAAAAGCCACTAGCCAATTACTCAGGTGAGCGATTCAGCGCCTTATATGGCCCTCTTGCTTTTTCTTTTTTGACTCAAAATCAGTAATCAGCAAATTTAACAGCACAAAAATCAGGGGTTAATAATCTCAGTATTTAAAAGCGTTTGCTGGTTTGATCCTTTGATGTATTAGACGTCAGCTGCACGGACCGAAGAACCCGTATAATAATGAACCGCAACATAATCCAGGGCGAGGCTCGCGTGTATGTTAAACCGGTTTCTGCTCCCTAACCAGTTATTTATTATTGACATTTCCAGAAGGGTCATTCTGTTGTGGTTGATTATTGATTGTTTTAATTCTAAAGGTCTAAAATTTTGGGTGCAAGAAAATTGAATAACTTAAGGCGAGTGTTACGTGGGTGGAAAACCGGTTAAAGTCCTCAGTTAGTTATTACCAACCGTTCGAAGGCGGTAGGGTATAGTCTGACAACTTCGGACAGCGGGTAAATTCAGACACACCATTGCAAACAGTGAAAATTCAGATGAGACGGCTTATTATGAGCCGTCTCATCAGGATTTTCACTGTTTGCAAAGTTATTTTTGTTTTAATTCCAAACAACTGACATTTAAAGGAAACAATGTCACTTTCCGAATTTACCTGCTGTCCGAAGTTACCCGACTGTACCCTACTTATGGTGTGGTTTATTACTTGAGCCGCGCCACGACAAAACCAACAATGTGGTTGTGCGCCCAGCGCAGACTCAGATCAGTCTGGGCATCTGCCCACTTTCATCAGACTCTGTGTAAAGTGGTCAAAGGGTAACTAAGGGTCTAAGCTACCTCCATGCGGACAGCGAAGACTCTGATCAGACTGGGCGGATGCCCAGGCTGATCTGAGTCTGCGCTGGGCGCACAACCACATTGTTGGTTTTGTCGTGTCGCGGCTCACTTTTATTCTTAGTCAGATTTCCATAAGTCTTTGACTATCGTACATTATTTAGAATAGCCTCGCAGCCATTTGCCTTCACAGCCATTGGCATTTTTATTTGTCTTTACTTGCCTTGTTTAACTTGATGTACCGTCTTTATTATTTGATTTCTTCTTTTTTACTTTTTTCATTCGTTGTTTAAGGCAGCATGCGCTACACAAAAATGTCGGTTCCTGAATTTTGCCTGTTTATTTACTTAACGATGAGATACACTTGGTACGTTTAAGGAAACAATATCATTTTTTGTACAGAAAGTATACATTAGCTGGCTTGCAACTGCTTAATTCTCCCCTGTTTATTTTGCACTACATATAATAACCCTTTATAGAACTGAAGGAGCATTCCATCGACCAAAAGCATTAATCTCACAAAGCATCGTCTGTAATTGCATGTAGTTGAAATCATCCTTGAAGTGTTGTATAATGCTGGAATCGATTCTTGAAACAATGCCAACTTTGTCAGACCTTACAGATACGGCTTCAGACTTTATTCGCTTCGTGGATAAAATGAAAAGATTTTGATAAAGCTTTCAGGAGATTTTCACGAAGCTCATCACTATCTGACAGCTGTTGATGACTACTTGACACAGAGTTTAATTGGATTGGTATAAAATAGTATTCTTATTGCAACATGTTCGCTTTTCCATAACGAAGCCTTTAAAAAACTGACGCAGCATTATTTATCGTTTACGAATGCAAAACTAGGAAAGCTCGGCGTAGCAAACATCGTTACTAGCGTGTACAACTGTGCAGCCGCCACAATGCTTGGGTAGAGTCCGGGTAACTTCGGACAGCGGGTAAATTCGGACATACCATTGCAAACAGTGAAAATCCAGCTGAGACCGTCTCATCAGGATTTTCACTGTTTGTCGAGTTTTGTTTTAATTCCAAACTGACATATCAAGGAACCAATGTCACTGTCCAAATTTATCTGCTGTCTGAATTTTGCCGACTTTACCCTACAGTTTTTCTGTTAAAGATAGCATGTGTTTAAACATACAAAACGTAAACAATGTTGTCTGTTAATGAAACACATCCCGACAGTCAAAGTTAGAACCAACGAAACTTATTTGCATTTTCATTAGTATGAACAAGTGTTGTACCCTATACCTTGTATCACCTTATATTAGCATATGTTGGGATAAGTTTCAAAAACCATATCTATTTGGTTATGAGACAGGGTTACCCCTTCAAAATTATCCCCGATCACAGATCCGTCTGAGACAAATTGCTTCGAATGGGTTAAGTAAAGTAAACAGGCAGTGATCAGGAATTATTACAATACAATTAGACATCCCACTCTCAAACCAAATAGAAAAAGAAGCACACACGCCTCAAAAGACAAACGTTTGCGAAATGCACGCACGGTATACCGAATGAGCAGCTCTTTCTCAAACAGGTGGTCATTCGGCTACCTCAATTAAAAACAGATCCAAAGCCTCTACCTCTGCTACTGCGGTGATTCGAAAAATTCGCAAGTAGTTAGTTGTTTGGTCCGCACGAAGGTATCCAAAGCCATGAATGAATTATCACAGGAAACATACAGATCACGGATAAGACCTATGATAAATCAGAGAGAAGGACTCAACAGAAACAACATATTGGGCACCTTGAGATCACTGGGTTGTCAAATATCACTGGAATGCCGGAACAAAAGAACACCATCTACTTATCCTCGAATAAAGAAGCAACAGACAGGGCAGGCTCCTGTCCCAACCAACTAAACTAAATAGCTTTATGTTAGGCCCATCACTGAATCTGATGCACAATAAACCGGCGTGCAATTGAAGAAGGAAGCAACGTTACCAACCATGACTGAGCTAACCACTAAACAAACAGACTGCAGCATAACATTTTTGTTGTATGCAATACGTTTGTAGCGTATGATATTTTTCTGAACTGATCAGAAATATCAGCCCTACCTACATTTTATTTTCATTTATAGATTAAACTACCAAACAATTTTGGTTCCGATTGCCCCTGTTACAAAAGAGGTTTTAATTCGACCTTGAATTTAGAAATACAGTAATTCATAGTGTCAGTGATAGATGTTTGAAAATAAAAAATCTTTCGAAGCTGAATGAATGTGATGAAGCTAAAACCGATAATATAGCAAAATTTCATTTGATTGATTGACACATACCAGATCATTATAGAGATAAGAAAATCATCGTTCTATTGCCGAATTCATACGATATTGGCTGCGTTTTTGTGCAGGCAGCCTACACTTGGTGACTGGCATCCATGTTATAGAATTGATCGTAAGGAAGAAGTACTCGTAACTGATCGCACAGCCACTTTGTTAGTTTTCTCGTGACGCGGCTCAAATACTTAGCCTAAGTAAAAGTATCCCGTGTTCAGAATTTGAAATTTGAAAAAAAATATAGATGATTATTTTAGTCAGTAATTTAGAAATAAATGTTGATCAATTTAAAACGAAAGCGAAAAAGGTTTTTTTTTTTTTTTTTTTTTTTTTAATTAAATTGAGGTATTACAAAATTACGAAGGCTGGCGTATCACAAGGGTCATTGAAAAAGGCATATGACGAAATTCACATTAAATGTTTTAAATTGATAATCACAGATATGAAATAAGTGCCAAATCACTTAATATCGTGTATGCTCTTCTTGACTGTAATGAGCCGCCCTGATCCTCTGGCGCATACTGTTAACATAACGTCTGATGCCTTCAGGGGCAGCAATAGATTGCGTTTTGCAAGTCATGAAGAGCTGTCTTGTTCTGCCGGTGCAGTTGCCTGTCAATTCATCCAGGATATGCTCAACTGAGTATAAATTAGAGTTATTGGCCGGCCATGGAAAAACGTTTTAGTTATGACATTGCAGAAATTGTTGAATTAACCTGGCAATATGAGTGTTATCTTGCTGAATGTGATCTGCTAGGTTTGTCTTTGAATGAACAATCCGGCTTCGGGTGCTAGAATCTGATTAATATACGCCTCGGCATTCACACTGTCATTCGCTACAACAAGACATGTCTTCAAATCACGCATTATACCGCCCCATATCAGATAAGATAAGATAAGATATTTATTAGCCAATTATGGACCATTTTCCTGGTATAGAATCAACTATAAATTGCATGAACATACATATTACAATAACAAATATTTTGTTTATTTTGGATAAAACATGTAAACACACAATAACGAATTATAGACTTAACCAATACACATTACCACTCACACCTTATAATCACAGGACATCTGCACAATAATGCTCAGTCCAGTATGAAAATAACATCATTGAAACATATGTCGATGCTTATTTTAAAATGTAACACAGCTGTCTATGATAAGCAGATTATCAAAGTCGAGTACCCCTTTCATGAAATCCAATAGACCAGTTCAAAACTGCAACACATACTTTGCTCGGCAAGGTTCGCAAAATACAAATTGTTGAACTCGTCCAATATGAAATCACACAATGTTGAGCCAATAAAAGGTTCCCATCATAGACAGATGGTATGCGACAAATGAGAATATATATATTCTCACGCTGCCAACACCAAAGTGGTTCGTCTGAAGGACACAGTCATCAGCATATCATTTACCTCCCCTACGGTAAGCCCTTTCACGGCCATATGTATGATCTTAATTAAACTTTAACTCTTCTGTGATCCGCAAACGATGTCGACGCCAGTCACTCGGGCAACTCTATTTGCCCTTTTCAGAATATGTCCATGGACACATAAACACATCTGTGAACACACCTGTAAAACACATACCGGCCTATGCCTAGCATTTAACTCATTACGAGCTGTATCTGCAGATATTCCATAACTCTTGATGTGACGGTGGCTGGAAGGAAGCTCTACTAACTGCGCTTACCGACTGGCAAGCGTTTATCAGATATGTGGCCTGGTTGCGCCTGTCGTTACTTAACCGAAGCATGCTGCTGAAGAAAAAAACAAACTGATTTTCGTATGTACAAGACGTTTGAGATTGCTTATACTGCAATACATCTCGTGATTTTGCAAGTGAAAATTGGAATAAGACAAGTGGGTTATTTTATTTTAATACGGCCTATTGCATACAGCAACAACAACACGATAAAATACAGCGCAACAAACATTTTGTTTCTGGGTTGACTGAGGGTTAATCATTGTGTCCGTGATCTAGCACTTCTGTTACCTTTTAGATCACTTCTGGCGTTAAGTCTCCTTTGACAGTTTCTCAATATTTATTTGATATCTCACCTAGCTACTTTTCATATTTCACGGACCAAAAAACGTTCGGTAATGATTCATGATTTGGAACGAACAAGTAACACAAAGAATAAAAAAATATAGCAAATTTCTTTTATATAAGTAATCAATATAATTTGCTGCACTGTTGCATCCGAACACTGTAAAAGCTACACCAAAATGCAGTAAGACGAGCCTCTTTAAGGTGGCCATACAGCGCACGTGTTTAACGGCTCTACCGTTATCCTGTTCCCTCCCTTTTCATTTTGGATCTTCTCTTTGAAAACAGTTTTTGCTTCAGAAGAGCAAACTTTTTTCTATAAGGAAAACTAATAAAATCTATACAAATTGCACTCTGAACAAGAACGAACAAACACCAAAGAAAAGAAAAATAGAAGACTCGGTTAAAATGACTCTACTCAAGTAGAGTAGAGTAAGTCTGACAAGTAACGAAATGCGAAATACCAGCCACGTTAGCACTGGCTAGACTCTTTAAGACCCAGTGACGAAATTTGCAAAATTTGCAAACAGCGTAGATCCTGATGCGGCGGCTCATCATGAGCCACCTCATCTAGATCTATACTGTTTGCCCTCTAGTCTTTGAATTCTCAATATGAAATGTCTTGGACAAGGCATTTTTTTTTTTAATTTTGCAGTCGTAAATTTTGTATTCTGCTTTTTGGTACTTAAAGTGTTAAGCAGAACTCGTGTGTCAAAACGACTTTAAATGAACTCAATGATCTCAAAGTACCAGAAAATTTAATCTGCACCATTATGATATACGGGGTGACGTTTTTTCGGTCGCCTCAGGGCACACAACGAGCTCCAGTGAAGGTCAATAAGTTCTGAATACTAGTCAGATCCTTTAAAAGCAAAGAAAAAATAGAAAGACTGCATTCTCCCCCTAGCGTTGACCAAAAAAGTTTGAAAATTGCAAGAATGGGCTTCATGAAAGCAAAGAAAAAACAAATTAATAACTGCACTTTGGTGAAGTTATGCGATCCGATAAAGTGCTTTTGACAAACGTTGGTGTAAACAAGGCCCGCACCACTGAAAGGGGAAACAGGTATTTACCTGACTAGTTAGGACGTATGTCCATATGGTACTTGTTATAATCTTACAAACATACAACGAGTCTATGCAGCTGAGTGGTTGAAGTTACCAACTTCTGATCCAATATGGTGTTTGAACCTACGATATCCGTGAAGTAGAATATGCACCGAAGCCGTTAGTCCACCGCGCTATGTCTCTGCATGTCATTATCCCAGTGGATGCTCAAACTTTAAACAACATCGAGGTCGAAAAGCTGAACAAGAAGAAACAATAAGGAACAAAATTAAAGACGAAGGAAGTTGAAGCTCTGTAGAAAAAATGCAACCTTAAAATAATAATAATAATAATAATAATAATAATAATCTCCTCGGTTTATATTGCAATACTGTAAACAAACTCACACTGTCGCCCTTTACTCACTCGGCCACGTATGCAGTGTCTCACAGAGGTAATATTTGATAGTGATTTCGTAACCAGCGGATAATTGCCTGAGTCCCGCTCACTGCCTGTTTTACATATTATCCTTAAATGGGCAAGCTAGACTATTTGCGCGGGAAACAAATTATCTTTGGGTGACAGTAGTATAACATGAGCTAGAATTTGCAATCAACGAAGCATATTACATTTAAAAATTTCACGGAGTTAGGACATTAACAAGTCAAACAAGAGTTGTCTGGGTGAACTTCCCAAACCAAGTTTGCTTTTAACAATGATACCATCCGATAAAAACTGTGTTTCAATTATTATTTTAACCACAGCAGCCACATCACACCGGGTAGGCGGCAATCGAAAACGCTCATGCAGTCGAAGAACGCGGAGCAAAAACCATTAGAAAAAGAGTTTTCGATTGCAAATTGTTTCGCCAATTTGTAATCGAAAAATCTGTTTCTAACGTTTTTTGATCCGCGTTAATCGATTATTAAGACGTTTTCGATTGTCGCCTACCCGGTGTGACATTGTTTTTTTTTTTGTTTTTTTTTGGTCAAAGTGTTTCCCCATTTTCATCCTCACGGAGCATGTGCTACGGTGCACAAAGTCGGTGCCTGGGGGGGGGCATGCTGTTTGGACATTGGTTTCCGCCACATGTTTCTCTGTACCTGACTGTGCCACTTTTGGTAAATTCATGTGCCGTGTGGCTGAGGAGGGGGTAACCATTGATTTCATTGCGTCGTTTTTGGGAAGCGACTGTACTGGCAACATGGATGCAGTGCCACGTAAGTAAAAAGTAATATTCAATGCTCGCTGTAATTTTTTTTTTTTTTTTGGTCAAAGTGTTTCCCCGTTTTCATCCTCACGGAGCATGTGTTACGGTGCACAAAGTCGGTGCTGGGAGGGGGGGGGGGGCATGCTGTTTGGACATTGGTTTCCGCCACATGTTTCTCTGTACCTGACTGTGCCACTTTTGGTAAATTCATGTGCCGTGTGGCTGAGGAGAAGGAAACCATTGATTTCATTGTGTCGTTTTTGGAAGCGACTGTACTGGCACCATGGATGCAGTGCCACGTAAGTAAAAAGTAATATTCAATGCTCGCTGTAATTTTTTTTAACTGCTTTTTATTAGCATATTTGGTCAGCTGTGATAAGATAAGATAAATCTATATGTAATGTATGATGTACATAGTCTCTCATAATTCTGTACAGAATGGTTTGGTGTATTTTTATATGTCTGTATATAAACATGTATGTACTGTGATGTTGTACACCAAAATGAGACTTTAATAAACTAATAAACGTATTAAACTCAAAAAAAATTAAAAAATTGTTGAGTCTTGAAAATCACTAATTTACGTCTCAAATCCTTCGCATGGAGCATGTTTATCCAAGGTTCCATACGACGAGTCAAATAGTCTAGCATGCCCTTGCAAGTTCTTCCAAAAAAACTAGAAAATGCATGCCGTTTATATTTTACTATCGCCACCCAAACACTTATAATTATACGACGTATGAAAGTGTTTTGTGGAAAAATAAACAATTGGCTGATATTGCACTGACGTCTCTATACCCTTAAGAGTAACTTTTTTTCAGAAGGCAAATATTAAAGTACAGACAACCACAACTGTTAGCAAAATAATTAGCAGCTTGCTCCGCAGTTATTTATACGCGTGTTTACCGATAGAAATCATACAATATAATGGCAAACTGTCAATGCAGTCTCTTGAGGTAATGCAAATCCGATGACGTCTGTTTCCTCTGCATAATTAGCTGTTTGCTCTGAATGGATTTTTTTTTATGTATGAAAATTTGCACGCGGTATGTTAAACGAAATATATATGACATGGCGCACTACTTGTACTAGATGTTTTATGTAGATTTAAAACAAGCTTTGTCTACTTACATTTAAATGGCTGGTTGCGCTTGGATTAATTGTCCATTTGAGACTATATCGAGCCGCCTTCCAATGTGAATAATGAAGAAAGAAAGAGAGGACAGATAAGAGTAAGTAATAACAAAATCCCCATGCACTAAGCACCTGCTTCAAGCACAGCCGGTCCCTGACCTACTTTTCCCTAAATTAATAGGAAGGCCCTGACGACCCCAATCCTACCACCCTGTAATTGCACATAGACCATTTTCAAATGACATATTCTGCACCAAATAACTTGCATACATAAAGTCGGGTAGCATTGCAAGGATGTACAGTAAAATAAATGGTTCCGAGTATATATATCAGCACGAACAGGCAAAAAGTGAGGCGGCTAGAAAAGCATAAAGTTTTGGAGAATTTTAACTAGTTTTTCATACTCATCTAAAAGTGTTAATAAATTCCAGGTTTCCAGCAAAAAGCACAAACAACAACATTACTCAATAAGGAATATAACATGCAGGGACAAAACTAAACACAAAAAGAAGTATTTCTTTAAACCTCTGTATTTATCGCCAATTTTTCAACATGGAATGGTATTTTTTGACTTCCTGTTGGTTTTCCCAGGACGACGAAGCGTAGCTGAAAGGTGGAGCAACGTATTTCCATTAGGTGTTTAAGATTAATATAAACGAGTTGCTCCCAACTTAAAAATCCCTATTTACATGTAATTCAGATGGGTGGGTATACTGCATAGTTTCCGACCATTGTTTCAAAGGGAAACAAATTATGACATCCTGTTTGGTTTCCTGGACAAAGAGGCTCTTTCAAAATGATCTACTTTTAAAAGGACAAAAATGCGTCCAGGAGCGGTGTTTCTTTCCTTAAAGAGTTGACTTCGATTGAAAATGCAGGCGAACATAAAAATATTGTTTTTTCTCTTTCGAAGAAAGCGTACCTTTTTGTCTTACATACAAACTAAACTTACACAGAGGGATCGAAACGGAAGAGCAGTCTTATGGCAAATTTTACAAAAGGAACAATACGGATCACTTCGTTACTTCGTTTGTAGCTTTGAGAATCGAGTGCTCCATAAACTGGCGCTACTGGGGCGTGAAAATCCTTACAAGGCCATGATTTTCGTACTGGTATATGTTTTTTGTTACCAAGGGCAACCTATTTAGATTTTTATTTTAATTTTCTTCCATGGGCGACAGCACTCTCAAAAATGAGATCTAATTCTAAAGAAAGGAGTTTGCTCCATATGTGAGAAAATCATTTTCTATAAAGGTTTAACGCTTTTGGCAAGAAGACAAAAAAGAATCTGAAAGGGTAGTTAGCCGTAAAACTTAACCCAGTCAACTTAAGCTAGTTTAGCTGTTTCACGGCATGTTGATTGTGGTTTCCAAAAGAGCACCTGCTCACGTATACAACAAAACGGTACGCTCTTGCTTGCTATTAGCCGACAAGACTTCACACATGGCATTTGCTTAACAGTTTGTCCCTGCAAATGGTGGCAATTTGACATCACCAGTAAGAAAAATAAATGAGTCGCGCCACGAGAAAACCCACAAAGTGGCATGAGCGCCCAATAAAGACTCAGATCAGCCTGGGCATTCTCCTAGTGTGATCATAGTCATCGCTGTGCGCTTATATGGTAGCTTAGGGTCTAAACTAGCTCCATGAAGACTCGAAAACTCTGATCAGACTGGACAGATGCCCAGACTGAGGTCGACCTGAATCTTTGCTGGGCACACATGCCACTTTATTGGTTTTCTCATGTCGTGGCTCAAATGCAAATGACGGTCTTTCTTCTGCTTTGTTTGGAATTTTCTGTCTTGAAATTGTACGGAATGTGCCCATTTGGTCTTTCGCACCCCAAGTACTACAGTATTCGGTCTGTTGATTCTCTTGGGTGAAAACAAACTCTTACAAACATATCTCGTAGGTTCCACGCAATTGCAACTATAATCAGAATTTATATCATGGGCACGCTATTCAGCAAGTGGTTGAAAACATGGATGACATTGTGACGTATACATCGAAAGCAAGAAATCTAAAACAAACCACGTATACATTTTGCCTTCCTTCTTGAAGTGGGCTACTTTGAAACGAAAAATACAGAAAGAAATTCAGTTTTCCTTTATATGTAAGACTTGATCACTCTGCTCTGGCACAATAATGTAAACACAAAACAGCTCATTGGGAATTTCGTATTTGAGCCGCGACACGAGAAAACCAACAATGTGGCCGTGCGCCCAGCGCAGACTCAGATCAGCCTGGGCATCCGCCCAATCTGATCAGAGTCCTCGCTATCCGCATGGAGGTAGCTTAGACCCTAAGCTACCATCTGGAAACTTAATAATGAGTCTGGTCAAACTTGGCGGATGCCCAGAATGATCTGAGTCTGCGCTGGGCGCACAACCACATTGTTGGTTTACTCGTGTCGCGGCTCATTTATTTAATATTGAGATAGTCCAATAAGTTGAATGCCCTATAAATTGTTCTCTGGAGTTATAAAGTAGACAATGAGTCTCTAACCCGTTGATTTAATCTCTAAACATGATCATTAAATCTTAAAGTCGGATATAAGATTGTACGTTCTGACAGATCCAATTATCAGACCTGCTCCTGATTCGAGTCATATAACACAATTTGCTGATGCATGGGTTGCTGACATTTACGTGCTAAGACTATATACGGTCATTGAATTTTGTTGAGCTGGACATGAAATGTAATTGAACGGTAAACTCAGACTTTTTGACGGCACCAATTACAGCAATTTAGACGGTTGGCGTCCGACACCCGTTCCGGGTCGTCTTGGGGCTGGCTTACCGTGGTTAAATGGTGGGTTTCCTCTGCTCCGGAATTTTAGTGAGTTCTCATGTTTGTTTTATTTTAGTTTTATTTTTTATTTAAATGTTTCTGAAATGCACATATGAGCTACAAATCTTCTGCGCAAACCGAACAACTAATCATCTGATGAACCAAAGCAGAACCAAGTCGATCGCAAACCAGTCAAGTCTCTACCCTAGTAATAACTTTGCTGGCCGTCCCAAGGCGGCACTTCTTCTTGATTACTTTATGTGTTGTTTGTTGCTTTGTCTATTATTAATATATTGTTTGTGATTTTAAGGCTAGCAAGGTGACATGGAAAATGGCTGTTCTCATGGCTGCCGCTGATGATGCCTTTAGAGTGTCTACTTGGATGGGATCTGGGATTGAACTGTGTCAGTTCCTGTGACATTTCCTACCTACGTCTGATATGTCATTGTCATGGCATCAACCCCATCACAGATTATATTAATCGTACACACATTTAAACGCTGACATAATGGTTTATTTGCCATATGACTGGTATAACGACATTGTATATAGTACTGTCTTGTAACCATGTAGCTAGTCTTAAATAAAATATTATTTAAACCAGGGGAGGCAAACATGCAATTGGTTTAAATTGCTCCCCTTATGGCCCCTTATAGCAACAATAGGCTAATAAAGATGAACTGCAACAGATCTAAAATTCTTGCAGTGAAAATCATCAAGAAATCACATCTAGGCAATTTAATATTTATAAACCTTTTTATATGAATTGTATCGTGAGAACAACTATCGTGCGGTATATCTGCACTGCAGATAATACTGAGACCAGCATGCGAGACCACATCTGCGCAGCCAGACCAGAGCGTCAACAATCTATGGAACCTAAAGAGTTTATTACATTAGACTATGATAACTTAAAGAGAGTGCCGCGACATAAACAAATCAACGAAGTGGCTTGAGCGCCATGCAAAGACACACCAGCCCACCCAGTCTGATCATAGTCTTCGCTGTTGGTTGTGCGCTGGAAGGGTCAAAGCTAGCTTCATGCGGACAGCGAAGACCTTTATTAGACCGGGATGATGCCAAGGCCGATCTGACTCTTCGCTGGGCGCACATGCGACTTTGTTGGTTTTGTCGTGTCACGGCTCAAGTACTGTAATAGGGAAACGTCAATATATTGCGTCACCGGTAATGCAAAATTGAAGACACCTGCTTCCGTTGTCTCGTAATATGTTGCTTTCAAAAGTGCTAATATTTGTACTTGTGATATGTCGAGAACTGCACGTAGTTCATGTCCGGAGGTTATAAAACTTGAGTACTTTCTCAAACTTAAAATAAAGCACACTGATTGGCTGCTTCCGAGCACATGCTCGGAAGCAGCCAATCAGTGTGCTTTATTTTGAGTTTGAGAATATTCTCAAGTTTTATAACCTCGAACCCATGTCTTGGTAGACAGTATCGTTTTTGTTCAGCTATAAAACGGGGATTCCCCTCTCTGGAATAACCCCAAATATCCTAATCATTCTTATGAATCTGTAGTATAAGGCGAGTGTTTCCGTTTACAATACAAACCCGAAAATCTAGAACCGTGTAATTCTTAATTTGTCTTATTACACGGAAATAAAGGATTTCTATGCTTAAGGTGTGAGTTTTTCCCATAATTAAAGTTATACGGATCACTGAATTTTGCTTTGCATTTATGACTTTGACATGTAACTTGCGTGGCAAATGAATTTTCAAGTGTTTGTGTCAATGTTAGCACGTTAAACATACGTTTACGTTGACGTCATTGTTGAGATTAATTGTAAATTATCCTCAAACTGATCGTTAAAACAATGACTTATTGTATGCATTTCACTTTTTTGCTTACAAGATACAAGAAACAAGAAAATTTATTTTAAGTCGGTTTTAGCATAACAATTAACATTAGCTACACAGATTAAGCTACTTTCCGACATAACAAGAGTATAACAATAACAAGAGTAAAAAAGCTGCAAGAAAAGAAAACATTTAAAATTAAATTTTACATTTAAGAACGTAACATACATATAAGCAGGCATTTTATAAAAATTTACTAAGCATAATTACAGACATGCTAAATTTATCATCCTATTTATTATTTATGTAAAACATTTTCATTAAGAATACAATTCTGACAAAACTTAAGATTTGAGAAAAAAATAAAGATCTTTAAAAGTTAAAATACATACTTTACAAGTTTTGTGTGGTTTCTTTTTGAACATTAGAAAATTCTAAAAACTTATCACTGAACTTCTGATTTGTTGAGAAAACCACTCTTGTAGTAGCCTTAGGTCGAAAGAGGAGCGAAACACTATCAAATAAGATTCCAAAGAGCCTTATTTCGAAATGAAAATTTTTCCAAGACTTTAAAAGCAAATATAGTTTTAAAATGAAATGAAACAGATACTGAGGCAGCCCATAGAAACCGTCTGTAGTGGAAACTGATGAGCCAACCTGGCTGTAAATATCATTGCCACCACAGGCGAGAACCTCCAGGCATGTTACTGTTATCATAATTTATTAGGTTTATAAAATTTGATTACAAGTAGGCTTGAAGATGATTTCAGACAAAAGTAAGTTGTGAAAAAAGTGGCAGTTTAGCAAAAGAAAATCAATTAAACGGTAAGATTATAAAAAATGAGGTTTGATGAGAAAAGAAAAAATGTTTGTACTGTGTTACAGACTAAATCACATGTATGTTTAACATCACAACATGCAGGTTAATACCAGTTAAGGTAAAACTCAGGTAAGACAGTAATTTATAAATAAAATGGATCATGGAGAGGGATCGTGCATATTTGACTTATTTATGAAAAAATATTTTCACACTAATCAAGCATTTATAAAGAAGTACAATACTATATAAGCTTACATTACTTATATAGCAGACAACACTGAATAGTTTCGTCTATATGTATGCGACCTTGACCGCATTTCCAGGTCATTGTACACTATTTAAACCTTTAAGATCACAGTGCTGCTTTTGACAATTCTTCTTCTTTTGCTTACTGAGTATCGTCCCCCACCCCTGTGACCCAGCTTCCCCCTCATTCATATAGCATACCTGCCATGCACAAGTCTGCTGCATAAAGAAAATGCTGGTCCCGAGGGGAAACATACTTGTATTTTATTTATAGTGAAGCGTTTTCTTTTGGCCGTTTTGACCGGAAGTGTAACTATGGTTTTGCAAGTTTAAATGATAATCAGGTGTAACAAGAATAAAATCGTGCTTTGTATTGTGTTATGCGTGTATTAAGCATGCATTTATGAAAAAAATATGGAATGAATGACTGACTTCAATATTTTCATTACCTCAAAAATGAGGTATGCGAAAACCTTGAAATTAGGGTAGGTAAGGTCGGCCTGGATTATCTCCCCATGTCTTCGGGTCTGAATCACAAATGATCTGATTTCATACGGTTTACACATTTGTGGAAGCTCTGCTATGAAAAATGTGCACACTTTATACATTTGAAAATCCGAACCTGTCGTGCCGGTCTAATGGGGAAAATCCTCGCCTTAAGCATAGACGTCCTTTTCGGGATTGATCCGGAAAGAGCTTTTATCGTACCATTTTTTTCGACCTTTTTGCGAAAAATATAGGAGTACACGTCGGGATTTCAAACGAAATGTCTGCATGCCTGTAAATTTGAATAGCTGATTAGACAAGAATACATTACATATTTTTTTTAAGTTTCCATGTCATAATTTCGATTGCACAAGTTTTATTTCCCAAGTTCTCAGGATGCGATCGTAAAGTTTACCTCGTCATTGAGATAAGATAGTGTCGAAATTGTGTTATCTATGAAATTTTGTATACGAAATCGGAAGGTAGATAACTCAGACACTGGGAATATTTACGGAACTTGACAGTATTATTTTTTTGCCTGTATGTGCAGTTATCTATACAACGCCATAAAACACTGATCATTATGAGACACATTGCAAACTGGGCCCAGTTCTACAAAGCATCATTAGATTGACGAAGTCGTTAAAGTATTTTCGTGAAGTCTTGTATTACTCTTAAAATTATGTGTGCTCGTAATTTTTTGCACTAAAGGATCTCCTCATATTTTGTTTTCAGAAAAAAAACAAATGGCTGCAATGTTTCGTCCAATATGATTGGGCAAAAATGGCTGTAATAATATGTACAATATGATTGAAAATTTAACGGCTCTTAAAAGCTAACGGCGTCGTTTGTTTTGACAATATGATTGAAAAATTAACGGCTCGTAAGGTAACGACGTCGTTTGTTATGACAATATGATTGAAAAATTAACGGCTCGTAAGCTAACGACGTAGTTTGTTTTGAACAACCGAGCCCAGATGTGTAGTTTGACTATTTGCATACTGTTCTCTAAGACACCGCTTAATACGTCTGCGTCTTCCTGTCCTGGAAAAGGTGTTGCGTATTCACTTGAGCACAGTGTTTGAGACACAGAAGCACACATCTCATTTCGCTGCTTTTTAGCTTCCCCGACACAACCCTGTTACCCAAATACTGACGGATATACAAATATTTTCAGTCCATGGCTCCATAGAATCCGAGCCAACGTCCTCCCGCACTAAGCAAATTGACGAATTGACCAAGACGCTTCTCATAAATTGATTAATTTGGGAACAATTATCGTGTAAGGAACCCAACCATGGGTCCTCCGGAGGACCGTTCATATCAAATTATTACGACGAATTGTATTGTCTAATGGAAACTATATTGATTATTCATTACTAGCTCAATAAAAGCAATTAAAGTGAGTTGTCCTTAAACGATTTATTCAGATCTCCTAAGACAATAGGCTACTACAATCACTCTAAACATTAAGGCATTTAAGCAATTAATGCAAATGACACGTATCATTACATCTGAAGAGGTCTATGTTTTGTATAGGTGATGTCTAAAAAAGCTATCAGAACGACCAGCTGCGCAGTCCCCGGCCAAAATAGTAAACAAAATCCCACAAGTCCAGGTCGATCTGAATCTTGTTCCAAGCTAATTACGCAAAATTTATGGAACGCTGAATATATGCTCAGATAATTCTTATATGTTCAATGCCCTAAGAAATTTCCTCTCTAGAGGGATACCAGACAATGCGTCTCTAATTCCTTGATTTATTTCTATAGCATGATCATTAAATCATATTGACGGATATAAGATTGTATGTTTTGACAAATCTTATAATAGACCTGGGATTCATATTCTTTAAACATGGTACATTAATTAGCTGTTGCATGTTTCTGTCCAATCGTATAATAACGGTTATCTTCAGCTTGATCAACAGACTATAAATTCGGAGAAAGAGTTAACGAACTATTTAAATGTATTAAGCATACTGAAAACAGAATATCGAAACGCTAAGTAACCAGCCCTCTTTACCCTAGTGAGGTGATTAATCAGAGGACTTTAGCAAAGTGAATGCTTCGAACCACTGCAGAATCAGAAGACGAGGATTTGGATCCAGTAAAACTAGTATAAGATTCCCAGGGGCCGTATTTATAAAACGACTTAAGGGGTTGCTATGCTGTTGCTAAGGCTCAATTTCTATAAAGGAGATTCCCTACAACTATGAAATTTGCTCTGGAGGAACAGTCCTTTTAACAATGATACTATCCGATAAAAACTGTGTTTCAATTATTTTTTAACCACAGCAGCCACATCACACCGGGTAGGCGGCAATCGAAAGCGCTCATGCAGTCGAAAAACGCGGATCAAAAACCATAAAAAAAAAGAGAGCCAATTTGCAATCGAACAATCTGTTTCTAACGGTTTTTGATCAGCGTTAATCGATTATTTTGAGCGTTTTCGATTGTCACCTTCCCGGTGTGACATTGTTGAGTCTTTAAAATCACTAATTTACGTCTCAATACCTTTGCATGGAGCATGTTTATCCAAGGTTCCATACGACGAGTCAAATAGTCTAGCATGCCCTTGCCAGTTCTTCCAAAAAAAATATAGAAAATGTATGCGGGTTATATTTTACTATCGCCACACAAACATTTGTAATTATACGACGTATTACAGTGTTTTGTGGAATTTAACGATTGGCTGATATTGCACTGACGTGTCTATTCCTTCAAGAGTATTTTTTTTCAAAAGGCAAATATAAAAGTACAGACAACCAACAACTGTTAGCAAAATAATTAGCAGCTTGCTTCGCAGTTATTTATACACGTGTTTACCGATAGAAATCATACCATATAATGGCAAACTGTCAATGAAGTCTCTTGGGATAATGCAAATCCGATGACATCTGTTTCCTCTGCATTATTAGCTGTTTGCTCTGAGTGAAAGATTTTGTATGATGTATGGAGATTTGCACGCTGTATGTTCAACGAAAAGTCTATGGCTAGGCATACAATGTGTAGCAGATGTCTTTAGGTAGATTTAAAACAAGCTTTGTCTATTTACATATAAATGGTCGGTTTTGTTGGGTTAAATGGCCATTCGAGACTCTATCGAGCAGTCTTCCAATGCGAATGAGAAAAAAAAAGACACAAAAAAGACAGGTAGGACAGACGAGAGTATAAAAGACAAGCAAAAATACCTATGTTTTCAGCACCTGCTTCAAGCGCAACCGGTCCCTGACCTACTATTACCCAAATAAATAGGAAGCCCCAGACGACCCCAGTCCTACCACCCTGTAATTACATATAGACCATATACAAAACACATATTCTGCACCAAAACAATTTGTATACATAAATTCGAGCAGCATTGCAAGGATGTACAGTAAAATAAATGAAATGGTACCAACTATTGAATAGCACAAAAAGTCACAAAGGCAAATGAATAAGCACAGCCGCCCGAGACATCAAAATATTCTGAAACTTAAGGTTAAACGGAAAAATCAGGTTTGCAAGAGTAGATACTGATTTAAGAACATTTCTTCCCGGCCTTATAGTAAGGTGGCGAGAAAAGCATAAAGTGTTGGCGATTTTTTACCAGTTTTTCATACAATTCTAAAAGTGTTAATAAATGTCAGGTTGCCAAGGAAAAGCACAAACAACATTATTACTAAAAACGAGCATCGTAAATGACTGCGTAATACCCCGCGTTTGCAAACCTTTTACATTTTTGTCTTTATGATTGCATACTTGTATAATGCTCCTGAATAGGGGCAGATAATTTCAGGTGATAAAATTGTAACCATCACTGGAAACATATTTGCTTTGAGCATTTGTTACATTATTCATGAAATTCCCTTCCAGTTCTGATTTGATACAGATTCTTTTTATGATTTGATACATGTATATAGCCCTGTGTCAGGGGCAGATAACCCCATGGGACAAAGTTTTGATCAAAACAGGAAGCTTATATGACTTCAATAATTTTCAAATTATCGAACGGAAACGAAATGCTCACGGACGGACTGACAGACATACTTACGTACGACGGACGGACAGACACAAGGCAGCCAGCGTGAAAACATAATACCCCGCCACTGTGTGGCGGGGTACAATAAAGACATATAACATGCAGGGACAAAACTAAAGACAAATAATATTTATATTTGTTTAAATGAGCGGGTACACCTATATTTTTCTCATTTTTTACAAAAAGGAATGACATTTCTTGAGTTCCTGTTGTTCCTATTTCAATTGGCGTATTAGCTTAAAAAATAAGTTAAATAAGTTGCTCCCCGCTTAAGAATCCCTATTTACATGCAATTCAGATGGATGGGTACACTGCTTATTTTCCAACCACTGTTTCAAATGGGAACTACTTGTGACATCCTTGACCTTCAGCGACATAATTTCCTCAACTAGTCCTTTAGTTAACCATATTTACCACATATTATTCTTTAGACTTAAATAGTTGCTCAGAAATCCACTGTTTAAGCATTTCCCCATAAAAAGCATAACGTTTCAAAGGTGTCCATGTCGTAATTTAGGTCAAGGTCAACCAACGTTCGTCATTTGTACAAACTATGATTTGCTCGAATGCCCGATGCTACATATTTGGTTTCAAGGTCATAGGCCTCTCGTTTCTGGAGAAGAAGATTTTTGAAGGGTTTATACCATACACTAAGCCACTTTAGTTATGCACCACTTTTTCATTGCCCATTTTTTTAGCCCATAACTGCTTACAATAATCATTTTTGGTAGAATACAATTATTGATAACTTGTCTAACTGATGTTAGTCAAAATTTTTCGAAATCGCCGGAGTGTATCCGCACACTGTCCTGGGCGCTTATTTTCGCAATTATGCACGTGCAGCATAAGCGGCCGATCTTTTCGTCTGGAATTAGCATTTTACTTTATCTTTGGGGATAGTCGCTTTAGAAAAACACCTAAGGTTTAGTGATTTCAAGTGGCGAGCCAACTTTATTATAGCAGATTTACAACACACGTTCACTTTTGAAAAATAATTTTACTTTTGACGTCATTTTAACGTCAGTTTCGATCACCGAAAAATTCTTTATCACAAATTTTGATGGCCGTAATACTGTTGACAAGATCAAAGTCAATAAAACTAAAGCACAGTTGAAGATTTGCTCACTTCTGACCCTGTGGGTACCGACGTCAAGACTAATGTCAAAGTCATAACGTTGAATTTTCAACAATGTTTGCATGAAAATTAACAAAAAAACATGTTTGTTTACAAAGAAGCTATTGTAGAAGTATTTCGATCGCTTGTTTATAAAACAAAATCAACTGTCACAGTAGCTTTTGAAAACAAGAAAAATAAACTTGCGTTTTCAACGTGTCGCCACAAAGTAAGCAGCGGATATCGATAATGAAAAGTATGACAATATTCACAGCAATATGGCGGTCTTTCATATCATAGAAAGTAAAAACGTTCGAAACAGAACACTGAGAGAATAATTAGTGTTGAAAATATCCCCTCGCGGTGCGAATTCAGGTTAAGTTGGTAGCATTGCGAATTCTAATTTGGTTGGTACCGCTCTTTTTCGTTCGGTCGCCATTTTGTTTGGATTTCGACAGGCACCGTTTTTACAGGATTATGCACAAATAAGTGCTTTCTTAGGTTGTAGTTTCGAATTTAAAAATAACTCGATTGTTTATTTACAATTCAGGGTTTCATAAGTGGTGCGTAACTAAAGTGGCTCAGTGTATATGGGCGTGGCGGCCTTCTTGGTCATGTGACCAAGTCCATCTGAACAAACTTTGGTTCTATTGGCACAGTTAAGCTCCGTATGAAATATGTCTTCAATCGGCCAAGTGGCTTCAGAGGAGAAAACGTTTGAAAATGTTGACAGGAGACAAAATCTCAGTGTCCAAAAACAAAGGTCAAAGAATGACTTTGACCTTAAGCGACATAACATCTTCATCTAGTCATTTAGTCAACCAAATATACCAAATATTTAACCTTAGACTTAAATAGCTTCTGAGAAATCCACTGTTTAAGCACTTTCCCATACAAAGGCATAACGTACCAATTTGAAAGTTGACCATGTCGTAAATTAAAATGAGGTCGATCAACGTTCATCATTTGTACAAACTATGATGGGCATGAATGGCCGATGCTACATACCATGCCACAAGGCATTGGCCTTTCGGTTCTAGAGAAGATTTTTGAAGGGTTTATACCATATATGGGCGTGGCGGCCATCTTGGTCATGTGACCCATATACCCGAACAAACTTTCGTTCCCCCGACCTAGGTAGGCTGCTAATGAAATATGGCTTTATCGGCCCAGTGGTTTCGGAGAAGATGTTTGAAAATGTTGACGACGGACGGACGGTCGAACGACGGACGGATGGACGGACGAGGGATGCCTGCCTATACTATAAGCTCATCTATGATCCTAAAGGCTCAGATTAGCTGACCAGACTTCACATATGGCATTTGCTTTACAGATTTTCACTGCAAGTGGTGGCGATTTGACATCAACATTAACAACAATAAAATGCAAATGCTTCTCTCCTACGTGGGTAATTGCTGTTTTCTACCTTGAAATTGTACAGAATGTGCCTAATTGGTCTTTCGCACCCCAAGTACCACAGTATTCGGTATTTTGATTCTCTTGGATAAAAACAAACACTACCAACATAGCTGGTAGGTATCACGCAGTTGCTACTATAATCAGAATTCATTCATATCACAGGCATGGTATTCATCTAATTAACATTTCGCTGTTAGTTTGAGAAGTGGCTGAAAACGTAGATGACATTGTGACAACAAACCACGCATACATGTTGCCCACCTTCTTAAAGTGAGCTACTCTGAAACGAAAAATACAGAGAGCAATTCTGTTTTCCTTTGAGCCCTGATCAGTCTGCTCTGATCCAATAATGTAAACACAAAACAGCTCATTGGGAATTATGTATTTTGAGCCGCGACACGAGAAAACCAACAATGTGGTCGTGCGCCCAACGCAGACTTAGAACAGCCTGGGCATCCGCCCAGGTCTGATCAGAGTCTTCGCTATCCGCATGAAGGTAGCTTAGACCCTTAGCTACCCTTTGAAGACTAAACGAAGAGTTTGGTCAAATTTGGCGGATGCCCAGACTGATCTGAGTCTGCGCTGGGCGCACAATTACATTGTTGGTTTACTCGTGTCGCGGTCATTTATTTAATATTGAGATAGTCCAATAAGTTGAATGCCCTATAAATTGTTCTCTGGAGTTATAAAGTAGACAATGAGTCTCTAACCCGTTGATTTAATCTCTAAACATGATCATTAAATCTTAAAGTCGGATATAAGATCGTACGTTCTTACAGATCCAATTATCAGACCTGCTCCTGATTCGAGTCATATAACACAATTTGCTGATGCATGGGTTGCTGACATTTACGTGCTAAGACTATATACGGTCTTTGAATTTTGTTGAGCTGGACATGAAGTGTAATTAAACGGTAAACTCAGACTTTTTGACGGCACCAATTACAGCAATTTAGACGGTTGGCGTCCGACACCCGTTCCGGGTCGTCTTGGGGCTGGCTTACCGTGGTTAAATGGTGGGTTTCCTCTGCTCCGGAATTTTAGTGAGTCCTCATGTTTGTTTTATTTTATTTTTATTTTTTATTTACATGTTTCTGAAATGCACATATGAGCTAAGAATCTTCTTCGCAAACCGAACAACTAATCATCTGATGAACCAAAACAGAACCAAGGGCGAGGGTTGGTCGACCGGAAACCAGTCAAGTCTCCACCCCAGTAGTAATGTTGCTGGCCGTCCCAAGGCGGCAATTCTTCTTGATTATTCTTTGTGTTGTTTGTTGCTTGTCTATTATTAATATATTATTTGTGATTTTAAGGCTAGCCCGGTGACATGGAAAATGGCTGTTCTCATGGCTGCCGCTGATGATGCCTTTAGAGTGTCTACTTGGATGGGATCTGGGATTGAACTGTGTCAGTTCCTGGGACTTTTCCTACCTACGTCTGATATGTCATTGTCTCAGCGTCAACCCCATCACAGATTATATTAATCATACACACATTTAAACGCTGGCATAATGGTTGATTTGCCATATGACTGGTATAACGACATTGTATATAGTACTGTCTTGTAACCATGTAGCTAGTCTTAAATAAAATATTATTTAAACCAGGGGAGGCAAAAACAATTGGTTTAATTGCCTCCCTTATGGCCGAAATAGCAACAATAGGCTAATAAAGATGAACTGCAACAGATCTAAGATTCCTCCAGTGAAAATCATTTAGAAATCACATCTAGGCAATTTAATATTTATAAACCACTTAATATGAATTGTATCGAAGTATGGAAAAAGTATCGTGTGGTATATCTGCACTGCAGATAATACTTAGACCAGCATGCGAGACCACGTCCGCGCAGCCAGACCAGAACGTCAACAATCTATGGAAGCTAAAGAGCTTATTGATTCAGGAGCAAAGGCTACGCAAAATCTTTCTGTTCGTGCCAAGATGAGCTGACTATCTGCTTTTTGCACATGAAAAAAAAAGGAATATTTTCCTAGACTATGATAACTTAAAGAGAGGGCCGCGACATAAACAAATCAACAAAGTGGCATGTGCGCCAAGCAAAGACTCCGCCCAGTCTGATCATAGTCTTCACTGTTGGTTGTGCGCTGAAAAGGTAGCTAAGGGTCTAAGCTAGCTTCATGCGGACAGCGAAGACTCTTTTCAGACCGGCATGATGCCAAGGCCGATCTGACTCTTCGCAGGGCGCACATGCGACTTTGTTGGTTTTGTCATGTCACGGCTCAAGTACTGTAGTAGGGAAATGTCAATATATTGCGTCACCGGTAATGCAAATCGAAGACAGCTGCTTCCGTTGTCTCGTAATATGTTATTTTCAAAAGTGCTAATATTTGTACTTGTGATATGTCGAGAGCTGCACGTAGTTCATACCCGTAGGTTATAAAACTTGAGTACATTCTCGAACTCAAAATAAAGCACACTGATCTGCTGCTTCCGAGCATGTAAGCACACTGATTGGCTGCTTCCGAGCACATGCTCGGAAGCAGCAGATCAGTGTGCTTTATTTTGAGTTTGAGAATCTCAAGTTTTATAACCTCAAACCCATGTCTTGGTAGACAGTATCGTATTTATTCAGCTATAAAACGAGGATTCCTCAACTCAAAACCCAAATTATTTATTCACTCTGTTTTGTTAATACAAACAACTGTCGAAATGACATCGCAAAACAACACCATCACAACGCTACGCGCCCGCTGGGATGATCTCCATGTCTTGAACACATGCATTTACTGTGGGAGGACATTTTTCCCGCTAGATAAAATCACTTTTTCGGAAGCAACTACGTTTGTGCATGAAATACTTCTGCATGATGGGCTTTCCAAAAGGATGAAATATAATTAAATTCCCGAAGCGCTAAAAAATCTAATGACAAGATATACGCCCACAAACGCAAACTCTCAATGAATGCTTCGTTCTGTATCAAACTGGAGATTCAGAGCTATGAGGGAAACAGTGTAGATTCAGAAGAGGCGGCTCATGATGAGCTCATTCAACTACATCATGAGCCACCCCATCTGGAACCACGCTGTCCACAAATTCTACCAGTTTCGCGTTTCAGCACCCTAAGGTTATCTGTACAGCAAGAGATACGATAACTTTCCCAGTGTGGATGCGGCGCATGTACAGCGTTTACCAAACGCCGTCTCAACACAGTGGACGCTGACTCGGTTCCCCTCTCTAGAATAACCCCAAATATCCTAATCATTCTAATGAATCTGTAGTATAAGGCGAGTGTTTCCGTTTACAATACAATCCCGAAAATTTAGATCCGTGTAATTCTTAATTTGTCTAATTACACGGATATAAAGAATTTCTATGCTTAAGGTGTGACTGAGTTTTCCCCATAATTAAAACGTTATACGGATCACTGAATTTTGCTTTGCATTTATGACTTTGACATGTAACTTGCAGGAAAATGAATTTTCAAGTGTTTGTGTCAATGTTAGCACGTTAAACATACGTTTACGTTGACGTCATTGTTGAGATTAATTGTAAATTATCCTCAAACTGATCGTTAAAATAATGACTTATTGTAAACATTTCACGTTTTTGCTTACATTACTTATATAACAGACAACACTGAATAGTTTCGTCTATATGTATGCGACCTTGACCGCATTTCCAGGTCATTGTACACTATTTAATCCTTTATGATCACAATGCTGCTTTTGACAATTCTTCTTCTTTTGCTTACTGAGTATCGTCCCCCCTCCCGTGACCCAGCTTCCCCCTCATTTATATTGCATACCTGCCATGTATGCTGCATAAAGAAAATGCTGGGTTCCGAGGGGAAAAATACTTGTATTTTAATTATAGTGAAGCGTTTCCTTTTGGCCGTTTTGACCGGAAGTGTAACTATGGTTTTGCAAGTTTAAATGCCAATCAGGCGTAACGAGAAGAAAATCGTGTTTTGTATTGTGATAGGGATGTATTTAGCATGCATTTATGAATGAAGATATGGAATGAATGACTGACTTCAATATTTTTATTACCTCAAAAAGGAGGTATGCGAAAACCTTGAAATTAGGGTAGGTAAGGTCGGCCTGGATTATCTCCCCATGTCTTCGGGTCTTAATCACAAATGATCTGATTTCATACGGTTTACACATTTGTGGAAGCTCTGCTATGAAAAATGTTCACACTTTATACTTTTGAAAATCCGAACCTAACGTGCTGGTCTAATGGGGAAAATCCTCGCCTTAAGCATAGACGTCCTTTCCGTGATTGATCCGGAAAGAGCTTTTTATCGTACCATTTTTTCCGACCTTTTTGCGAAAAATATAGGGGTACACGTCGGGATTTCAAATGAAATGTCTGCATGCATGTAAATTTGAATAGCTGATAAGACAAGAATACATTACATATTTTTTTAAGTTTCCATGTCATAATTTCGATTGCACAAATTTTATTTCCCAAGTTCTCAGGGTGCGATCGTAAATTTTACCTCGTCATTGAGATAAGATAGTGTCGAAATTGTGTTATCTATGAAATGTTTGTATGCTTGTATACGAAATCGGAAGGTAGATAACTCAGACATTGGGAATATTTACGGAACTTGACAGTTTTATTTTTTGCCTATATGGGCAGTTATCTATACAACGCCATAAAAACACTGATCATTATGAGACACACTGCAAACTGGGCCCAGTTCTACAAAGCATCATTAGATTATCGAAGTCGTTAGAAGTGTATTCGTGAAGTCTTGTATTACTCTTAAAATTATGTGTGCTCGTAATTTTTTGCACTAAAGGACCTCCTCATATTTTGTTTTCAGAAAAAAAATGGCTGTAATGTTTCGTACAATATGATTGGGCAAAAATGGCTGTAATAATATGTACAATATGATTGAAAATTTAACGGCTCGTAAGCTAACGACGTCGTTTATTTTGACAATATGATTATAAAATAACGGCTGTTAAGCTAACGACGTAGTTTGATTTGAACTACCGAGCCCAGATGTGTAGTTTGACTATTTGCATACTGTTATCTAAGACACCGCGTAATACGTCTGCGTCGTCCTCTCCTGGAAAAGGTGTTGCGTATTCACTTGAGCACAGTGTTTGAGACACAGAAGCACACATCTCATTTCGCTGCTTTTTAGCCTCCCCGACACGACCCTGTTACCCAAATACTGACGGATAAACAAATATTTTCAGTCCGTGGCTCCATAGAATCCGAGCCAACTTCCTCCCGCACTAAACCAATTGACGAATTGACCAAGACGCTTCTCATAAATTGATTAATTTGGGAACAATTATCGTGTAAAGAACCCAACCATGGGTCCTCCTGAGGACAGTTCATATCAAATTATTACGACTAACTGTATTGTCTGATGGTAACTATAATGATTATTCATTACTAGTTCAGTAAAAGCAATTTGAGAGAGTTGTCCTTAAACGATTTATTTAGATCTCCTAAGACAATAAATATGCTACTACAATCACTCTAAACATTAAGGCATTTTAAGCAATTAATGCAAATGACACATCCTTACATCTGAAGAGGTCTAGGTTTTGTATAGGTGATAAGTCTTAAAATAGCTATCAGAACGACCACTGTGCAGTCCCTGACTAAAATAAAAAAAAATCCCACATCTGAATCTTGTTCTGCTTCTCACAGGCCTTTTGTCGAAATATGTAAGCTAATTACGCGAAATCTATGGAAAGCTGATATGCTCAGATAATTCTTATAATTGATCCGCGACACGAGAAAACCAACAATGTGGTTGTGCGCCCAGCGCAGACTCAGATAAGCCTGGGCGTCCGCCCATTTTGACCAGACTCTTAGTTAAGTGCTCAAAGAGGTGCTAAGGGTCTAAGCTACTTCCGTGCGGACAGAGATGACTCTGATCAGACTGGGCGGATGCCCAGCCTGATCTGAGTCTGCGCTGGTGATCTGAGTCTGCGCTGGACGCACGACCACATCGTTGGTTTTCTCGTGTCACGGCTTATATGTTCAATGCCCTAAGAAATTTCCTCTCTAGAGGGATACCAGACAATGCGTCTCTAATTCCTTGATTTATTTCTATAGCATGATCATTAAATCATATTGGCGGATATAAGATTGTATGTTTTGACAAATCTTATTATAGACCTGGGATTCATATTCTTTAAACATGGTACATTAATTAGCTGTTGCATGTTTCTGTCCAATCGTATAATAACGGTTATTTTCAGCTTGATCAACAGACTATAAATTCGGAGAAAGAGTTAACGAACTATTTAAATGTATTAAGCATACTGAAAACAGAATATCGAAACGCTAAGTAACCAGCCCTCTCAACTCTAGTGAGGTGATTACAATTATACAGAGGACTTTAGAAACTAAATGCTTCGGACCACTGCAGAATCAGAGGACGAGAATTTGGATCCAGTAAAACTAGTTTGAGATTCACAGTAAACTGACCGTTCCAAGGCGGTACATCTGTATCGGTTCTACAGCCTGGTGTTCTTGTGTTTATTTGTCTGTGGTCTGCTAGTAATTTGGCCACCTGTGTAACTGCCTACTTGTTTTGTAACAAAAAAAAATACACGTAAGTAAAAATAGATATTTAATGTTTTTCTTTCAATTTGTTTTTATTATCCAATTTGATGCTTTCATTGGTCATGGTAATGGGTGATCATTGTTTTGGTTGGGTTGAATAATTGCGGAAGCTACAACAGGGGTTTGGATCGAGTAAAAATTCGTTTTAGCCCCAGTTATCTATTAAGGAACGTTTCAAAGCGGTACTTCTGTTGCGGTTCCTCAGTGTGCATGTTGCTATATCCGCTTGTCTATGGCTTCCAGCTATATGGTCACCTGAAAAGCTGCCAATTCTGCTTTCTGTTTTGGTTTTAAATTTGTGGAACAAAAAAAAAGTAAAAGCAGATATTCTGTTTTTTTTTTTTGTTTTTTTTTGATTAGGGTGAACAGCGTAAACAGCTATTTCCCAAATCGGTGACCATTCAACCACTCTGGTTGAAACAGCAGCAACATTCATTTGACCTATTTTTTATCTTAAATTTCAAAACAAAACATATAACAAAATGGGCAGCTATACAGGTACCCATTTTCCTAGGAGACAATAAACAAGCAGACATAACGACAAGTATCACCGAGGAACCACAACATAAGTAACGCCTTTGAACGACAAGATAATAGTTACATTGAATGGTTTGTGCTTAAACTAATTTTAACGGATCCAACTCCTCATCCACTGCTTATGCAATGGCTCAAAGTATTTAGTTTGCTGCTTAATCCGCATGGTAGGTTCCTAACTCATGGACGAATCATCATAGGAATGAAACAAAAAACGGGTAAGACCTACGATGAATTAGAGATTAGTATTCGACGGAAACAACGTACATGTATTTGGACACTCGAGTTCCCTTGGATGTCTAACAAAATCACTACAATACTGGAGCATAAGAAAATGACAAATTGAAACCCGAAGGATCAAGCAACATACAAGACAAGCTCCGGTTCCAACCAATTAGAATAAATAACCTTATATCGGTCTGTGCGCCGATCTATCGGTGTGCAATTAAAGCGGGAAGCAAAGCTTTTAACAATAACTATGCCAACCTCTAGGCATGTAGACGACAGCATTACATTTATGTTAGTTACAATAGTTTTTACAACGTGTGATAATTTTCTCAAATTAACAGAAAAATGAGTCCAACTTACATTATTTTTGTTAAGTTTATAGACTAATCTCTTTTGCAGCAGCACCTATCGGAAACAAAATTTGATTGTTACTCAGTATTAAATTTTTAAAAAATATCTCAGTTCAAAAGAAAGTATCATACGTATTGGTCACTGCATGAAAGTATTGCTCCATTCCTCATGCTAATAGTTCACTTAATCAGGGTCAATAAAAAGTACAACTCATTACTATGAGTTGTATTTTTTATTAACCATGATTAAGTACAGTGGACCCGACAGTATCGGATCATCGACAGTATCGGATCACTCGTAGGTTATTTCTCTCACAAATGAAGCAAGTATTTTTATCATTATATTACAGTCATCAAGGTAGACCAATGGCAAAATGCATGGTGAAAAATTCGATCGAAATCTGCGGCTGTGATACAAATCAGAGTTGTTGAAAAGCTTGGCCCCTCTTCAGCGGTGCTCGCATTTTGCCTGTTGCTCGTTACCCCAAAATAGATTAGAATAGATCGGTTATTTAAACTATATTATCATTAGGCGATTGAAATAAATTTTGCTTTGGAATGTGTCCTAGCATCCCTAAAATTGCAGGCAGTCATTATTTTTGTGACATCCAAGTATTTGATAAACCTAAAGACTTGAAAGGATGAACCTAAAGGCTTGAAAAGTGGGGCGCCGGGCCGGGTAGCGCAATCGGTAGGGCACCTGACTCGTAAGTCAGAGGTCCTGGGTTCGAATTCCGGTCTGGCCACATAATTTCGTTTCTCCTTCCGCTGATTCAAGAAGGGCAGTTGTCAGTTACTGGCGAAAGTATGTGCACTTAGTACTGGTTAACCGCTTAGGAGGTCTAAGCTTGCCCAAGAATAGTGTGGTTAGGTTAACTGACCGTGCCGACATGACCTTAGTTGTTTACCGTGGACGTTAAGCATCAAATCAACCAGCCAACTTGAAAAGTGGGGCACCAATGTGCGACAGTAACGGATCATTTAAGCTGAAATACAGGCCTCAGCTTGAACACTGCATGTTGGGTGTATGGTCTGATGCTGAAGAGAAGTCATAAATTCAACTACCTGAGTGTTTGTTGTGTCTTCTTTCAAAGAAGATCAGTATAAAACTAAGACTACATCCTGTTTGTAAAACATCCCCATAACACGCCCAGCATGCTAGCATATGGTAATGAAGGTGTGTTGTGAACCCAGTAATGACTGGCGTTCATCTGTACACTGTGTAGACTCAGATAAATGAAGGAGAACTTGCTGAATGACCATGTAGTGTTTATACACTGAGTGCACTGAAATATCGTTAAGGCGGAAAATCACCGTAATTTGTTGATTCTGATCAGACATTACAGATATTACGGTCTTCTCAGTGTCTACACTTTGCAAAGGCAAATTGTGATCTTTAATGTTTGAATAGTTCCGTGCTATGGGGCGCAGGGGATTACTGAGTTAAGAATGTTTGGCATGCTTCTACTTTTGTATACATTTAACTTTTATTTAACAGACATAATCGTTGCTGGTGAAGGACCACATGAAAAATATCGTTGAAAGGCCGTAAAAGTTTTCTCTGAGAGCTTAATAGTTTCAACTGTTTATGTAGCAAAATTATTGAAGCTAAGAAGGTTGGCAGAATGCCTCCGAGAAACTCTCCTATAAAATAATATCATATGATCCGATACTGTCGCACTTGATTCGTTACTATCCCGTAAGACCACCCTGTAAGTCTCGATAGGTTATCTGCCCTAATAGGAAAACATTTCGTAAACGGACATGGACAGATAGAAGGGACATTTTTCAATTGTTATATGTCATAACATAGATACATTTAGCATTCCCATACAACAAAACAGGAGTTTTATTGAACTTGATCCGATACTGTCGAGTCCACTGTACTGACTGTTCCAAGGTAGTTTTCTGTCGCAGTGCGCAGGTAGTCGGCTAGAGGGATGATGCTGGGTATTTTTCAGTGCCGGGAAGACCTGCTTATTTGGATAACAGTAGAGCAAGGGGCTACAACTTTTGGAGGAAGGGTGGGTGGGGATCGTTTGGATATTTTTCGTTTTCTCTGTCTGGGTGACGGCCGAATACAGACTGAAATTCTACCTCAAAGTGCCATTAAACCGCAAACAACCAATAAAATCTATTGCAGTGTCTCTTTGTCAGACTAGATCTGATTTTTTTTTATCAAAATACGAGTCGTTGTTCGTTTTCTTGCTTCTGTTTCTCATTTCAAAATCTATAATTGAATTGGAGGGATCGAATCTGTATTAGTGATCTTTCATGCGTATCTACATTTATGTAAGACATAGGCGGCTGGATCGAGGTTTGTTTCCAGAGATTACTTATTAGGGAAAACTGTACTCAAAATTGTCATTTGCGGAGGTAAATCGTCGGTTTTATGGTCGGAAATTTCGTTTTACGGCGACGCGCCAGCGGAGCCGTAAAACGCAATTTGCGACATAAAACCGACGATTTACCTCCCCAAATGACAATCTGCAATACAGTTATCCCCATTCTAATGCACTTTAACGTACTTTCGCCTTCCACAGTGTACTACTTTGCATCAACAGCAAGCGCTTTCAGCAGCGTAAAATGAAATGTCAGCCAATGAGATGCGACGTTTCATAATGACGTCGGGTTTGCGACAGTAAATCGTAGGATATACTGTCGTTAAAGTTTGACGTTGTCCAATTAGACGTCGCGTTACATACGTAAGTGCATTAAAATTAAGAATTAACGTTTGATTTTTCAGCGTTCATCGTGGGATGAACCCCCAGTGGCGGGGGGAGGGGAGCTGAAATTCCATGAAGCGTGAAACGCTTCATGTAGAATTTTAGCTCCACCCACTGATAATTCAGAGTAGAATTAACAAAATATGGATCGAAGAAAAGTGGGTAACGATGCGTTCGGCCATTACGTTAAATAGCGGCCGCCCAGACGTGTTGCGTGGACCAATCAAGACGTTCGTTTACCGTAGACGTCGATTGACGACAACGTCACATGATCAATTGTCCTTCATCGGTGTACATGTATGAGGCTAGTTGATCTTTAAGGTTTACCTAAGGAAAGTCAGCGGCAAGTGCAAATATTGTCGTATGAAAGAAAATTAGGGGATAACTGTACTCAGAATTGTCATTTTGGGAGGTTAATCGTCGGTTTTATGGTCGGAAATTTCGTTTTACGGCGACTCATCAGCGAAGCTGTAAAACGCAATTTGCGACCATAAAACCAACGATTTACCTTCCCAAATGAAAATTTTTAATACAGTTATCCCCATTCTAATGCACTCGTCACATTTTCACATTTAGTAGTGTGCTACTTTGCTTTCAGCGACGTAAAACCAGACGTCAGCCAATGAGAAGCGGCGTTACGTTATGACGTCGGGTTTCCGACGGTATATCGCAGGATTTACTGTCGCAAATTGTTGACGTTATTCAATCAGACGTCGCGTTACATACGTAAGTGCATTAGAATTAATGCTTGTCTATGTGTTTTAACCTTTAAATATATGGCTTTTTAGCGTAGTAGAATCGTGCCTAAACAAGAAACCAACACATTTTATAAGGTTTGCATGTACCCCAAATCACAGATTTCTCGCGTTTTGAATTATAAGTGTATGAAATACAAGGCCAGCCTCTTTTATTATCACCACTGTAAATAGAATATTGCCCCCCGATTTAACACATTTCTGTTGATACCGTAGGTGGTCAAGCGGTATTTTCTAATTTAACAATACAAAGGTCTGCAATAGGATGGAGATTTGAGTTCCAGATTAGTTTCTTGGCGTATTTCTTGTCTGACTCTGACATCAGATATCCATTTACAAGTGATAAATCACATTATTGACGCCGCAATGCCTTTAGTAATTCAATACGTGTCTTGGATATATGTCCAGTATGCTAATCGCATTTTATTTACAGACCAATCTGGCTGCACACGAGAAAGTTTCTGTAATTTGATACACATGAAAATTATTTAGTTTAGCGGAATCATAATCTTTCCTGTTGAAGTTATGGAGAAATTAATTTGTTAGTGCATGTGCAGCTTGAAACTTATTATCCATATTGCCTGGTTAAATAGGCGTATTTTAACATATGATGTCGCAGCTAAGAGTGTAATAAAGACATGCATTAAAAACCGGTGATAAACTAGTGGATAAAATGCAAATTACGTCGTAACGTTATGTGCTGACGTCCATAATAACGTCGCAAAATCGTTACGTTTTAGTGCAAAAGGACCTGATATGATTTGGGCCATATTTGGCCCCCTCATTTATGAATTTTCAAAATTGCACTTTTTTAACTTATGTTCACTCAATGTATTAGTTTTAACCTTTAACCATCAGTTCTGATTACAATAATCTATATTCTAATGATATTAACTTCTTATGAGCCTCTAAATGTACCCCTCCTCAGCTGATTTCGGCAATTTGGCCATTTTTCGTCTTGCATTTGGGCCAAAAACTACCTGAGCGCAGGCAAGTGCACAGCTGATTTTTTGAATAATAATGCATTTTAAGAACATCAACATTGTGCGAAAAATTCAGCTGTGCACTTGCCTGCGCTGACACCTAATTTTAAACTTTTTCAAATAAAATAATGTCATTGACAACGGTTGACTTACAAGGACGCGCGTGCGACCGGAACTCTTTTGGCACTGAAGGTAGACGATCTACGGATCGCCAAGATATATTACTAAATAAAACAACGATAACAGACCGCTTTACCTTCTTTTTCGTAAGTAATACAAGGGCAGATGGTACAAAGTATAGTTTTTCGCTTCATCATTCATGACGACGCTTCACCTGCTGTCAGAAACAACTCTTGATTCTGAAGGATACATGCAACTGCAATATTGCTGCAGTTTGGACAGCGCATAAAAGATGGGACCGAAAGACGGTATTTGTACTCATAAATCCATAAAGTGGTGGTGTGGTGGTGGTGGTGTGTGTAGGAAGGGTGTGTGTGTGGGGGTTGGGGGGGGGGGGGGGGGGGGTGCGTGCAAAAACATGCTTCAGACCTCAAATCATCAAACAATATTTGTTATGCTTATCACTTGTAAGATTCTCTTTAAAATGCATGGTAAAGTTGCTCCCATTTCATAAAATGAAACCAAGTAATATCAAATTGGGTATTGTCTGACTGAGAAAAGCGCCTGTTTTTTTTCAATTTATGTGTCGGATGAACTTTATTAGCAGATATTCTATGGAAGTGTCAACCCGCGAAAAAAGTAAAATCAAATCAAACATTATTCAAAATCGTGCCCGGACGGGATGATTTAAACTAGTGCGACTTCCTCACATTTTCCTGCGCCCTACATTACAGCAGCTAGTGACACAGCCAAAGAAATACTTGAAAACGAAAATCGCAGGTAAAGGCACTGGGCACTGGATGTTCTCGACCTCTGCAATGAGAGGAGGGATTTGAAGAGGAGGCGGTATGACGCAGAAAGACGAAAGAATGCAGGGATGTTTACAAAACGGTTCAGAAGCACTGAAGAGAGCAAAGGAGGACTGATTAAGTAGGTATACTCGATACAAAGAGACTGGAACTTACCTTGACTAATTCAACTGCAAGGGAGCACCTCAGCTGGTGTGGATTAAACTTCAGAGAACGGGGTAGATCCTAACTATCCAGAACAAGTCTGGGACAAGTCTATCAAAAACACGATAAACTCTCAGCAGATAGATAGACTATTGCTCTGAGCTATACAGTCATGAGTGTTATGGCAACAATGCAGTTCTGGACTGCACTCAGCGTCAAAAAGATCTTTGTAGGAAAGTTAAGATTGCAGTAGTAGCACAGTTCAAAGTCCGCCGTAGTTGATAAAAGACCAGCGGAATTTGTTTACGCAGACAAGGAGATTTGATTGTTTTTTACATAGAATTGATAAAGACTGATAAAGATCTGGAGAACAGGAGACTAGCTAACCCCGTAGACAAAGTCGCTGAATGCACTTCCTAATAAGGGCAAGCTACAGCTTTGCCAGAACTACAGTACCATTAGCCTCAGCAGTCATCCGAGCAAAGCCACGCCAATGGTCATTTTGAACAGGCTTAAACCCAAAGCTGAAGAGATAATCCCCATAGAACAGCCAGGATCAGAGCCAAACGGAGCATTTATCAGCAGAGATTCCGTGCAGAGTGGGGAATGAACATATATACCAAACAAAAAAAAAAGAAATGCACACGGTAAGATTTTCCCATTTGATTTACCTTTTATAGCATGATTAGAAAACGCTCATAAATCCGTATTTCTCATCAAATCTTGTTCAAACTTCATCATTGCGTAGATAAGTATCTGTACCTTCCATATGCATGAAAAATAAGCATTAATGAAATCGTTGACAATGATTTCCATGCGTTTATTCAAGCTTACTGTCTGCATGGACTGGAGAGTACACATGTGTATCTGGATATTGCTAGTGTGTTTTGTTTGTGTTTCAAACGTCAGAATACGTCAGCAAATGGTCGCTGCTTTACGTCAAGAATGGAATGCGATTCCTCAGAATTAGATTTGGAGTATCATCAGTTCAGTGCGCGGAAGATGTACGGCGTGCATACGAGCCAAGGGAGGTCACATCTCTTATTGAAAACTGTGACATTGAAAACTGAGCCCTGCCTTGTTCAGAGACCCGTCACAAAGTACTGAATTGGCACAATAAATTGGATTTTTTGGGTTGAACTGTCCGATTGTCTACCTCTAACACTGTATGAATTAATTTCTTAAATTATATGTAATTCCCAAGAAAATACCAACATATTACTTTGTGCGTTTCTTCTTTTGTTTGGTATATTTTCATTTTCACCACACATCCGTTCACGCAGATATTGTCCTGACCGTTTTCCAAAATTGGTCTGAAAACGCGTTTAAATTGTCTTGCTAAATATGCAGTGTTTACTAGTTTCAAACCACGTTTTCTGTACCTCAAATACAGAAACGAACCCATTGCTAGGCCTATATGTGGCTTTGACATGTGTCTTTGACAAGTAAGTGTTGAAAAAAATGTCCATAAACATATTTCGTCGAACATTATTTTCCGCCGGAGATAAAATCGAAATACTTCCAAACAGGCGAGTGCGTCGGAATAGTCGGAACCAACTGTAATACAAAGTCGTTTTGATCTAACAGTGGCAGAAATTCAGAATAGTTATTTGTCATGCGATATTCTCACTCGCGCGATCTTGGTATGCTGCTAGCCACGAGAAAAACGCGCTACCGGGTGCCGGAAAATGGAGTACTACGCAAGTTTTTTAGAGCTATGGCAAAGTCTAAAAAAGCAAAAAACATATTTTTATTGTCCTCTTATATATTTCTTTTTTTTTAGACTTTGACATAGCTCTAAAAACTTGTGCAGTACTCCCTTTTCCGGCTATGGCAAAGTATGAGCAATGCATAATTTAATAAAAAATATTCATTGCCCTTTGTTTCAAATACCTAAGGCTGTTTATATAATATGACTAGACTGTGAATAACCAGTTACACAGTATTACCGTATAAATAACTCAGTGTCTTAGTTACCCCACCCACTCTCATATATGGATAACACGATTAAATCTGCCGATAAGCTGCAATTAAGAGTTTGTTATTACATATATGGTGGGCATATTAATAACTTTAAAAAGTGTGAGAAAATAATGAGCCGCACGATAAAAACAAGTATGAAAGATGTCTGTTGTCTTGTTTCGCTCGATCTAATTTTTAAAAAAACCGTTGCCATGGAAACGGATAGGGTATAAAAGTTAATTTTTATTTTGTTTAAATAACAAAGTATATAAAAGGAAGCTCAAAAAAATCTGGCCTATGTTTGCCAAACAAGTCAGCAGTTATAGAACTATATGTGTTCATTACCATTAATTGCTATGCAAGTTTCAATGTAATCATGAGTTATCTCCCTTTTTTCTTTCTTAAAAATAGATTTTTACTTCGAATGCAAAATATTTAAATTTGCTAAAGTATTCTCGTTGTTACGTAACCATTTTCTATTATTTTCAACTCATCAACTCTCAAGAACAATGCAAAGTTTGTGCATACCCCCATATTTTTTAAAAATATCTAATTTTCCGATTTCTTTCAGACTTATATGTACAATGTACTATTCCGAGAAAAAGTGACTGCTGCACATGAATTGCTCGTAATAAATGTTTAACTGCTAAACTTCTTCAACAGGGCTATCGGTATCATAAGCTTAGAAAGGCTTTTTCTAAATTCTATCGCAGACACCATGATTTGGTTTCAAAATTTGATGTCGGATTAAAATTTCTTTTACACCAAGGCCTATCGGAACCAGAATTTTATGGTGACTTAGTATACAAATTCAAAAAGATTAAGGGTAGGACTGATTTTTCTGATCAATTCCGAAAAATTATAATACGTCACAAACGTATTGGCTATAATTTAAATGTTATGCGACAGTCTGCATGCTTAGTGATTAACCCAATCACGGTTGATAACTTTGCTGCACTCTTTAATTGCACACCGGGGGATCGGTCGTCAGACTCTATGATGGCCCCGACCTAAAGCTATATATTTTAGTTGGTTGGGACCGGAGCCTTTTTGTCTGTTGCTTGGTCCACCGGGGCTCAACTGGTGACCTTCTTTTGCTTCAGATTTCCAGTGGGGTTGTTTGGCAGGACAGGGATCTCCACCTGTCAGACGGCCCGTTGTATCTGTTGAGTCCTCGTCTTTGCTTCTTCATGGTGTTGAAATTCATTGACGAGTTAGAGGGTTATAATGCGAACCGAACAACCAAGTAAATGTTTTGTACCACTTCAGAAACTGAGGGTGAGGTTGGGCCTGTAAAATCGATTTAAGCCCCCCAGTAATTCATTACTGACCGTTCCAAGGCGGTAGTTCTGTTGTGGTTCTCTGTTGCCTGTTTTTGGTGTCAGAGTTTCTGTGATGTTTTACCTTATGTATGTTCTTATTATTTTTGGTTTGGTTTGGGTTGCTGAGTGGCCACCTTTTGGGAACAAGCTGCTCACTCGGTTGGCCATATGTTCTCTGTATCTTGATTATTTGTAATCTTAGTTGTTTCCAACTATGGTTTGAGGGCTGGATTTGGATTTTGATTGTTTCAGTTCCTGGTCTTTGCATACGTTTTACTTTTATCTAAATTCCCTTGAAAGACAAAATACTGCAATTGTGGCAGGCCCTTTAAACGTTAATTTTCGATTGAAAAATTGTTTAATGAAGCGTTTCTGTAATCCGACAATTTCAGTGATCGGTCAAGGGTTATCACCCTTTATACACATGATAAGATACAGACCAATAAATGTAAAAGAGATTTAGTATTAATACTACATACATTATGTGATCTGATACTTATCATTTACTTTTAAATTCCTTTCCTTGTTATATAGGGCAAAATGTATCTCTACCCCCCCTAAATTTTGGTAAAAAACTGGCTAGAAATGTATGAACAAACAAATGGCTGTAATTTTCCTTGTACACGCCGTAACATCTCCATTTTCTAGATTTATATTGTTGATAAGGTGATTAATGAAAAAAAAAAACACAATATTTGAATAAATTTTGAGAGGGGGCCAAATATGGCCCATATCATACCAGGTTCTTTGCTCATGAAATGCGATATTAGTATCATATGATCAAAAGGATCTAGCATTCGTGCTCCTGTAGTATTTAATTTATTAAACTCGTTGGAAAAAAACGATTAGATGTTCGGCATAGCCTCACATCTTATCTTTTTACCCAACTCGTTAATAAATTCATTAATACTCATGTACGATCCTCTTTTTGTAGCAAAAGCAAAAATAACTTATAATTACATGGTTAAAGCGCGTGACATTGCACGCTGAATTATAATTGTTTTCACTAACAGCACTCCTGGTTAAGGATATTACGAAACGAAAAGGAGCTGTTACGAAACGAAATAAGTCATAGTTACCAGACGACCTATAATCGTTTGGTATCTATGACTGTTGTTCGTTTCGTAAGAGCTCTTGTTCGTTTAGTAACAGCCCTTGTATATGCATAGTTAACCAGGGGTAAACAGGGAAAAAATAGAATCTGCTTTTATCAAACGATATATAGTCGCTTCAGTCTCACAGAAATTGGCATTTCAAATATATTTCGAGAAAGAGTTTTGCATGTTGATTTATGTAGAACTCCATGTACGTATGCCAGTATGTCAAGTGGAAGGTTTTTTTTTTTTCTTTTTTTTTTTTTTTTTTACTTTTATTTATCTATTTTTTATTTTTATTCTGATTTGTTAATCACAGCTTAAAACTACGCCCAACACTATATTCAAGTAATGTGTCTAGTGCATACATTCCTATTTTCTGATAATCATAGGTCGAGGCTTGCGGAGAATGGTCCAAGAGTTAGCGAACGTAACACGATTACATCAAAATGAATCGTTTATGGTCCACTGGTGTGCAGCCTCACAACCACAAATACGGAGAAAATAAAATAAGATTTGTCTGATATGATTCCGGGAGACCACTAAAGAATTACAGACTTCTCTAGTGCTGTATAATATTCCGAAATGAGAGGCTTAGCATACCGATTCGTAAACAGTGCGAAGATATGTAGTTGGTTTAACTGGCTGACAGATGTTCGTGTTAGGCGTTTGATTCTGTTTTGCTGGTATTTTGTTTCTGGCTCATCATAAGACCATTGCGGATGGAGAAATTTCTCCTTATCTGGTGTGCTTCAAAAGAAAAAGGAACTCTATTGTAAAAACAAACGACTTATATCAGCTTGTGCATCGACGAAGTCTGATCAATGATTTCCGTTTTCGCATGTTCAATCTATCGAACTACTACCCCTGACGAATCAAAAACATGGAAATCGAAGACTGATTTCAGTATTTACTGTATGCAGCTGTCTCAAGGGTCATTTTCACTCGACAACAATCATTTAAGCCTGCATCCTATGGTTTTGTACCAGCTCCGTAAACGTCCCAGGCTAGTGGAAGTTTATATTTTAGGTACCTCTATTGCGCCTTCTCTGCGGTAGTAGAATGGAGTTGATAATGAAAACAAAGCTTTTTATCATACGATCTTAATGTTATTCAAGGACTAATTTCATGATATGAAATCGCATGGACACCTTATACAACACATGGTTACTTGCGTGTAACGTAATGATGCCGTTCGTAACAACGCTTTTTCTTTTATACTTTCAATGAATTATAGATCGAGCTTTCTCGGCGAAATCGACACTGTTTCAAATAGTTTAATCATCACTTTAGATTTCACTGCTTCAAAAATAACCTTTCGTGAAAGTGTCACATTCATTTGTTCATTTATTGACTAGATCTTATCTGGCTTGACATAAACTACGTCAAACAGGTTTTCACGTCATTATGACGTTAATGACATCATTAAAAGCGCCAACGTAGCATTGTTAAAGTACGCGACGTCAGGCTGCATTAGTCTTATGTAAGCATTCTTTCTTAGCAAATTTCTGCAGTTTAAACACTGGAAGCAGCAAATTTGCCTTAAAACGGCTAATTAATAGTTGTGTCTCCGTCTTGATAGCCGACACTTTGGAATAAACTAAACTAATGCAATTTTAAAGCATAAAAAAACACTGGAAAATGTGACTATTTCAGTGTGAGATTGATTTTCAATTCGACCATTAACACCAAAAATGGCATTTTCACTTGTGGCTTCGCCGTTCGTAAAAACTGCTTTTGGTGTTCATTTGGTGAAACAAAAATCGTCCTTACTCTGATAAAAGTCAAACATCCATAATGTTCCTGCTGCATAATGTCAACATTTATAGCGCTGAAAATCTATTTATAGCAGTCGAATGAAAGACAGAAATTTAACTTCTTGGTCATTTCATACATCCATATAGAATGACCACTCCTTTTAGACAGTTGATGTTTTTGATGCTTAACATTCCTTGCTAACGTTTTAGGATGCTTGGTATCTGATCAACCACGGCAGAACAAAGGACGAGGGTTGGTCGACCTCAAACCGGTTAAGCCACAGTAATGTCATTGCTGGCCGTTCCAAGGCGACAGTTCTGTTATGTTTTGTCTTGGTTGTTTAATGTGTTGTTAGTTGCTATCGGTGTTATTAATATACTATGCACACTAAATATAGCAATTTTCTGTATGTATCAGACCCACCATATTAGGATTTAATTGTCACTTTACTGCATAAAGATACAAAGGCCGATCATTCGAGAGTGGTTGGCAGGTAAAAGGTTCAAGATGGTTCAACTGTAGCGTTTGAACTACCGTGACGTCAGTTTTTATAGCCATTGTATCTGAAGTACATTTTTGATCATGTACAAAAGCCAAAACCATAATGAGGCGGCTGGTTTGCTGCTAAAATAAAGGAAAACGCTCTACAACATTTGATTATGCTACGCGTATGAGGTTCACAAAGTTCAGAAATTCGACGTTTTCCCTTGTTTTTACGTTATCATCTTAAAAAGTTGTTTCTAATCGGTATTTCTTGGATTCCTTTCGCGTGTTTGATTGTTTGGTATCTACCAATATGATAACGTAAACAATTCAGAAAGAAAATTCTTCCCGGTTACTGAGCATTAGTCAAAAGTCTCAGACTAACGTCATCATTTTCTCACAGTTACGTTACACTCCAATGAAGAAACTTCACAGTTCAATTAATCATGGTGTGACCTTTAATTTTAGCCTATTGGTTTTTCTCATGTTTTGATTCTGCATTGAACTGAAGCACCCGTGAATCATTGCAAATTGGACCGAATTATAACGTTTTAACGTCAATGGCGCATGCTAACTTCGTCAGTTTTAAGCTTAACCATATCTTTTACACATTCAATAGCTTTGACAAGAAAACTGGACATGAAAATAATGAGAAAGACCGTACAAAAAATCACATGCTTGCCATTTTTATGTTGCTTTTCAATGGGTGCGAATTTCGGCGAATGACCCCTTCCGCGCTTATCGCTTTCATCTAATAACGGTTTTAAAGATGGCTTTTGTAATCCCATGGTATCTTAAGCCCCAAATACAGTTCCCTTCGATGCATTTTCATTTCGCTCAATGTTGCACTTCAGTAATTAGTAAAATTGCGAAATACAAAAATTTGCTAAATATATTTTGCTTAGTATATATTGTTTGCGATGTTAGGGCAAGCCCGTTGACCACCTACATGGAAATGGCTGTTCAAATGGCTGCCGCTAGTGCTGTCTGTGGTGATAACTAGTTTTGTTTTGTCTCTTTCCCACAGTGTGTTTTGGGTTGGATCTAAAATTGAATTGTGTCAGTTCCTGAGATTTTGCCTCTTACTTATGGAATGATTGCGCAGTGTTATACTGGTTTTGTTTTCAGGGAAACCATATTTCTATGTTTTATTTAGCAATGATTAAAACATTGTTATGCAATTCCTTTAACTATTTTACTCAGTCGAACTGAAAGAACAGACATGTCCAGCCGATGCAAAATGCGTATGCTGGAGTTAGTACAATTTCGAAATGGAAAAATGTTGTTTCTTAACTTGAATATCTGCTGGAATAGACATAATCAATACAATATACATTCCTGCACAGAAAATCAATACCTTAATCAGTCTATCCCTAAAGAACTGTCAGATGCAATATCAACGTGATTCCGTTTTGCGTAATCACTTTTTCTCACGAAGGTTTGAACAATCAGTGAAATATACCAGATTAACTATTAAAATAGCTTATGTTAGAAAGTGTTTATTTAAGAATCAGAGAAGAATACCCTAGTGCGTACTGTAAATCACTTATTATCTACGGTATCAGCCTTCCGCGGTTTAATGAAAATGGTATATTGGTGCAATAAATTTTGGCTTCCATGATATACCAGATAATAATTATAAAAAAGATGCAAATTTGAATGTTTTTTTTAAATTTACTATTAAAATATACAGTGTGTCATCCATTAGAATTCCTCAATGCTAAGTGGATGCCCTATTTTATATCATAATGAAACAGTATAGGAAATATCTCAAATAATCATGGGGTATTCGTTTTTTTCTGAGCCTTTGATATGCTGCGCATACGTAAATGTATAAAAATCGCCTATTAACATACTAATATTTAAGCGTTCGTTGTCTTAACCGCCGATATCGCAAAATTCCAGCAGCCACCAAATATAAGCGTCTACAGTATGCGGATTTTTTCAGACTTCCAGGCCACCTGGCAATCTTGAAGGGTTTACACCTGAGATAAACAGGTACTACTGGGATATACTGAGCTATGTGTGATGCGCTGGAGGATTATTTGTGAGATTTCAACATATACATACATACGTTTTGTTTCAGCGGAGAAAAGGACAGAAACAAGTACATGCATGAGTTTGGATTTATAATGCATATGTATATGGTGTATGCTGTCTTGTATTCTCGGCCAGTCTGTAGCAGAACAATTTTGAATCCGCTTCAGCAGTTTCTAATATAAATTTATGCACTGGCATGTAAGCATGATGATAAACGACTTCAATCAGTAACACAAGACCACCAAAGACTGTACTAGGGGTTTGACATGCTACAGTTGGAAGGAACACACAACCAGACTTTAAAAGCATTTGTGGACCTTACTGTAATAAACAGACTAATGAGGTGTATTAGACGTTTCAGTCTTCTGGAGTTTTCAACCGTAATAACTAGCACTAACAAATACTCTTGTCCCACCCACCAACTACTCTTGTCCCCACCCCCCCCCACCCCCACACACACACACATTTTTTTTATCAAACGAACTGACATGAAAGTGTCACAAGTGCTGTTAAAGTGTTATTCTAATCATATTCATCTTCCCGTTCACGACATCAAACGGGAAAGAGAAACATGGATTAAAACGCGAATAGGGCTTCTATTTATTTCTACTCCTGTGCAAGAGAATACTATTTTTATGTTTCGTTTGTTCTTTATTTGCATGGCCTTTGCTACAAAATACGTGTTTTGTGTGCTTAATATATTTATGTTCGGTTAACGCTAGCATTATGGCCACCTACCTGGGAAAGACCTGGTCCGTTTCCTATCCGCTCGTAACGTCTTACAAGTGAATCGCACTCGACAATACACTTTAAGAGTCAAGTATTGTCATTCTCTTAATAGTGCATGGATAATTATGCCATTTTTTGAAGAACTTTTTTGGCCCCAAAAAGTGTTTGGGTATAATTTTCTCTGAAACATTATTTATAGAGGCCCTAGTAAGTCTTATAAGTGGCTGGAAAACGTATCCAGACATATGTACAGTAAATCAAACAGAGAAGGGAGTTTTTTAATTATTCGAACACCCTTCAATATAACTATCTTTAGTCGGCCGGGTGCGCTGCCACCGAGCGATCGAACACTGTGGAGTGCAACCTTAACATGGTCATGAAATGGAAACTGAGGTGGTCGGTTAATTCTTAATCCATTCCTGCTTATCACAGACGAAAGATGATCCGATCCTACAGCGAAACAAAAACAGATTCGGGTGATGCGGATTCTAGTTATCAGCATTTTCTTTATTTACTCAAATTTTGACTGGAAAAGCCGCGTGAGCAGATTACACTCAGTCTGATAGTAAATTGCATCACAGTAAGTGGATGATTATAAAGCCTTCTGCAAGCCTACTCTATTTTTTCTTCAAAGCCGGAAAAAGTTAATATTTAAATACTTGTAACACATATATCGTTGGATTCCATGAATTGTGTTGTTTTAAAGTCTGTTCGTTTTACATAATGTAATCCTTTATTGACATACGATATATATATGTATTTTACATCTCGCAATATCAATCAAGACTGACTACTAAACATTCCTTCTCAAATTGTTCTAAAACTCTGATAAGTGGTCAGTCTATTTCAATTCAGGACCGCCAGACTTTTTAAACTCTGAATTGCAAAATGTGTGGATGTATAATGTCAAGGCACAAACAATTTTATATCCTTGATTTGTTTCATAAGCCTGTCTGACATGACTCTACACACCACAAAGAAAAACTGCCAAATATAGTCCAGACATTTCACATGACTAGCTCTTTATTAGAAACCCTTGCAATTGACAAATGTCTGTGATTATAGCCTTTATTTGCTTTCCTGATATTTTAGGAATTCATTCCTAAAACTATTTACAAAACGCACAAGTCAAATGTGGAATTACATTATCATTCCGTCTATCATTAAGTCCGTGGTTATTCTATTTTAATCCATACATAAATTTAGCATGCAGATGATATGAAAAGGTAGGAAAAATCAACAAATTCTAAACTAGCAGTGTCCGTGTTGACATAATTCAATATTGACAGATGGGTTGCTCATGAGGGAGACGGATAGTGCATTAGGACGTTCTCTGTCAGCATATACTATACATATATTCCAAAGACTTATCCCAGTCCCAATTATTAGTCAGAAGAGTGAAAAGAACTAGAAAAAAATAATTCTGGAGTCTTGGTGTGCCTGATTTAATATTGGTAAATAGAAAGTAACTGTATTCACTAGCAGGCCAGGATCCATACCACAACTAGCTGGCGGGGCTCTCTCTGGACAACTGCAGGGGGCTTAGGGTCCACAGAGAGGGGTAATTATCAGGGTTCCAGATAAAATAGAGTATTCGAATGAAAAATCAAGATAATATCAAGCTTGCTTTTAAATATATGGCGTCTCATTGGAATCACCAGGTTCAGTTTACGCATTATACTGCATATTTTTTACTCCTTGGAAACTTCGGCTTCGCAAGGACAGCGTAAACAACTAGTGCATCTCGGTTAAGACGGCTATAGTAATCTAATGGTCTTCTTAATCAATAATCAGGACAATAGCTTTTGCACAAAATCTGGTGCTTCTATCAGTCTCAACAGTTGATTTTTACTTGCTCATCGATTATTTTCATTAGCCAAATTTCGCTTAAGTCCAACAGCCAGTATTCACTATTTAAGTGTGACAAAAGCCGGATTTGCGGAATCAGGAAACAATTTAGCCACTATTTGTATCATTTGCTACGTTAATATTAAGAGCAGTAGACAAAAAACAATTACTACTGATGAGGAAAACCGTCTCTAAGTCACATCTTGTAAATTACACACAACCCATTTCATTAAACAACAATTTATATATAACATTCTCCTGCACGTACAATGTCTAAAACAAGAAAAATCTACGTGAGTGCCTTAACATCCATTAAATGCCACAAAAGTGCATTTCATACACATTTTGTAAACGATTTAAACACTCAGGTACTCAAACGAGCAATTTCAATTTTAATGTAAATAAAATGCCTTATGGACTACCACGATCATGCTCCTACTCCCACGCATGACACGCAGTAAGATAAGAACAAAATAATCCGCAACGACAATAATTGAATGCAAAAACGTGGGATAAGCTTTGTGAACATAGAGGATCTAACACGAGTGGTCATTTCATTTAGAATTTATGAAACGAGCCTTCAGCGAACTTCTTTGATTCCACATGAAATGGTCACAAGTGTATGATTCTGTTTATCATATGACCCTTTACAATTGGAATTTTTGCCTTCAAAATGAAAATTATTTCAATAAGAAAATGATCTGTTGACGCGGACATTATCAGTGGCATTACGTGTACGCGCCAGAGTGTTATTACATGTGTGGTCATACGATTTTTTATGACACGACGTTATCCACTGAGTTACAGCGACGTCATACGATAAAGTTTTTTTCCACACCATATAAGTTTATTTGCGAGATTCCTCTGTACCCATACGTCTTTACTCACCCACTTTATCTCATCCAGAACAGGATGTGTAAGTGTAGTCAATGCTTGGTTGGATAGAACGTCACGAATCAGTGTCGTCAAGTAACGTTGATTTTTCAGAAGATGACGGACGTAAAGTAGACAAAATGGCGTCGATTTATGCCCCGTCAGATATAAACGCCAATTCCCTCGCACAACGAAGGCGGGGATATAGGATCTGTCCGTATGTGCATGTGTACGAATGTTTGTACGTTTGTGCGTATTTGGGTACGTATGCTTACCTTTTGTGATCGCTCTAGCAACTTCATTTTTCGACATATTTTTACATTACTTCACACATATGTTGAGTAAAATTATATCTTTAACGAAATAGCGGTTCAAATCAGTAGGATTACGGCCAAGGTCACAATTAATTATTGTTATTTTTTTTTAGAAAAAAAAACACACACACAAAAAAACATCATCCCTCTACCGCCCTATTAACGACAGATTTTAAAATTACTTTAAACGAATGCTTAATATAAAGATATCTTTGTGCAGTTTTGCGTTTCAGTATCGTAGGTCCAAAATAAAGTTGATATGTTAAGAAAAAAAAATTGTCTTAGCTTTATCGTTTTCATTTATGGGCAGATTTTGACATAATTCTACACGATTGTTTAATTTTAGGATCACGGTCAAGGTCACTACAGCTAATTAAAACAATGTCATCGCACTAGTGCTTTCATTTGTGGACATTTTTTTAAAAATAATTTCACATAATTCTTGAGTAGGGCAATACCTTGGATAGGTTTACGTTTTTATAATGAAGTTCAAGGTCATGGCAACAGTTCCTAATTTTAGGAAACACTTTGTCATTGCTTTTGTGCCCTCATTTATAGACTTTCGCAGACATCGAGCATGCTCGGTATAATTACTAGAGGTAAACTTCAGAAAAACCAAGGTATTTTTCAGGCTACTCGAAGATAGGTATATATACGCCGCGACACGAGAAAACTAACAAAGTGGTTGTGTGCCCAGCGCAGACTCAGATCAGCCTATGCATCCGCCCAGTCTGATCAGAGTCTTTGCTGTCCGCACGGAGCTAGCTTAGACCCTTGGCTACCTTTTCAGCGCATAGCTTATCAGACTGGGTGGATGCCCAGGCTGATCTGAGTCTGCGCTGGGCGCACAACCACTTTGTTGGAATTCTCGTGTCGCGGCTCAATTATACATATCTTCGAGTAGCTCGAGGAATACATGTGCATTGCCCGGGTGTACTATGGTAATCATGCCGAACTTGCCTATCAGGTAAGTAAAGACTGGTTACGCACCACAATTATTCTGCCCATAGACTTCAGTGTTAATTCTAATCACTTAAGATACTTACAAAATGGGGCATATCCCAAATCCATCGTCGCCTTCTGTCTCAGTCTTTAGGGCAAGCAAAATCGAACTGATCCTGGGTGCTTTGGCCATACCTTCACTACCATCTCTTTGCCTGACATGTAAACATCTGAGTCAGGGGTCATTTCGTCTACTTTCAAGGCTGCCAGTCTTGGGAAACCCCCTAGGTTGTTGCCTCGTTCTGGCACACAAAATAGGTCCACTTTTATCAGGTTAAAACATCATGGATTGTAGTCCCTGAGCTCCAGCTCCACCTGAAACAGACAGAACATTCATATATCTTATAACTCTCACATGCCATACACTCAAATCAGGATCTTTCCTGTTTCTTAGGAACTATTTTACACCGTACCAAAACACTCTGATGTCAATGGTAGTGCGCCACCGACTATACAGGAGACTACAAAAGAGCAGAGACACACCAATCGACTAAACGAAGTAGCTTGGCCTCCGCCGAGTCACCAAAGGCTTCATAACCCTCATTGTGGGAGTTGATTTGTATGTACGCCGAGTACAACATAGGAGTGTCGCTTGTAAAATTCCTTTTTTATAAGGGAGCGGCTCTGTGACATACACATTATTCGAAATTATTAAATTACCTATAATCCATATTGCACTTGCGTTACAATAATGCAATTCATTACGAAATCTGTTCTGTACCAGACTACATCATTCCATTATGCAAAAGTAATGTTGTCTTTATTCTGAGGTGTGATCTGTCTACTGATTTGTGAAAATGCGTCAGTTAATGGTTCAAGTTAGGTTCACTTAAACTAAGGCAATACTAACTTACTTACAGTGTCCGCCGCAATAGTCCTTTGTTGGACACAACGAGAAAGAGAAAAAAAGTTCTATGGAAGCAGTATTCTTGCACACCGGATAGAAAATGCCATTCTTTACACCTGGGATAGAAAATCTTTTCTTGCACACCAGATAAGGATATCCGCGTGCTTCCCCTGTACCTACAAATCTTATCTCACCCAGGACCGGATAAAAATCACGAGCATTCGATGCATTGGTTGTAATGGAGGTCACGTAACTGCGTAGTGACGTTGGTGTTTTAGATGATGACATCACGAAGACGGCCAAAATGACGTCAGTTTATGCATGCCAGACGTTGACGTACAGAGCCGAATGGCGGTCGTTGAAAGCGGCGCCTTCTTTTAAAATCGAATTGAAACCTCTGAGGTACTAAAATTACGCCTTTTAACAAGTTCTAAAGATAATATAAAACGGGGTGTGCAAGAAAAAGTATCTATCGTGGGTGTGAGGTGCGGATAGAAAAATCTGTCACTCGGGATCACTGTTCGGAATCACTCGGCAAGCCTCGTGATGCCGAACAGTGACCCTCGTGACGGATTTTTCTATCCACACCTCATACCCATGAAAGATACTTATAATCTAACCCTGGTGTTCTGACCCAGGACCGGAAAAAAGCACGAGCTGTCAATGCATTGGTTGTATAGGAGCTCACGTACCTGCGTCGTCAAGTGACGTAGGCATTTTAGACGACGACATCACGAAGACGGCAAAATGACGTCAGTTTATGCACACAAGCCGTTGACGTAAAGAGCCGAATGGCGTTCGATGAAAGCGGCGCCTTCTTTCAAAACCAAATTGAAACCTCTCAAGCACTAGAATGACGCATTTTAACAAGTGCTGTAGTCAAAACAAAACATGGTGTGCAAGAAAAAGTATCTATCATGGGTGTGAGGTGTGGATAGAAAAATCCGTCACTCCGGATCGTTCGGCATCACTCGGCAAGCCTCATGATGCCGAACAGTGGCCCTCGTGACGGATTTTTCTATCCACACCTCATACCCATAAAAGATACTTATACGCCCTCGATTAAATTTGGCGATCCTGAGTGTCTCAGCTGGGCGTGTATTTATAGGACGCTTCAGTTTTGACTGATTCAAACTTACAGTCTCTGTTCATAACATCACAGCAATGCAATTGCATTTACCAAAATCTTTAAATGTCGCATCAAAAGTAACGTTTCACATCTCTTGCACATGCGTTTTTCTTTGGAAGCTAGGGAGGGCATTGTATTGTGAATAACTTCATTTCACTATATGTTTGTGTTTACAGCAGAGAGATACAATAAGACGCACTTCCTTCCTTGTAGTATATGGTTTCGTACTGTAGGAAAAAGCAGGGGAAAATACAGTTTAAAGTTAGGGCTTTGTCTACAATAGAATCATAAACACGCACATTAGCAACTCAAACACCAACTCCAGGTAATTGTTAATAAACACCGATGACGGTAGAATATCAATAAATTATTGAATCGTGTCAGTTAAATGTCGATATTACTTAAATCGTTGGTTAATTCTTAAGAAGAAAGAACAACTGTTTGTAAGATATCAACACTGTTTCTCCATAAAAATGTAAGCAGAGTTTTACCTAACGCTTTAAGTCCACTCACTCTCTATTTCGGTACGTTTCAACCTTTACCGGCCTTCCTTAGAAGAAAATGCAAGCAGAAAAATTAACCTTACATTTTTGTGATGGTCTTTGGTTCACATAAAGGAATGAAAACCAGTACAAGAAATGTAAAGTTAACTTCTGCTTGCATTTTCCTCCGGAGACGGTCGGTGGCGGAGAAACGTAGAAATTAGACCAAAATAGAGCAACAAAACACGAAAATGAAACAGCGCGATACATTATGAAAAGTGATATTCTTATGAAAACTGACATTTGATCAACATGATAAACATGATGGATGCGTTCCTCTAGGAGCAATAAAAACATTCATATGCAAGAATAAGGGTCAGCCTATGTAGTTTTGGCTAATGAAATTAAAACCGCAAACTTTTTTTTCAAAGCCTCATCAGTGACCCTTGTGACCCGTTAACAAAAGCTAGGGAAAAACATACTGTAATTTTGATTTTTTAACATGCAGTCGATCATCAGACAAGCCTTCGCCAAAAGGGGGTCTACACAATAAAACTATTGTCTAACATATGAGTCTTTACCGGTCACGTGTTCGCTGATCTCAAAGGATTAGAAGTAAAATAATTGAGCCGCGACACGACAAAACCAACAATGTGGTTGTGCGCCCAGCGCAGACTCAGATCAGCCTGGGCATCCGCCGAGTCTGATAAGAGTCTTCGTTTTCCGCATCGAAGTAGCTTAGACCCTTAGCTACACTTTAAGCGCTGAGCGAAGACTCTGATCAGTTTGGACAGATGCTTAGGCTGATCTGAGTCTGGGCTCGGCTCACAACCACATTGTTGGTTTTCTCGTGTCGCGGCTCATATGGACTTTCACTTTGGTTTATATACGGCGAGATGTTTTGACGGCCGCCAGCTGCAGCCCTTGCAAAAAAGCATCATAAATGAGTTCCTTTCAGGGCAAAAAAAAACCATTCATGTGAAAGAAGGGTAATTAGACTACGAAGTTTCGGCTCCTGATCAGTGATCCTGTGATGGACTGGCAAGGGAAGCCATGAGAAAACATACTAGCAAGACTAACGTGATACAATTAATACTAACTTTAAACAAAGCTGATTGTAAACAATAAATCCACTTGATAACCTTAATGGTAAAATGGTAATAATAATAATGATAATAATAATAATAATAATTATTATTATTGTCGTATTAAATATTAAATAATAATGATAATAATAATGATAATAATAATAATAACAATAATGATAATAATAATAATAATATTTAATACAATAATAACAACGATAATAATAATGATAATAGCATTATTACTATTATTATTATTATAACTATTATTATCCATGTAATAATTTATTTTCTTTTATTATAGCTTAATGTGGCTGTCACACAGTGACGTATAGCATCAGCGTATGCCGACGTATGAGAAATTTAGTAAACACGCTGGTGTACGTTGAATAAGTTAGGGGTACGTTATGAACAAGTTACGAGTACGCTCAAATACGTTGGTATAAGTTGTTGTACGTCGAATGCGGCCCAAAATTTTGTGCATGCATAAAATTTCCAACGTACGCCGACGTATTGTTTATAAGTTAGTCATAAGTTTGGTGTACGCAACAGGTAAGTTATGCGTACGTTCATGCACGTAACTTATAAGTTAGTCATACGTTGACATACGTCGGCAGGCAGCAGGGTCATTGTGGAGCGTACGCGTAACTTATTTCTAACTTATAGGTAACGTACCTGTAACTTATACCGAGCGTATCCAGAACGTATCCAACCTATGCCTGACGACCTTAGAACGTATTCAACGTATCACGAACGCACCGAGCGTATTTAGGTAACATATCCGCCAGCAACCAGGGCTTCAGCTATATATATTGGATACAGATCAGCAATTCATCACTTTTAAATAAGGAATCTTCTTTGACCGCTTCTGCTTGTCGTTTTGGGGCTTGAGAGGGGGTTAATACTTCAGATGCCACCACAGCTGCTGCAGATGCCGCCACGGATACCACTAAAGAGGCATTGGAGTCTGCGCGAGAGGGAGGTTGGCTACCATCGTAGGCACGGCAGTCGGGTGATGATTGGGACGACGGTAGGCATGCAGGTGGTCAGCTACTACCTGCAAAGTTCTCTAATTTTCGTTCTTTAGGAATGTCCATCGATCAACGTCCACTACAATAAAAAGAGTTGTAGAGAGCCGTCGCTTTACATCTGATCGTCGAAGCACGCTCCAACACGCTATACATAAGGTCGGCGTAAGTTAGACTAACGTTGTGCATGCGTTCGGCATAAGACGATAACGCTACAGATACGCTGGGAACACGCTGTTATACGCTTGTATAAGTTATGTATACGCTAGGGATAAGTTGTGAATAAGTTATTTATACGTTTCAATACGCTATGTGTGCGTTCCAAAACCGGCTGCTGTTTGATATTTTAACTTATCTCCAGCGTATGCCAGCGTATTGGATAAATTTTTCATACGTTGGCATACGTTGTCTGAAACGTTGTAGTGTGACAGGGCCTTAAGGTGAGCGGTTTTACGAAAACTGTCATGAGCGAATTCATTCTTTGTACACTTATTTAATTGGTGACTGAATAAAAAACAATTACTGGCGGTGTCATGTCCAAAATTGAGTTTCTCTAGGATACAATATGACAGCAAGGAGAATGACCACTTCATTACTCACTTAGGTTATCCGGTTGAACAAGTACACTTTATCAATAATATGTCGTATTATTATTGTAGCAAGTTGTCAATCATGCTTTTAGCTCAGTTTTACTTAGTTAAGGCTTTAATAAAAGAGCCTATAATCGGATTGTGATGGTATTTATTCAATATTACTTGATCGAATCACCGACTTGACCTTGTTTCTTTCTGGGAAAAAAATCAGATACTTGGTAGCAAATAAAACAATAAATTGGCCGTGTAGAAGATGTTTTTTTTTTCAGGAAAGCAGTCCGAATAGAAACAAGCTAGATTTCAGGAGCACATGAAAACCATCAGCGGATTTTTTGACGAGTTGACCTAAAGGCAAAAAACACATTAGGGTTCGAGGCTATAAAACTTGAGAATAATCTCAAACTCAAAATAAAGCACACTGATTGGCTGCTTCCGAGCATGTGCTCGGAAAAAGCCAATAAGTGTGCTTTATTTTGAGTTTGATATTGTACTCAAGATTTATAACCTCCGATCCAGGCACATGTGATACTTCTTTCCGTTTCTTTTGACATTTTGGAGAGCGTGCGTGTGAACTGTGATAGTTAGATAGATTTTAGCAGATCTTATATAATTTAATTTGCATGAAAAATTCGGATTAAATTCCAGAGAGAGAACAAGCCGTAGACATTGTTAACATAAAACCCTAGCGATAGACCTATTTAAAATGAGAGAGTAAATTACCCAGGAAAGACAGCAAGCACAACGGGCAATCAGGTCAAGTGAAGGGACCGACAAGAGAAGGCAATAGCAAAACGTCCCAAGGCGGTACTTTTGTTGCGGTTGCATTTGTTTTATGTTCGGTGCTGTTTAATTTATTGTGATCTCAGTTTAATCCTTCTATCATAACAAGAGTTGTCAGAAGACAACAAAGCGCGCCTAATGGGTGCCTGACTCTCAAGGTTACAAAGTATCCTGACTCAAAACATTGTTAACATAATTAACCAGGGGTGAATGTGGTAGCTAGTGCACAAATGAAGTTTGCATCAGACGCTAGACTAAGTCAGTTGTTCCCTTTCGCATACAGGGCCGACTTGTATGCCACTATCTGGACACTTTGCGGACATTGAGGGTCGGGTCCTCGTGCACCAGACGGAGAGATACCAACTCAGTCTAACTTATAATGCCTCATGGTGACAAAGGGTGGTTCCTAGTATGGGTTTTCACACCACCTTTACCCAGTACTAAGTCGGTCTGATGACACCTCCTTACCCTTTGCAGACTTCTCATGTTTCCTTTTGTCCCATCCCATAACCTCACCCCAGCCTGAACCAGTTGTCAAAGCCTGGTCTCGGGTAAGTATCATACTGCATTTATTTAAACTTTGTAGCATAAAAGGTATCGAAGTTATGAGCTCGAAGAGAAATCCATAGTCAAATTGCATACTTATTAAATAGTGCTAAAGGTACAAGGCAAAAATCACTCAACCATGAATAAAGGTCAAGGACACATAAGTCTGCATGGATGCTTTGCTGCTGCTGCAACCCAATGCTCCAGGGAAGGTCCTGACCAAATACGAAGCAGGTACCTCGAAAGAGTTTGGAGGTACGAGCCTTAAACTTTAACATCAAGATCATCATAGATATTGACCTCTTGCCCCACCCTAGACAAGGATTCTTACTCATACTTGTGGATATGATGGTGGGTGGATTGAAGGGGAGGGGTAGGTGGGTGTCATAGTGATCTATAAATAGTATGAGGTCATTCGCAATGTCAGACTGATCCACTATGCCAGGTATAATGTTAATTCATCAAATAGTGCTAGAGATAGAAGGCAAAATCAGTAGACCGTGAATAAAGGTCAAGGACACAGGAGTCAGCATGGAAGCTTTGCAGCTGCTGCAATTATAGGGAAATGCTATTTGACCAAGTATCAAGTCTCTTGTGTCAAAGGTATCATGAAAACTAAAAAAAACTCCTCAAAAACAGTGCGAAACAGCAAAGTCAGTCGACCGTAACATATAGGTCAAGGTCACACAAATATGTAATAATGCTGCTGCAGTCGTATGGATGTATATATGTACCAAGTATAATGACTGTAGCTACTGTAGTTTGTAAGTTACAGAGTTAAACATCGAGTTAAACGCTAAAGTTAACATTGGGTTAACCTGTCACGGACGCCGACGAGGACGCTGACGCGAACGTGGACGCTAACGCTAACGCCAACGCTAACGCTAACGGATACTCGGACTACGACGCCGGGGGTATCGCATAAGCTCTCCTTTGCTTCGCAAAGGCGCGCTAAAAATAGAAATTAGGTAAAAATAATTGTTAAATGTTTTTCATATAATTTGCTTAAACCGTTGTAACCCGTCTGTTGGTCTAAATTATTTAGTTCAATAAAGATAGCTGAGTTGCCATCTATTTGGGAAAGAGCTGCTGACTCGGCTTATCACTTGTAATTTATTGTTTGTTGGGATGTCTTTGTCAATCTTTCCCTTTGATGTTGGGGATAGGGTTTGGGATCTGATTCAGTCAGTTCCTGAAGTGTAGTTACTCTTTAAACTGTTATAGCAAAACCAATAAATAAATAAAAACAAAAGTAAAATAAAACATAACTCCCATTACTATAACAGCAAAACTACAGCTAGGAAATTGTATTGGAACGATCAGTAATGCACCGATATCAGTGTAACAAAGCAAAACTGCAAAGCAGACATCATACATCAAAGCAGAAGTGGTACCACTTTTAGGATGCATTACTACTCTGTTGTCTTTAAACTCTCAACTTTCCATTTGTGACGAATGGTAAATCAATTGTTTTAGGTGAGTCAATCCGTAAGCTGATTCGGATGGCTCACTGTTCTGTTTGGTGTCTGTTTTATACGCTCACTACTTCTTCCATTGGCTTCTTAAAGGCCAGGATTTTGTTCTATCATTTTAACCCACCAAAACTAATCCCCTCCAATAAGCAAGTGATAAGAAAATCAAAGGCACCTCCTAATCACCTTATTACTGGGGTCATAAAACAATGCAGTGCTAAAATCACTACCTGCCTGAGGGGCCCCGGTGGGATAAATTCATGCATCAGTCAAAATGTAAGAGTTCAGAACAATATATTCTATAATTTGTAAAATATAATAAGCTGATTAGCAGTCAAAGAATACTCAAATGTTAATTTAAAAAAAAAAGAAAGAGAAAAAAAGGCTAAAAAAAATAAAAAAAAAGAACTTTAGGGAGAAAGAAAAAAAAGAAAATTGAATATATTTCAGAAATATTACAATGTATTATCATTAACTAACTACTTTATTTTTTTGCATATTTTTGATATGTTATTTCTAATTTTACTTTCTTAAATTTTATTTACTTATTTTTATGTAATTTCTATTTATCTATTTTTTTGTGAAGTAAGTCAAGTGCTCAGTAATTTAATACATTAGCAATTATTATAATCGCAAGAACAAGAAAATATGCAAGATTTGAAGATGAAATTTTGTTTCAAGGATCACTTCAGAGACCCAAAAGACTTCAGTTTAATAAAATTGCGAACCCTGTGTTTTGAGCAGTTTGGTGACATTATACATGTTTTTGACACCTTTTGAAAACAGCGAATTGGTCAAAGTTCATTTGTTTTTACAAGAACTGACACTATAAGTTTGTTGGTTATAGACTGTGATTTGTAAATTATGAATTTATCATTATCAGTATTTTGTTTCCACAGAGTAAATAATTTTATTTTCGCTTCTTTAATAATGGATTTTGATTGTGAAAAGGGATAGATGTGAACTTAAGATTTTGTAAACATTACCAGCATATCTGTATCAAAAATGTTTTTCTACATCTAACTTTGAAGAATACTAATGCAAGTAATTAAATCAAGGTATCTCTGTTATTGATTACCCCCATTTTGGGCCTCCCAAAGAGACTGCTGGGACACTGGTCTAGAGAAGACTGGCTAGCCAGAAAAGATTGTTTATTGGATTAGATAAGGATTACATAACTTACTAATGACAAAAATCCAGGTCTTTAATTTGTTTGTGGTGTTATTGTGGGGTATCTTTATTTGGATGTTGACTTTAGCTGAATGAATTCATTTCAATGCGAAGCAGTCCTGCTAATCTTAATTTTGTTTCATTTTCTAATATAGGTCTACTCTTTAACGTTTATTAGTAGACTCCTTTAAAATCAGTTACGTTTGTAAGAAAATGTGAAACTGGGGTCCGCTGTTTATCTAAACGGTGCTTATATTTATTTTGCTTTTTTTATTGAATCGAGAGCAAACATTGATATTAATGAAAATAAATGGCCTGTTAAATTCCAAGTCTCAAATTTATATGTAATGTTCTTTTTTTTTTCTTTCTTCTTCTTTTTGCGTGGGGTGGGTGGGGGGGGGGAAGGGGTTGTTTGTTTCGTCCTCGAATAAACGGGCTAATCTTTTTCTCCTTTTATAGTAGACGCCAAGTTTAGAGAAGAACTAATTTAAAATAAAGAAGTCATAATGTTGTCTTTTACTGGGGAATAACGCGGAAAACATGGTTATATACCCATGCAGCTTAAATACATCTGTATCCAGTTCTAATGCCGCGTCAGATAGCATAACCTCCTAAAGTTAGTATCAAGAAATGTTCGCCTTAAACGACATATGATTCTATGCCTTTCGCATTGTAATCTGTTTTGTCTTTGAAACTCTAGAATCGCCTTGAAGCCTAATTAACGTTTCTTTTTTATTATTGATTTATTTTCTCGAGAGATTTACAGTATGATAATTCGTTTGTTTTATGTATTTCTGATAATTACTTTGTTATACAAAGCATCCTTTCCACAAACGACTAAACAAAACCGTCGCGAGCGTCATGTAGCAAAGTCATCAATATCATAAAAAGTACTAAGCATTCTGTATGATAAAAAGGTGCTTTCGTTCTCTTACCTCACAATATGTATGTTTGATAGCCTACTCAAATTATATGGAGTTGCGATTATATGCATATGCTTTTAGCTGCTACTTATAAGTTACTGCATGTCTGCACCGACCCGATCCGAGTCACCCGTATTCCCAGGTCATAGAAACTGTCCACTTATGTTCAGGTATGAATTATGTCCTTATCGGCATCGAGCTAAGGTTCATAGACTAATCTCGTCTGTTCTCGCTCTGTACAATCATCAAAATGATGTAGAGAAGAGAAAGCATTCGAGACTTGCCGCTAGACACGAAACCACAACCTTTTGATACGTGGTCGCACGTAGCTTTCGTTCTACATGAATATATTCTATGAATGAAAACAATAATAAAGATAAAAGCAATATATGAAATAATCATACAAGTTAAAATCCCATTGACAGGCACATATGGTTCTAAAGGCTAATTCCTGTGACGAAAATTCATTTTGAAGCTAAAATAAACGACATTTTATCCAGAAGTATTACACTGATTGAAGCTATAGATAAATCTTGTAAAGTTACCTAGAAAAAACATACTAACTTGGTGCAGCACATTTTAATCATGGATCTTATAAGCTCTTTGTAAGACTGAGTGCGTCTTTATGAAAATTGGCTCAGGTATCTGTAAAGGCAATGAGCAGGCCACAACATTATCGTAAAGTACAATTTGCTGTCAGCTCGGAGAGGGAAAAAATAAATTAAAGACGGTACACAAAGCAAAACAAGACATGCGACAAGACAATATGTTAGCCCTTTCACGGTAGATGGCAGCAAGGTTACTCTAAACAATGAAAAATGAAAAAGACCAAACAGAAAACTTCAAAACAAGGACAATGAAAGTAACGGATAACATCAGAAGCACCGCCTATTTCACATTTTGTCCTCTCTTCCAAAAGCTTTGTAGGTTTGCTTTGAATTTCATTTCAGAAAAATATAGAGTTTTTGCATTTTAAATTATTAGTTTGTGTCACAGTTAAGCTATTTATATCAAAAGTATCGGGCAATGCGAATAAAAACACTAAAATTGAGCATGCACAGTGATTGAAAGTGAGGTAAATGAAACAAAAAATGTACTTTTTTAAAAAGGAAGTAACTATGAGTAAATTCAACACTATAGCACTTACGCAGATAGGGCCACTTTGGGTAGTTTATTATGATTTATTGGCGATTGAAACAGATAGAACAATATATCACTTTATCATATGACGTCGCATCTGAGAGTGTAATAAAGCCATGCATTAAAAACGATAATCCACTAGTGGATTAAATATGCAAATAACGGCGTAACGTTATACATTGGCGTCCATTTAAACGTCGCGTTTTCTAATGGCGAAATCGTGACGTTTTAGTGCAATTTTTGCTAATAAAATGCGATTTTAGTGTCATATGATAAATAGAATCTTGCATTCGTGCTCCTGTATTATTGAATTTATTAAACTCGTTGGGGAAAACCGATAAGATGCTCGGCAAAGCCTCGCATCTTATCTTTTTCCCCCAACTCGTTTAATAAATTCAATAATACATAAGCACTCATGTAAGATCCTCTATATAATAAATGAGTCACTTTCAGGTAGAACAAAATACCACAGCAATTTAAAGCTCTTAGAGCAGAGGTAGCGAAACGACAAGGTCACCAGTAGACAGAACGTTTGATTCCGAATCCATCGGTATGTAATACTTAATTTGTGCCGGTGTAACGAAGTAAAGTGACCCCCATAGAATATCGACCCCCGGTCATTATTCTTCAGAAAAAGTGACCCCTTTTCTATAAAATATTGACTCCCTTTAAAAAATAATGACCCCCTGATAATATCTATAAAATAGTGATCCCCCGGTCATTTTTCTTTAAAGAATTGTGACCCCATCCCCAACTCGGTCACAATTTTATTACTCCCCATGAAGCAATAGTGTCTTCATATAAGCTTATGGCATACAGGATGTTGTGTACGGTCTGTTACAACTCTCTTGTTTGATGATTGCTTTTTTTAAAAAAAAACTTGGCATAAATGTCAAGACGATGTGTTTCGCGCAAGTCCTAGGTACCTAGCTAGAAGGTCAAGATCACAGAGATCATCCAAAGATAATGGTGTCCTGCCATATGACTCTGGCAAACAGAATCTCGTGTCTGACCTGTAACTTTGTCATTTGTGGATAGACTTTCAAATAATTGGAAACAAATGTTAGCCACATAAAGACAATGTATCGCGTTCAAGATATAGGTCCCGACCTCAAAAATTAAGGTCAATGTCACAAATTAAGATAAATGACAATTTGTGTAGTTTAACTTATGGTGTTAATGTAATATAAGATTTTAGCATTAAAAGGTAGACTCATGCACTATAAAGAGGTTTCGCTGTTGATTTTGAAAAACTATCAGGTCTGCAGATTTACTTTCACTGCCTGTCTCAAGAGGGTTACATGACATTTTCAGTCTTCCAAATATATTTTTCGATGAATTTATTTTGCTAAATATGCTGACAATGCAGAAAATACTACAGCTGCTCATAGTATGCAATAATTTGTAAATGAATAGTATGCTAGCCTTATTCTAAGATGCAGATGGTCTTATTGGTTTAAACGTATTTTTTCGCTTCTTTATTTACATACATGACACAGATGTACACTTTGAATCAGTTGAAGGATGAGAACGGAAGCATGCACTGCTTATTTAGTTCCTCTCCTTGTTACATATAAACTCTGTGACAAATGAGTGGCAATATAAATTCAGATCTATAATAATTTGCGAGCAATAAAGTATGAATACAAACAAAAATTGGATAATCTAAACCAGAAAGTAAAAAAAAGAGAGACAATAAAGCAATCAGTATTTAGCCTAACAAAAATTGAGTAAATAATAACTGAGACAGGTACAAAAAAGTAAATAAATAAATAAAAAAGAAGTAATAAAAATAAATAAATAAATGAAAAAAAACTTAAACGACTTCAGAAATTTACCAAAACCAAAAGATAGCGTTTGGAGCAAGATGGTCTTATTATCCCACCCTTTTTCAGATTTTTAGCTGTATACTATCTGCCCCTTCCCTTTGCCTAAGCATGCCACTCACATTCAATGTATATATTGAATATAGCAATTTCCTCGCGTTTCTTCATTTAATTTTGCGTAGAGGTGTCATAATATTATGACCAGGGTACTTTTCTTTCAAAATAATGGTCGGGGTCAATATTCTTATTCTTAAAAAAGTGACGGTGGTCGTTATTCTAGGCGGTCACAATTCTTCGTTTGGAGCCAATTAACTTCGCATGGGAAGAGTGTGTGTGTAAAGGGCGCGTCTGTGGTGAGGTGAGGGGGGGGGGGGGGGAGGGGCGGGGAGGTCATAATATTATAATGTTATGACCGGGAAGTCATTATATTATGACCGGGGGTCACTATTCTTTAAAAAATAATGACCGGGGTCGTGATTCTATGGGCAACTCATAGAATAACGACACCCTGTCATTATTCTATAGAAAAAGTGACTCCGTTTCTAAAACATACTGACTCATGTTAACCCCCTCGATGTTCATCCCACCTTATCGACCACTTACTGACTACAGTCAAACTTGTCTTTAGGGGTCACCCAAGGGAAGAACAGAAATTGGCAGCTTAAGACAGGTGACCCCTTAATACAGGTTCATTTGCTTAAGGGACCCAGAAAATGTGGCTGTTTAAGACAGGTGATCCCTTAAAGAGGTGACCACTTGAGCAGGTTTGACTGTATTTACTACTGCAAGTTTTTTTTTATTGGAAACGCTTGTTGATGTTGTTGGGAAGGATGTGGAGGGGGGATGGGGGTTGAGGGGGGGTGCGTTATTATATAATAATGTTATGACCGCGGAGTCATAATATTATGACGGGGTAGGGGCTCACTATTCTTTAAAGAATAATGACCGGGGAGTCGTTATTCTATAAGGAATCCATAGAAAAACGACCCCCGGTTATAATTCTATAGAAAAATAACTCCGTTTCTCAAAGATACTGACACCTGTTTACCCCCTCAATGATAGCAAAAAATGATAATCCCCACCTAATCGAGAACTGACTATTAACTCGATTACGTGGGGATTAATATTTTTAGCTATCATCGATGGGGTTAAAGGTTGTCAGAATCTTTTAGAAACGGAGGCATTTTTTCTATTGAACAATGCCCGGGGGTCTTTATTCTATGGGTTCTCCATAGAATAAACCCCCCGGTCATTATTCTTTAAAGAATATTGACTCCCTCACCCCATCATAATACTATGACTCTGCGGTTATATCATTATAATATTATAACTCCCACTCAACCCAAACATACACACACATCCTTCCCAACAACATCAACAAGTAAAAACCAATAATAAAACTTGCAGCAGTTAAAAATCAGTTAGTGGTCGGTTAGGTTGGGTTAATATTTTATAGCTAACATCAAGGGGGATAACGGGAGTCAGTATATTTTAGAACGGAGTACTTTTTCTAAAGAATAATGACCAGGGGTCGTTATTCTATGAGTTCCCAATAGAATAATGACCCTTTGGTCATTATTCTTTAAAGAATAGTGACCCCCGGTCTTAATATTATGCTTCCGCGGTCATAATATGATAATATTATAACCCCCCCCCCCCCCCCCCCCCCCACACACACACACATCCTTCCCAACATCATCAACAAGTATTACCAATAATAAAACTTGCAGTAATTAATAATCAGTTAGTGGTCGATTAAGTAGAGATTAATTTTTTATAGCTATCATCGAAGGGGTTAACGGGAGTCAGTATCTTTTAGAAACAGAGTCACTTTTTCTATAGAATGATGACCGGGAATCGTCATTCTATGGGTTACCATACAGGTCATTAACGGTAGCATCAGGTACCCAAGAAGTACCAACATTGTTCAGTGATGACCATGGAATTACCTTGTCTTTTTTTACAGTAAGGTCGACTTTGCTTTTTTGTGCTTTTATGTGGGAAAATGCTTGGACATAAGAAATCATGGAAATTAACCTTTAAAAATCTTCTGCACTGGAACCAAAAGATTGATGGCCTTGAAACCTTGTATAAAGCATTGGGCACTGACGTTCTATCAGATTTATTCGAATGATGATATTGGTTTGACCTTGACCTTTTTTAGCACAAGGTCAAATTTTCTTTATATTAGAAAATGTCATAACATATTTTTGAAGACTTTGGTATGGCCATCAACTTAATGAGTATTTGAAAAATATAAGTATCAGAGGTCAATGCCATTCTATGATCGTATTTCAACGGCATCTGACAGGTCTGTTAAACGAAACGACTGAGCCGGTTGAAGCAAAATGTCACATGGAACCTCCATGAGTCAGAGAAACAACAGTTTGCTCGAACGGTTTTTGTCACATGACCGAGATGTCCTGCCCTTGTCTTATAAATCTTTAAAATTCTTCTTCTCTCAAATATCTAATGATATTGAAACTGTGATATCCAGCATATTGGGATTCATATAGTATCAGGTTTGTTCAAGTGATGACACGAGTTTGATCTATGACTTTTTTTTTACTCTTGTGAGCGATTTAGGACCTCATGGCCCTCTTGTTTTTCATTTCACAGAAATTGCTTTAAATTTTATGCAAACAATGAAGAAAATGATCAGACGCGTAGTTTTGCTGCGTCTGATCTTGGTCTGCATGTTTGCCTCTGTCCCTTTATAAGGACGCCAGGCCTAATGGGTTAGTGAAATCGTATGAGCCATATTTTATTTTTCTTTCTTTATTTATTGTGTTTATTATTTTTGTTCGGGTAGAGGGGTAATAAAATTATGACCGGTGGGGAGGGGGAGGGGGTCATATTTTTTAAAGAATAATGGCCGGTGGGGGGGGGGTCGTTATTCTATGGGGGTCACAATTCTTCGCGAGGGGTCGATTTATTTCGTGTGTGGGGGTCATAATATTATGACGGGGGAGTCATAATATTATGACCGGGGAGTCACTATTCTTTAAAGAATAATGACCGGGGGGGCGTTATTCTATGGGGGTCACTTTACTTCGTTACACCGGTGTAACGAAGTAAAGTGACCCCCATAGAATAACGACCCCCCGGTCATTATTCTTCAGAAAAAGTGACCCCCTTTCTATAAAATACTGACTCCCTTTAAAAAATAATGACCCCACTGATGATATTTATAAAATAGTGACCCCCGGTCATTTTTCTTTAATGAATAGTGACCCCCCATCCCCACCTCCGTCATAATATTATGACTCCTCATGAAGCAGTGGTATCTTCATATATGCTTATGGCATATAGGATGTTGTGTCTAGTCTGTTACAACTCTCTTGTTTGATGATGGATTTTAAAGCAACTTGGCATAAATGTCAAGAAGATGTGTCGCGCGCAAGTCTTAGGTACCTAACTCGAAGGTCAAGATCACAGAGATCATTCTCAAAGAATATAGTGTCCTGCTATACGACGCTGGCAAATAGAATGTCGTGTCTGACCTGTAATTTTGTCATTTGTGGGTAGACTTTTTGATACTTATCAGTCTTTGAATTACGATGAATAGACTGCCTTATTAAAATAAATAAATTACAGAATGCTTTTCTCTGGCTTTCGTAACCACATATTTTCAGGGTCACTGATGAGGCTTGAATAGCCGAAACTTCGAAGTATAACCATGGTCCGTCTATTGAATTCGATGTGTGCTCTGCTTTTGAAGGATCTCTTTAAGATTTTTATTTCAAATAACTGCAAACAAATGTTAGTCACATAAAGACAATATTTCGCGTGCAAGATATAGATCCCCTCCTCAAACAAAAATTAAAGTAAGATAAATAACAATGTGTTTAGTTTGACTTATGGTGTTAATGTAATATAAGATTTTAGCATTAACAGGTAGACTTATGCACTGTTGATTTTGAAAAACTATCACCTCTGTACATTTACTGTTACTGTCTTTTTCAGGAGGGGTACATGCCATTTTCAGTATTCCAAATATATTTTTTGATTTTTCATATCAACTAAATTTATTTTGTTAAATATGCTTAAAATGAAGAAAATAATACAGATGCTCATAGTATGCAATAATTTGTAAATGAATAGTATGCTAGCCTTATTCTAAGATGCAGAGGGTCTAATTACCCCGCCCACTCTTCAGTTTTCCAGCTGTATACTATCTCCCCCTCCCCTTTGCCTAAGCATGCCACTCGCATATAATGTATATGTTCTGCGCAAAGTAAGAATCGGTACAATTCCGGAATTGTCCTGCGCAAAGTAGGAATTCTCACTTTGCTGCGCAAAGTGGTAATTCTTACCTTGCGCAAAACGATTCCGGAATTGTCTCTGCGCAAAGTGAGAACCGGGACAAAGTGAGAATATTTAAGATGTAAGTGCGGTTAACAAATATATTTTTGCATTTATTTGTTTGACATGCCCGTAATTTTTGTTGAACCAATATTTAACTTTTCAGAAGGCACATACACATCTACATATGTTTGTAGCATGTGCAAAAAGTTTCAAATCAATTGAAAGAGTTGCTTAAACGAGCTTGTCATCCTGTAGTAGCCGAAAAAATTCTAAGTATGAGGCCGGTAATTTTGTCAAATAAAAAAAAGCAGATTCCTCATCTAGAATTGAATTCCCTGCTACTCGTATCAAATGAATATTCAATTCTCACTTTGTCCTAAAGATTCCCACTTTGCGCAGACACATTTACCTGTTCGATAATCCACCAAATCCCTTGCCCAATTCTAGAATTGTACCGGTACAATTCCGGAATTGTAACACAAAGTGGGAATTCTTACTTTGCGCAGGACAATTCCGGAATTGTACCGATTCCTACTTTGCGCAGAACATATATATTAAAATTCCACGCATACATGCAAAGTGGCTTGCTGAGGCATGGGGGTTGGGGGAAAGAATCTTTATAAAACTTTGTTTATTTTCAATACATTCAGTTATAAAAACACCAAGTCTAAGTGTATCTGCTTGAAAATGAAAAAAATGCTGTTTATAGGGAATTTAGAACAACACCTTTTGAAAGGAAATTTTGAAGTATACCGAAAGTTCCTTTTTGACCCCTTTATAAGCAATTTCTTCGCGTATCGTCATTTAACTTCTCGCAGAGGAGTCATAATATTATGTCCAGGGTACTTTTCTTTCAAAACTTTTTTTTCTTAGAAAGAGTGATGGTGGCGTTATTCTAGGCGGTCATAATTCTTTATGAGGAGTCATTATACTTCGCGTGGGAAAGGTTTGTGTATATGAAAGGGGAGGGGGTCATAATATTATAATGTTATGACTGGGAAGTCATAATATTATGACCGGGGGTGGGGGGTCACTATTCTTTAAAGAATAATGACCGGGGTCGTTGTTCTATGGGAAACTCATAGAATAACGACCCCGGTCAGTATTCTATAGAAAAAGTGACTCCGTTTCTAAAACGTACTGTCTCCCGTTAATCCCCTTGTTGATGAAAGCTACAAATTATTAATCCCCACCTAAACGACCACTATCTACATGTATTATAAACTGCAAGTTTTGTTATTGGTAATATACTTGTTGATGTTGTTGGGAAGGATGTGTGTGTGTGTGTGTGTGTGTGTGTGTGTGTGTGTGTGTGTTATAATATCATAATGTTACGACCGCGGAGTCATAATATTATGACGGGGTAGAGGGGTCATTATTCTTTATAGAATAATGACCGGGGGTCGTTATTTTATGGGTTCCCCATAAAATAACGACCCCCTGTCATTATTCTATAGAAAAATGCCTCCGTTTCTAAACGATACTGCCTCCGTTTCTAAACGATACTGACACCCGTAAACCACCCGATGATAGCTATAAAAAGATCGAGGGGTTAACGAGTTCCCCATAGAATAACGACCCCCGTTCATTATTCTTTAAGGAATAGTGACTCGCCTACCCCGTCATAATATAATGACTCCGCGGTCATAATATTATAATATTATAACGCACTCCCTCCAACACACACACACACACACACACACACACTCACACACACACACATCCTTCCCACGCAAAGTTAAATCGGTCCTCACGAAGAATTTTGACCGCCTAGAACATGTAGAAAAACGACTCCCGCCACGTTATTTATTTTTAAACTGACCCCGGCCATTAGTCTCTAAAAAAAAGTACCTTGAGCATGTTGAGTAGAATGGTATTATTTACAAACTAATCGAAATGACTTGTGTCTGGTCCTTTTTCGGGTTGAAGATTTTGTCAAATTTCCTTGAGTAACACGAAAACAAAGTTTCTTCATGAAATTTGTAAGCACTACTACTGCTACGCTAGCAGCAGCTGCTGCAGTAGCAACAACAACAGCAACAAGAATCACCAAGAATAAATCATCTTAATGAGTGCTCAAAGAATTTTAGTGCCAGAGATCAAGGCCATTCTTTGATCGTATCTCAACAGCTTCAGACATCTCTGTTAAACGAAACGACTGAGCTGATTGAAGCAAAATGTCACGTGGGACCTCCTTGAGTCGGGGAATCAACAGTTTGCTTGGATGGTTCTGGTCACATGACCGAGGTGTCCATTATGCCAATGTGTTATTATAAACCTTTAAAATTCTTCACCTTCCAAACATCTAATGATATTGAAAATATGATGTCAAGCATTTTGGGATTCATAGAGTATCAGGTTTGTTCACTCTTTATTACTCTGGTGAGCGATTCAGGGCTCGAGGCCCTCTCAATTTTCATTTTATAGAAATTGCTGTAAATTTTATGCAAACAAAGACGCAAGTGATCAGACGCGCATTTCAGCTGCGTCTGATCTTGGTCTGCACGTTTGCCTCTGCCCCTTTTTAGGGACGCTAAGCTTAAATGGGTTAAAGAAATCGTATGAGCCATAGGTGCGTACAGTGACCTATATATAGGTCACTGGTGCGTACAGTGTACTCGAATGACTTTTTTATTTATTTGGATTTTGTTGTTGCTGTTTTTTGCACGGGGTGGTTGACGGGAAGGCGTGGGGAGGGGGTTGAGACAGGATGACGCACTTTCTTTTTTACTATAGGTCATTTAACTTCGCGTAGAGGGGAAATAATATTATTTCCGGCAGGGGAGGGGGGTCGTTTTTTTAAGGAATAACGATCGGGGGTCGTTATTCTACGGGGGTCACAATTCTTCGCGAGGGGTCGATTTATTTCGTGTGTGGGGGTCATAATATTATGACCGGGGAGTCATAGAATTATGACCGGGGAGTCACTGTTCTTTAAAGAATAATGACCGGGAGGTCGTTATTCTATGGGGGTCAGTTTACTTCGTTACACCGGCAAATATAGCACTGAAATGACGAAAAATAGTTTATAAATATTGTCCGACATTAGTTATTTATATAATACACGATTTATTACTATGTAATTATTTGTGGCAAAATGAGTTTACTTTTTGTTGTTGTTGTTGTTGTTTGTCAGACAGTATGACCAAGAAATATTTTTCCTTCCTTTTGTTTACTGCACTTATTGATTTGCATTCTACCAGTAATCTGTTTTTATTACTATCCTGACTTACTGTCAATCATACAATTATCTGATCTTATCAAGTGCCAGCATTTGTCCTAGCATGTATAATGCGATTGTGAGAGACTTTAATGCTATTCCGGAACTGGTTTGATAACACAAGTCCCTGAATAGCTAACTGGTTAGCTGTAATAGTTTGGAAATGGCATTGTTTTCGCAGTTACTGTTGGTGTCTCGTTACTGTTTCTTTACAAAGTGAGCCGCACCACGAGAAAACCATAAAAGTGATTATGCACCCAGTGCAGACTCAGGTCAACCTGGGCATTCGCCCAAACTGTTGATTTTACTGCCCTTATGCTTTGCCAAGGATGCGAGAACCGATAAAAAGCTAACGTTATTTCCTTTTTTTTTAAATTAAGATCGGAAACTATCTTCTTTCGTATTCGTTTTGACAACCCCAGCTATATGCAAAAGTCTGACGTGTTCCCTCAGCTGGTGCTCGCTATAATTAATATATAACCTGGAGTAATATTCGCCCACGCCTCTTTTGGTATTGTGCTGCTTTCTCATGCTGTAAAATGACCAACGTAGTTAATTATTTACGTGGTGTTTTTATTGAAGACCTTTCGCGTGTAATTGTATTAACTGGCGAGAATAATCGGCATTCTTGGAAATTCGATTAGTGATTTGCTCGAACGTGAAATTGAACACTCCGATGTGAAGATGTGTATCCTAAACGACTAGGCCTGGCTGTTCAAAGCATCGGTAGCTTAGGTTTCAGGAAAAAGATAAGATTCGTTCAGTCTTCTCGTGTACACATACAGTCAAAGGTGCTTATACATATACATTTTTGCTAAAATAATGAGAAAAGCTTTTGCAATGTGACAGCTTCTCATATTTCTTCCACAAAAATGACAGTGTTTTGCGTGCAATGAGCCTTCTCGTTAACTAACGACGTCGTGAGTTTCTAATTAATATATTCTCTCATATAGGTGCGCGCATGCGCGCCCTAAATAAGTGCTGAATATTTGTTAAATATGCTAAACTATCATGATAGTGAAGCATATTGTTCAGTCCTTTGCTATCATATTCTTTGGACAGTAAAGGTGGGCAATAACCACCCAAACACAAACAAATTCGAAATATTTAGATCAGCAGACTAGCACCGCATAAATTCAGTGCCTAAATTACATTAAGGCACGATAAAGTATGTTTAATAGGTTCTTTCTAAGTTCATTATGTTCCGTTATTTAACGCATGCGGGACCAAGGTTTTAACTCTTGTCAAAACATGAAGGGACCGCAGTCGTCTCAAGGCGGCACTTCTGTTTAGGTTCTTCTTGGTTGTGTTGTGTGTTGCTTTGTCTGATACTCATATAGCGTTTGTGATGTTTCGGCCAGCCCGGCGACATGGGAAACGGCTGTTCACCTCGCTGCTGCTGGTGATATCTTTGTGATGTATTTGCCCATATGGTGTTTTAGGTGAGATCTGTGAATTAATTGCATCAGTTCCTGAGATTTTTACTACCTCCCTTTGGACCCCCATATTGGTGTCAAAATGTGTTCACCAAACTTTGTGGTTGTCTGGAAGTATTGTACTAATTTAGAGAGCATTTTACAATTGAATTCTGCTCAGATTGATGAATGTGTATACATACAGCAAGAATACACATTCCGGCCCAGAGAAACATTCAGTAAAGTCCTCGGAGGAATCAACTATACCCCTTCTAAACAGAAGGAGATGCCGACACTCTACGCTCGTATCTTAAACAGTGTTTTATATAAGGACCACAGGTTTCCCACCTCACGAGCCTTTATTAACTCGTATACTAAATATGGACACCACTGAATTCATTCATCTGTTAGTAACACCAGTATAAACGCCAAGTTACAATACACTTGCAAAATGCTCACGGGTGAGAGGTATATGGTCCCTTGAGTTTAGCAGAAAAATAAGATCCATGCCCTTCTGTTCTTGATATTTTATTCATCACGAACATCATCTACAAATATATGTATTTACTGCGAACATGATTACAGCTGAAGAATTTATTTTTTTCACTTACATTTCTGTTAAAAATACATGTTTAGTATAAAGTACAAGAAATATGTGCTTAAACAAGTTTGCACGGACCGTTTTACTTTTTGCCTAATAATACACAATTTATTCGTGTTCAGGAGACGAGCTATATAAGCTATCAGCTTTCGTTCTGATCCTATTGCTTTGTGTAATTGTGTTATTTGTATGTTATTATGCGCATTTTGTTTAAACCAAATATAGGTAAATTTTCAAAGCAGCACCTCCTGTAATAGCTGAAGAAACATCTAGAATTTACGCAGAATTCTCTAATAGTCTCATTTTGTACCAAAGATGCGCAAAATCTGTCGTCATTTACCAAAGTTATGAAATGAATTGAGCGAAGCCACATGATGCTGATCGTAAAATCAAGAGTGGTATATATGCTTCTACCAGGCGTGTTACCAAACTTCACGCCGAATTGCAGGACCTGCGCACGCTGAATTTGCATTTGCAACCAGACAGATCTGGATTCTTTCCAGTTCTTTTTGAAGGGACACCCCCTCTCATACCCGAAGAAATACGGTTTGTAAACGCAACTCAGCTATCTGGCTAGACCGAACAAATGTACAAGTGAGCCGCGACACGAGAAAACCAACAAAGTGGTTGTTCGCCCAACGCAAACTCAGATCAGCCAGGGCATCCGCCAAGTCCAATTAGACTCTTCGCTAAGCGCTTAAAGGGTATTTTAAATGGTAGCTAAAGGTCTAAGCTACATTCATGCGGACAGCAAAGACTCTGATCAGACTGGGCGGATGCCCAGGCTGATCTGAGTCTGCGCTGGTCGCACGACCACATTGTTGGTTTTCTCGTGTCGCGGCACAAGACTTCTGTTTATATAACCTAAGCATCCTTTGCACGTGTTCTGAACTCATACTATCTGTTTCCCTTTGAAACCGTATATGCGCCTTAAAACCTAATTAATGTTATTTCATTGATGATATTTCTCCCAAGAGATTTATCGGATGTTTACTGGAAATATCTGTTTCGTTTGTTTTATGTGTATCTGCTAATTACTGTGCTTAGGATGTACCAAATTTCTAATACTTCCGATAAAAGACCATGAAAAGCAGTATAGTACGGCATATGCGATTTATTTTTACACTGATCAGCCTGCATTTGAATGCTGTCTTATTAGAGTATCTTCCCATTTATGTTTATTATTTGAGGAGATCTTTAGAATTGTAAATCGCAGAAACAGAGTAGACTGTGATCAGATTACATGGATGCGCAGGCTTACAAGTGTTTTCACTGTACAGATCTATTATTGTGTACTTTTTTCTAAGATCAAATGTCGTCTACAATCTACAATACCAGTGAGACTTTAAAAACAATTGCCTATTTCAAGTGTCTCTTTATCGTGAAATCTTAGCTTAAATGTTCTTCAAAATATCAAACAAGCCCGCTCATCAGCCATAAATGAGCCGCGACATATCAAAACCAACAAAGTGGCGTGTGCGCCCAGCAAAGACCGCCATGTCTGATCAGAGAATTTGCGGTCCGCATTGAGCTAACGGAGACCCTTTACTACCCTTAAAGCATACAGCTAAGATTCTATTCAGACTGGGCGGATGCCCAGGCTGATCTGAGTCTTCGCTGGATGCATATATACCACGTTGTTGGTTTTGTAATATCACGGTTCAAACGGAATCGTTCTTCAGGGACATATTTTTCATTACTACATATTTTTCTATCGGCTGAACAAATACCCCGAGCAAACCACTGATAATAAAAGCAACAATAATAACAATAATAATAATGGATTTATAAATTAAAATAAACATCGTTACGGAAAATTTTGGGTTTATCGTTCGTTTAAGCTCGTATGTCAGTCTAGATCGAAACGTCTCTCAGAGATGGAGACAAAAAAGAAATATAGAAAAGAATAACGAGAGAGCCATGGTGGCCCTTAATGGCTCACATAAGCTTCGAGCAAAGAAACTTATTTTGTCTGCAGCCAGAGAAAAAAATCTCATTTTCTAAGACCAATTTTCTACGATTATATGAAATGGTATTTCGTTTTCCGACATGTTGGGTTTCTTTGTGTAACTGTTGCTTTCTTGGATTTTCTTTTGTATACAGTAAAAAAATATCGATGCAAGGATCAGAGTACGTTTTGTCAGAATACAAAATAACTCGTAAAATCGCATACGTAAGTAGGATTTTTTTCAGGAACTGACACAATACACAGTTCCGAGAATAGCCTCTAAGCTCCGCCTACTTAGTTACTGTTACTACGTCTCACAAGCTTTACACGATAATGGCGGAAAAACAAATGACAAATGCAAGTGTCAGCTATATGTTGGCGATCTATGGCAAAGAATCAGCCTCCGCATGACCTACACATGGAAGTTGGTGCATCATGCATTTCCGATGCGTTCTGTTCTTGCAAAGCAGGGTTAGTTTATTGAAAGTGGTGTCAGTTTGCTTTCTTTAAACAGGTAAACATCCCTCCATTAACTGTAAGGTATATTCACGGACTTATGTACAATATTGACCACGTGCGATTTGTTTGTAAGAACTTGTCACGTGCTGAGTTGTTGTTGCATTGGCGAGGTATACGATATCACGTGATTTTGAGTGACATTCTGGGTGTGACTCGGAATTGTGTATTCAATCCCAGCTCCTACCCCAGACACCGTGTGGGAAAAGGCAACACAAAAGTAGTCACCACAAAAGACACCATCAGCGGCAGTTACGTGAAAAGCCATTTCCTATGTACGCAGGATCCGGGCTAGTCTTCACATAATAACTGACATAGCAACAAAAAACACAACAAAAAAAAAAAAAAAAAAAAAAAAAAAGAACCAAAACAGAAAATGATACAACCTTAACATTCATGGTAGATAGAAACCGACCGGGAAACATTCCCGCCACGTTATGCTGAAATCTGACCCGCTGGTTCTGAAAAAAAAGATCATAAGCATTTCCTATATACAATCATGGACAACTAGCCCAGCCCACTGGCGGCCATTTTCTTTTCCGAAGTCACAACATCTATAGAAGTTACCTTAGAACCCGATCTTTAAACAATGTCCGATTCGGGTCAGAGGTTCCTAAATTCCTAAACACTTTTTTAAAGTTTGCACGATAGGTTTGTGAAAAACAAAACTAGCCCCTTCCCGTGGTGGTCATGTTTTTAACCGCAAATGTGTGGCTTGAACAATCCGGATAGAGAAGAACTAAAGGAACGTTCGCGTCTGATTATTTTAAAAGAAGGCTTGTGCTCTCTGGGTCGTCATTTTCTTTCTTTCTTTCTTTTTTAGTTAGTTAGTTAGTTAGTTAGATAAATAGTTAGTTAGTTAGTTAGTTATTGTTTTCTTTCTAACCAACTCACTAAGCTAAGAACATGGTTCGGGTCATTCAAGCAGTATTCCATTTCAGTTAACCGGTTCTGAGAAGTCGTAAATAAAATTGCACTGCAGACATAATCTGAAACAAAAAGATAGAAAACAAAGAAAGAAAAAAAGAAAAAAAAACCACACACAAAATAGATCTGCCCCACTTCGAAGCATTGTTTTGTAATATAATCACTTTGACTGAACACTCTTGATTGTGGGCCACCCATATTTGTCTTTTTGCGGCATTTGGAACATACGAGCCCTGCCTCCAGTACGGATAAAAAAAATTAAAACATATAAAACATGCTGTGAAAATATCAAATAAGCTGGAGGCTGGGCTTCATGGTTACTTTCAAATTTTACCGAACTTGTAGTTGTTATGCAGTTTCCTGGTTATCTGAACATAGAAATGCCCATATCTCCGGTCAAAGAAAAAAATAGCATATGTTGCGGGTTTTCATTTTCTTAGCTACATTTAAGACAAAATGTATAATTCAGTACACCTGCTATTTTAAGGCGTGTTTTTATTTTTTTTATTATTTTTATTTATTTATTTTTTTTTTGGATTAGCGTTTCTGGACTTGCAAACTTGTCTTTTTCTATTTTAAGGCGTGTTTTTATTTTTTTATTATTTTTATTTTTTTTTTTTTTTTTGGATTAGCGTTTCTGGACTTGCAAACTTGTCTTTTTCCCACATGGTGTCTTGGGTGGGATCTGGGATTGAAATGTGTCAGTTCCTGTTAGTTTTCTTACTTACTTTTAGCATTTCACACACACACACACACACACACACACACACACACACACACACACACACACACACACACACAAAATAAAACTATAATAAAAAGGCTTCCAGAAGGTACTGCATCTTGTATTTCTTTACAGGAAAAAACATTAAACTATTTATTCTTGCAGTTTTCCTTAATACTGTTGAAAGAGCACAGGCACATCAGAAATCATGTTATTCTGAGAAGTCACAAAGACAAAGCATACTATTTCTGTTCATTTGATAAGCAATAGAAGCCATGCAATTTAAAAAAAAATTGAATGGGGACAATACTAGCCCTTTTCATAGCAAATTTTTAATGCAGTATATGAAGTTTGGAATTTATTTCAGACATTTTTAAAAATGTCATTTTACGAGTAAGCACTTGTTTACTGAGCTTTAACTGAATAATGTGTTTAAAGAAATCGTTAATATTGCAGCACAGTTCGGTAAAGCTAAAAATTGAGGCGGTAGGTCTGAATGAGACTTTCAAAGAACTTATTTTTACATTTCGGAATACCGCAAGCACATAAAATTTTCATTATTGTGCGTTACTTGATGAGTCGTATTATATATGGTGAATTGAATAAAATGCAGAACATGATATGTACTGGTACTTACACCATTTTTGTCATAAAACGCAATCTTTAGCTTGATTTATCTCGTACCTTAGTGTTCACGACGGTCTTGTAACGAGTGATATTGTATCAAGCAAGCAAGTGACACAAAAACAGTCTGCATACTAAATATTCGTTATTGCCTTACATCCTTACCTTTTTTTTTTTTTTTTTTTTTTTTTTGTAAAATTACTGCTGGCTTCTAATTAAGGTTTGAAATAAGACTCCTGGTACTGAACTCACAACTGTTGTTTCTATTTTCCCATGCCGTCCAATAAAGTTAATATTTACGACATAAATGTTATGTGTCAAATGCCTGTCGGAACTGGCATCGCCACATATTTACAGGAAAATGCAAATCTAACTGGATCGGTAACATAAAAAATCTGATAGTAACAAACGGTTTCGGAAATGTATGGATGTCCCAAAGTGAAATAAACAAGAAATGGTTTTGCCAAGCTTTCAAGCAAAAAATTAGAGATCAATTTTTACAAAAATGGGATTCACTTTTAAATAAATCAACAAGTGGCATAAATTATAGATTAATCAAAAATGAATTTGGTATAAATAACTATTTCAAAAACTTGCCAAATAAACTTTGCAGAATATTAACTGCTTTCAGAACCAGAAATCATAAGCTACCAGTTGAATTGGGACGCTGGCAATCTAAACCAGTAAATGAAAGAATTTGTAATCTCTGTGGTTTTGAAGTAGGCGATGAATTTCACTACATAATGAAATGCGTATTTTTTACTGAACAAAGGAAAAAATTTATACAACCCTACTTTACACGATACCCAAACATCTTAAAGTTTAATGAATTGATGAACAATCAAAATTCAACAACTCAAAGAAACTTGTCAAATTTCATTGAAATAATTATGAAAACTGATTACAATACAACACTTATATAATATTTCTATAATTATAGTTTCGAAAGAGGTCCTTGACTATGCGACGAAATATATTGATGTAGCCTTTTGTGCATTATACGTTCTAAAGAATGCGCGCATCTGCGCAAACTGATCTGAGTCGTCACTTGTCTCTTATAGATGCCTCAGGATTCATAGATTGTACGAATATGAAGGACTCGGATGAGGCTGCGCGGATGCGACGGCATTCATACATATGCATATGTTGTACAAATGTTGAGATAGATATTTGTGAATCTAATTCGTAAATAATTCGTGAAATTACGGCAGCAATTATGCATTTTTCCCCTTGTTTTCACATCATGTATTTTAACAGCTTTTACCTGCAATGTAGTGACCTTTTGCGAGATTCTTTTTTGCTAAAAATACAATAAAATCTTGTACGAAAGAAAATATGCTGCCAGCCATAAACTGGTTATATATATGCATGTCTTTATGGGATCTGATTCGCTCATGCTGGCGCATGCGCGGGCGGTGTGATCTCGCGGCGGCGCGTGCACAGTCCGATCAGAGTTTCTAATATTCATGCTGATGATTTCCTGAAATTCGTGGATTGATAGGTACAAAAGGCAGCTCTGATCGGACTGCGCAGGTTTGCAAGCTGATCCTGGTCGTCTGTGTTCCTGTATGTCATGAAGTGCCTTTGCGTGCGGCAGCATCAGTATATACATACCGTATGATAATGCAGTCCAATTTGAGACTGATGAAATTTAGCAATATTTCTGGTTAAATCCGTTTTGTCCCGGAAAAAAGTATAATTTACGTTCCTACGACGATGTAATGACGTCGCAATGACGTCGGTGCGACGCAACGACGTCGCATCGACGTCAATTCTACGCCATGTGCCCGCTGCGGCGGAAGGGGACAAGATTTTGTAGTCTAAATGTATATGAAATTCGGCGTGAACGAGTGTGCGTGTGTATGCAAAGCGTTTTATAACACAAATTATTATGTATCTTTTTAGTATTCCATTACCTTCTTTATAGCATGATCGATTTTTTCCCCCTAAAGATTTGGACATTTCCAGGCGAACTGTGCAGACCGGGGTCAGAGTGCTGAAAAGCACTAGGACCGGGGTCTGCACTGTTAGCTCCCTCGTTTTGTTTGTCGAAAATTTCCTATTAGACCAGGTGGACTTTCCCAAGTCGGAAGATGGAAGAGCCCACTTGAAAGAGTTGGAAATGTCCAGAGGTTTAGGACGAAGTCAGTGCAGGATAAGTAGAATAGCATAAGTATTAAAACTCACCATAAAGTACTGGTTAAAATCCATTTATTATTATTATTATTACTTTTGGTCTACAACAGCAATATATTCCATTCACAAGAATTAGAATTGTACAACACGCCTCTTGCTCATTCATGAAATGCACGGACTGAATCAGCCTTAACCGATTAAGGCGTTTCGGTCCACTGCATTTCTTGAATGAATGCAATGAAGGCGTGTGCCAAAAGTTATAAACATGCAACAGTAAAGAATTCATAGCTACATAGAAAGTAAGGATGTATTGGTTATATGTGATGATTGATTGAAATGTTCTCTCTCTCTCTCTCTCTCACTGGGCACACACGAGGTTGGAACAACCTTGATTCAACCATGATTCAACGTCACGATGTTGAATCAGGGTTTATTCAAGGTTGATTCAGCCTTGTGTGCCTGTTGGGCTCTCTCTCTCTCTCTCTTTCTTTCTCTTTCTCGGAATAGTTAAACTTTATTTTCAGCTCTTATTATATAATACCTACGATGTTGCCCTTAAGTATGTATGTTGGAATCGTTGTGAAAATGTTCGCCATAAAGTTGTTTTGAAATGCACATATAGATTGCTCCTTATGTTGTTACATACATGTGTAACCTAAGAGTAATAGAGAATTTGAATTTGAACATTGTTGGTGTATTTACTGAAAAGCCCTTTAGTAAACCATTGGAACGTAATGTAGTTTACATTCCAATAATTACATTGAGACACGCGACGTCGATGACGTCAAAATAAACAATGGCTCTCTCCAACCTGATTGGACGTCAGCAACGTCATGATGTCATGCACGCCGTTCTGCTGTTAGCAGAAAAACTGCGTGTACATTCTTATTGCTTCAATTTTAGGGTTTATATAAGATTTTTCATAAAAGATTTGATTGAAACGAATGTAAATATAAGCAATGAACTTAATTTTTCTGATGTTTATGGAAGTGTAAACCACATTGGGTCACTAGCAAAGTTTAAATGAACCCCTTTGGGGTTCATACACTTTGCACGTGACCCAATGTAGTTTACACTTCGATAAACCTCAGAAAAATGAAATTCATTCCTTAATTAAATATTAGAGCCTCTTGCTTAACATGTTAATTTGATTATTGTTTGTTGGTTTCTAATAGTAATGCAATTTGTTATCAGGCGTGATCTATTAAATATTAACGAGAATGACTGTATCGATAAAGTGTGAAAGTAAGGTGTAACCTTTGTTTTCCTTTCTGTTGGGAAGATTTCCACCTTCAGCGAGTCCCGGGGTCGACACCACCTGGAGGTAGAAATATTTCCAACCATAAATGAGCCGCGACACGACAAAACCAACAATGTTGCTGTGCGCACAGCGCAGACTCAGATCATCCTCGGAATCCGCCCTGCCTGATCAGAGTCTTCGCTGTCCGCATGAAAGTAGCTTTGACCCTTAGCTACCCTTTAAGCCCTTAGCGAAGAGTATGATCAGATTGGGCGGATGTCCAGGCTGATCTGAGTCTGCGCTGGTCGCACAACTGCTTTGTTGGTTTTCCCGCGTCGCGGTTCAAATTTATTTAAGATGTATGGATATACTCTTTGGGGAGGCAACTCTATCATTTTCCTGTTTGCCTCCTACTCAATGGGGATATACTATAAAATATAGTGTATGACAATAGAAATCAGATCCGATATCCCATATCCCGCCCTTGTGTTAAATATAAGGTTCTGCTCCCTAGGAGAAAGTTCATTCCCTTTTGAGAAAAACCTCGTTTGCAAGCGCTATGTTATCCAGATAGCAAACAGGAAGTAACGAAATGTGTTTCGTTTTGTAAGACAAGAGGGCCATGAGGCCCTGAATCGCTCACCTGAAGAATTGGCAAAGTGGCTTTTTCTTAAGTCTGAAATTGCCAAAATATGAGTCTTGGGTCGAAACTCAAAGATTGACCATGACTTCTTTTACTCATAAATCTTCATCTACTCATTAAGACAACCATATATACGATTTTTAGGCCAAGATCTTCAAAACTTTCCATGAAATCTTATGTTCTAGTATTTTCCCATATTTGACCAGGCCCCCAAAAGGTCAAGGTAAACCCAAGGTCATCATTTGAATAGTCTTTGTAGTACTCTAGTACTCCATGCTACGAGGGTCATCCAATAAGTCTTGCAAACGATGTCATTACTGCTTTATTAATTGAGATAGGGTAATCAAATTACACCATTAACAGCTTACGTATATAATATACATATGTGCTAAAAATCATACACGTGACATTCCTTTCCCAGATATGGGAGGGTTTTGAATGCAAAGGTGTAAGCGATTCCGGCGGTGAAATTGCACAAGCACGGCGTCTTTTACAAGAGGTGAGGGGAAGAAAATCCCTGCATATATGTTCATGATTCTTTCAAATTACAATAATTCATGTTCTGAGGTAATCGCCTTATATGTAAGAACTCAAATAAGAGAAGGTTATCATTTCACATTACCAAATAAATCTTGTTGCTGGACAACAAGAGAATATTACAGAATTTTAGCAAAATGCTAGTTTTTGATGTTTACCTCTGGTTTCTTAAGGCTGCAAACGATATTAAACAAGGCTCGAAGCTTATATTTTCTCTAATAACTACATTTCAGCATCTCAGGACTATTCTTTGATAACAAATTAATTGCAGTTTAGGAAGCACTTCATCTGTTGTGAAGGCCTCTTCTTCATATACTCATTTTATATGATATTTTAGCTGCCCGAAAATCATGGTGATCTTCCTTTGAACAATAATAATATCTTGACTGACGGCAATTTCTTAACCTTGGTACCGTGTACATACTTCGGTATTATTTCCCGTATCTCCCAGCAATCTTCAGATATTTACAAGCGTTTTGAACTAAGTTAGGTAATCTTAAACAGACAACTAGAAGCCACCGCCGCACCCATAATGGCAGTTGCCTAGCAACGCCGTTTGCAAGATCATGACGTTTTTGAAAATTGTCGACTGGAATGAAGGGAAGATGCAATGTAGGAATGAAGATTGCTTGATTCGTTTTTAATTATCATTTGCCTGAAACCTGGCCGTTTGCAGGACTTATTGGATGACCCTCGTACTTTCCAAATTTCAAGGCCATTGGTGTATTGGTTCTGGAGAAGAAAAATATTAAAGATTTATACCATAAATGGGTATGGCGGCCATGTTGGTCATGTGACCTGGGCCGTTTGAACAACTTTTTGTCGTGTGACCTGGACTGTTTGAACAAATTTTCTTCAATCAACCCCTGGAGGCTCTATATGAAATGTGTTTACAATTGGCCCTTTGGCTTTTGGAAATGTTTGAAAATGTCAAAATATGAGAGATCTTGGTCAAAGTGTCAAATAATGACCTTGACTTCTTGTACTCACAAATCTTCATGTACTCATTAAGATTACTGTACTGTATAACTGTATATACCAATTTTTAGGCATAAATCTTCAAAACTTTCCATGAAATCTTATGTTCTAGCATTTTTCCATATTTGACCTTCCCGTAAAAATGGTCACTGTCAACCGAAGGTCATAATTTGAACAATCTTGATAGTACTGGAGTACCCAATGCTACATACCGAGTTGAAGGCCATCGGTCAATTGGTTCTGGAGAAGAAGATTTTTAAAGGTTTTACCATATATGGGCATGGCCGCCATGTTGATCATGTGACCCAGACCATTTGAACAAATTTTCATTTCCTCAACCCCTGAAGGCTCTATATAGTTTTTGGTTACAATTTGCTCAGTGGCTTTTAAGAAGAAGTTTGAAATTGTCGAACTAAGAGAATTCAGGATCAAAGGTCAAATAACGTTCTAGACCTCTTGTACTCATGAATCTTCATGTACTCTTTAAGATGTCTGTGTTTGCCAATTTTTAGGCCTAAATCTTCCAAACTTTTCATGAAATCTTATGGTCTAGAATTTTTCAATATTTGACCTTGCTGAAAAATGGTCAAAGTCAACCCAAGGTCATCGTTTTGAACAATCTTGATAGTACTTGAGTACCAAATGCTACATAGCAAGTTTCAAGGTCGTCGGTCAATTGGTTCTGGAGAAGAAGATTTTTAAAGTTTTTTACCATATATAAGCGTGGCGGCCATGTTGTTCATGTGACCTGGACCGTTTGAATAAATTTTCATTCCCTCAACCCCTGGAGGCTCTATATGAAATTTGGTTACAATTCGCCCAGTGGTTTTTGAGGATATTGTTTGAAGTTGTCAAAATATGAGAGTTCTGGGTCAAGGGTCAAAGAATGACCTTGACCTCTTGTACTAAAAAAACATCATATACTCATTAAGATGACTGCATGTACCAATTTTTAGGCCTTAATCTTCAAATCTTTCCAAGAAATCTTAAGTTCTAGCATTTTCCCATATTTGACCTTGAAAAAATGTCAAGGTCAACTCAAGGTCATAATTTGAAAAATCTTAATAGTACTCGAGTACCCAATGCTACATACCAAGTTTTAAGCCTATCTGTCAATTGGTTCTGGAGAAGAATATTTTAAAGGTTTTTGCCATATATGGGCGTGGCGGCCATGTTGGTCATGTGACCTGGACCGTATGAATAAATTTTTGTTCCCTCAGCCTCTGGAGACTCTGTATGAAATTTGGTTTCAAATGGCACAGTGGCTTTTGAGGAAATTGTTTGAAATTGTCAAACTATGAGAGTTCTGGGTCAAAGGTCAAGGAATGATCTTGACCTCTTGTACTCATAAATCTTCATGTACTTATTAAGATAACTGTAGATACCAATTTTTAAGCCCAAAATCTTCAACAGTTTCTAAGATATCTTATGTTCTAGCATTTTGCCATATAAGAGCACAAGAAAGCAAAGTTGACCTTACCGTAAAGCCGGGCCGGGTAGCGCAATCGGTAGGGCACCTGACTCGTAAGCCAGAGGTCCTGGGTTCGAATCCCGGTCTGGCCACATACTTTCGTTTCTCCTTCCGCTGATTCAAGAAGGGCAGTTGTCAGTTATTGGCGAAAGTATGTGCACTTAGTACTGGTTAACCGCTTAGGAGGTCTAAGCCTGCCCAGGAATAGTGTGGTTAGGTTAACTGACCGTCCCGACATGACCTTAGTTGTTTACCGTGGACGTTAAGCATCAAATCAACCAATCAACTAACCTTACCGTAAAATAGGTCAAAGTCAACCCAAGGTCATAATTTGAAAACAGTCTTGGTTGTACTTGCTTACTCAATGCTACATACCTAGTTTCAAGGCCATCGGCCTATTGGTTCTGGAGAAGAAGATTTTTTAGGTTTTTACCATATATGGGCATGGCGGCCATGTTTGTCTTGTGACCCAGACCATTTGAACAACTCTTCTTTCACCTAACCCCAGGAGGCTACATATGAAATTTGGTTGCAATTGGCTCAGTGGTTTCAGAGGAGAAGTCGTTTGAAAGTGTGGATGGACGCACGACGGACGATGGAATAGAAAAGAAAGGAGCCTGTCCGTACCAAAAGCTCCCCCGGAGCCTTCGGCTCAGCTGAGCTAAAAAGGCGGAAAGCATGGTGGTTTACCCAAACATATTAACTATCTCTGTTTGCCACCTACAGCCGTCTACTGAAAAGCATACTTCGCCCTCTTGAAGTTATAAGAACGTTTGCAAGCACGTTACTTAGCCCAGTTCGAGAAGAATGTCATTTTCAGAGTTGTAAAGAGTTACGAGTATACAGATTCCCAGTTTCAAGCTTGTGTTTGAAGCACACCGGGGCATATTTATTGCCGCTGAATTCCATCTTGTTTCATCGTCCTTAATTCCAGTCTATAGCTTCCGCTGAAACTGTTTCTAAGGGACATGGATAGTGTTGTAACATTTTATCAGCACACATGAAGAGATTGAATTTAATCGAGTCTACAATTTCTTCCAAAGGATTTTCCTTCTGAATTTATTTCATCATCATTGCAACTGATATTAAGCGCGGTGTGGCGGCCGAAAAGAGCTTTACTACTACTTCTACATAGTATAAATTATATATTTTCTGGCCCCTTGGGAATATGAGACATTTGAATTTAAAATGAAATTCCGCTGAAACCGATGTTGGGGAGTGAGGGGGAGGGGCGGGGGGGGGGGGGGGAGACTGTTGCATACCAAACAGTCTGAATTCAATGAAGTCGTCTTATTTCGTTTAACTGTTGTGTCCATAAGATGTTCTTTCAGACTAAAATATGTTTGAGCCGCGCCAAGAGAAAACCAACGAAATGGTTGTGCGCCCAGCGCAGACTCAGATCAGCCTGTGCATCCGCCCAGTCTGATCAGTTTTCGCTGACCGCACGAATGTAGCTTAGATCCTTAGCTACCATTTAAGCACTTAGCGAAGAGTCTGATTAGAGTGGGCGATGTCCAGGCTGATCTGAGTCTGCGCTGGGCACACAACCACTATGTTGCTTTTCTCATGTCGCGGCTCATTTGTTAAATTTTCTGCGAGCCAACATCTATAGGAAATGCAATTCGTTTGCCTTTGAAAACTTGCTTTAGTAATCCATTGCCTCTGGTGAAATATGTTATTATATTTTACAGCAAAAGCGTGTGAACTGGTAGCAAACAGGCTTAAAACAATATGCATTTGATTATATAAAACGATATGGCTCCAAAACAACATGTGAAACATACGGTTCTATTTTATGATCAAAGCATAAGTCTACCGTAGCAGCAGATACCATTTTACTTAGCTACACTTTGAATTTCAGCACATTGAATATAAACTGACTGGCAAAAGAAAACCGACATCAATATCTTGATAAAGTGCAGATATTCATTAAAAAGAGTTAAAAAAAGGTAAAGGTTTCCCATAGCCTAATAGTCGTAGGGGCAGTGCGGGTTAGAGACCCACTTTATCTTGGGCACAGCTATTGAAAGGCGAAGCCCATCTCTTTCCTTTCGCTGCCTTATCCTCCCCTAATTCGAAAAAGGTACCCATTTACTGCTGGGTCGACAGATAGAGTTTTCCAGTCATCGGATGGCGACAGTGAGCCGCGAACTCACGTTCTTCCGGTGACTTTCTGCACAATAGCCGAGCCACTCTAACCACTCGACTACGGTGCCTCTCATTCATTAAAACCTGACCCCGAAATCACGTTATCAGGCACCAAAAGGCACGTGGAGGCAACGCCGGTGAAACCGGGTTAGTTTTAAGCTCACAAAAAACATGGATGAAGCTCAATCAAATTCTGACTTGGGCTTCGCGCTCAAACACCGTGCGAGTAAGAGTGTGAGCTAACTGTAAGTTACTGTATTTTTGAATGCTCGGCCTAAAGAAGCTGCTAACGGTGTTGCATAGGACTTAGTCAAAGTCCAACTATGCAAAAATGTCCAAGGCACCAGTGCTCGCCGTATTTAGAGATAAGGAAAAAGCTTACCTTATATAAGGTTCTAAAATGCAGGTTACCAACTGATTAAACTGTGTCATAGCAACACACATTTGATATCGGTGTATCCAATTAATGTATGAGGGTCGATGGAAGAGACGTTGGCAAACATGGCAGACTCAGATCAGACACCGCAAAACGCGGCGTCTGAATAGGGTCTTTACTATTTGCATGTCAAATTATTGTCTTTTGAAATATAATTTAAAAAAATGATAACAAAAAACTAAACATGACAGCCCTTAATTAACAAATGAACCGCGACACGAGAAAACCAACAAAGTGGTTGTGCGCCCAGCGCAGACTCAAATCAGCCTGGGCATGCGACCAGTCCGATCAGACTCTTCGCTAAGCGCTTCACGGGTAGCTAAGGGTCTAAGCTTCATCCATGCGGACATCAAAGACTCGGATCAGACTGGGCAGATGCCCAGGCTGATCTGAGTCTTCGCTGGGCGCACAACCACTTTGTTGGTTTTCTTGTGGCGCGGCTTAAATGGACTCATTCTATTTATAAGGACAGAGGAGTCCACCAGTTATACAGTTATAAACGGCCTTTACTTGCAAACAGTCTCCAGTTCATTTAATGAACAAAAGAGACTTGACATCATCCCCTCATTTCCACAGTTTGTAGGAGGAATATTGGTTACATAAACTTTGCTTAAGATCTGCTTGAGCTGTTGCTGGGAGTGGTAGGGGATGGGTGTGTGACCGTTTTTGCACATTTCATTACTGGTCATGAATGGCCTCAATAAAACAGGGTCGGATATTTTCGTTTCTTTTGTGTATTCATTGCTTCCAAAGGATGTTAATGGTTGTAAATGAGTGATTATCATACTTTCAATTAAATGGTCTGGGACTATTTTATGCTGCGTCAAGCCAAAATGAGTTGTTTGTAAATATGCAGCCATCAAGAGTCTTTGATTACCGAACCGGGAGACAAATATAAATTGAACGCGGAGTATGCTTAAAACTGATTTGGCAAGAAGAACTCGATTTTTGCTAGGGATTTACTTACAATAATTTGACAAAGAATGTCATAGGAAATAATGCAAAGCAGAAATTACTGCGAATGTGATCGCTAATTTTTCTAATACACGGGTATATTTTTAGGAAAATCTGAGATGTGTTTGATATATCAAATTCTATAACCTATGCAAAAGTGGAGGGTTCCTTTGTGGCTCAGCATGTTTTCAGGTATATCGCTATACTGCCAAGTCTTTTCGCCAATTCTTTTTACATAGGGAAACAACATTTGTGGCGTTTTGTTTGTTTGTTCGATGATAAATCCACTGAGGACTATTTTTAAAGGTAACAAGTTGCTTTATAAGGAAGTAATGTTTCCTTTGAGTGAAGCCCACAATAGACTGGAAGACAAACTCTTCTTAGTAACGCTTGTTTTGAAGGAAGCAATTCCTTGAAGTGTTCCTATTTTCACAAATACTCTTATTAGCTGTAAGACTTGAATAAATTTCTGTTGTGTTGTGTTCTTTTCGGGGACATTATTTTGGTGCAAAGATAAAACCTGCTAACACTAAATCTGGCTTTTCTAGGAGAAGGCATAAAAGCTTTCTTGGAGAGAAATCCCCTTTCGTGTAGGCAACAGAGAGACACACAATTTGGCTTTCAATGACACAATGGGGAATCATAAAACTGTCCTCATACGCACTGAATTACAAAAGAAGACCCCCCCCCCCCAAAAAAAAAGGCGATACTTAGATGCGCCAAATGTAATTCAGAGTAGCCACTGGTATAATTCGGCCAAGCATAAATTCCAACAAATTATCAGCTGGTATAAAATATATCGATATTCTACGCACGTTGCTGCTGCAGTCAGTTGTAGCGGAGCCCTCATAGGAAACAGACCATCAGATTTGTGAGAGGATTTTAATCTATATTCCAATAGCGCTCTGATATTTTGCAGCGCTACAATTTCCAGGAAATGGTGCTCTGACATCTTCCATAAAAGGGATCATTATTCATGATGTGATACAGTAGAGAAAGCGGAATTAGTTATCTTTGTCTCCTTTGTACATTTCGTTGAACGTCTATCCCACATTTAATTTTCTGTTTGGATAAAATTCTGTTATTGATTGAATCCTGTGTTTGTTCGGAGTTAGTTTACTATAGAGGATTGTATTGGTAATTGTCATATGAAGGCACTTCTCTGAAAGTGGAATAGCGGGCGTCAATTGTTATAATGTGCTTGGAATTTTAATTAAGCTCAGGCTTTTATTCAATTTGTATATCAAATTTTGACATCTTCATAGAAAACCTGAATATTTTAGTTTGCCACGACTATAAAATGTGCATCCTCAAACGAGGGCCTGGCGGAAGAAAAGTAATCCCAACTTTTGGTCAAGATTAACATTACGGAATTTCGTCTTAAAAGCCGTCTGACATAACTAACGGTTCTTGTTTCACAGAGAACAAACTATCAATCAAAGAAAATGTCCGAAACAAATTCAAAGCAAAGGGAATATCCGGAAATCGTTGAATTAAACGTTGGAGGTGTGTTTTACACCACTTCATATTCTACACTCATAAAGGAACCGGATTCGGTTTTAGCACAATTGTTTACCGGAACTGGTGGTCTACAAAAAGATGGAAAAGGAAAATATTTCTTAGACAGAGATGGCGTGCTATTTAGGTATGTACTGGATTATTTACGAAATCAGAAAATTGTCCTTCCTGAAAATTTTCATGAGAAAGAGAGACTGAAACATGAGGCTGAATATTTTAAGTTACCAGAGCTAGCTCGCAATATTTCAACAGCACATTCGAACAAACTCAGTCCTTTACCACACCGCCGAATAATTCCTGCTGTGAATAGTAATTCTATATCTCCATCTCTCGCTGAGGGAAAGTCACCAGGATATATCACTGTGGGATATCGAGGCACTTTCGCTTTTGGCCGCGACGGTTTGGCAGATGTTAAGTTTAGAAAACTGAGTAGAATCATTGTGTGTGGAAGAGTTTCTCTGTGTAGGGAAGTTTTTAAAGATACTCTAAATGAAAGTCGAGATCCTGACAGAGGGTGTGCCGATAGATACACTAGCAGATTCTTTCTGAAGCACAGTTTTCTTGAGCAAGCTTTCGATATGTTAGGAGAAGAAGGGTTCCGAATGGTTAGTTCCTGTGGATCCGGAACAAATAACGCTGGTGAGATAAAAGCAGGAATGGACACCGAAGAAGCAAAGTGGCAACATTACAATGAATTTGTATTTGAAAGGAAATAATATTTATTCGCTGGATCGAAAATACAATATAGCTTGGATTGTAGGTAAACACGATATTAAGAGCTTCCTTCGAGCTAAATTACAAGCTGTTGCGGATTTACAAGGTGTGACATATTATAAATATTCATCAATATAATGAACTCAAAACAAACTTATGGTAGTGTCCGCAAATAAAACAAAACTACTTCTAACATCCCATTTGCATATAACGATACTATAGATATGTAAATAGAAGCAGATAATATTTGCGTATGAATAATGAATGACAAGTTGCTTACAATGAAATATGTGTCTGGAAAAAATGCTGATTGTTTTATTGAAACTTTTCCAATAGACCACAATGTGGAACTAAACAGTAGGATCGACCTCGATACAAAGTCATAGCACTGTATCAGAGCTCTAGATAAGAGGGAGTATTTAGTGATAATTAGGGATAATTTTTGTTAATTCTGCATAAAAAACATATTTTGTGACCACTCATCTGAACCGTCTCGATGAGACGGTTCAAATGAGTGGTCACAACATATGGTTTCGATGAGTAATAAGAAAACTTATCCTTAATTATCATCAAATACTCCCTCTTATCTAGAGCTCTGTGTATTGACGTCAAAAGAAAAGTGTACAAGAAGACGTCGTATGGACGTCGGTACAGTAACGGTAATACAGTATCGACATTAATACGACTTTTTTTCAACACTTGCCCTCTCTACACTGTTTTGACGTTGTGCTTTTGCTAGACTACTGGGCTACATTTTATGTTGTGATACATTTTTGGCTCAACCATGAAAAGTGGTGTGCACAAAAGTTTGATGAAACAAAAGATTATCCCTGCATTAATCGCTGCCAGTTGTATAAAACTTCTCGTGAAAATCAAATGATATTCATTGTTAGATAAATTTATCAATGCAGGTCTGAATACTGGCATATAAAGCTTGCGTTTTAAAACTCGCAAGGTCACATTGTTGGTGAAGTGTGCGTATTCGGATTAGACTGTGCACGTGCAGAGAACGTTCTTGCATGTCCAGCATTCGTATGTCTTGAGGGCTCTTTTCAGTGTCCAGGATCAAATTAATGTATGGGATAAAATCCTTCAAATTTAAATTCCTATATTTCTATTTACAATGATACACAGTGGACAAGATAAACCTGGGGCCGTATTCATAAAACGACTTAAGTGGTTGCTATGCTGTTGCTAAGCCCAAATTCCTATGAAGGAGATTACCTACAACTATGAAATTTGCTCTGGAGGAACAGTCTTGCAAAGACTGTTCCTCCAGACCAAATTTCATAGTTGTAGGGAATCTCCTTTATAGATATTTAGCCTTAGCAACAGCATAGCAACGACTTAAGTGGCTTTATGAATACAGACCCTGCTCTATGAGTGCATGGCATTGGAAAACAAGTACGAATATGATGGGACTAATTGAGTAATTGTGATTTTAGTTGGTTTAGTAAATGTTCTGTTATTTCTCTCTTTTTCTTTATATCTCTTTTTTATTTCCAAGAACTGGGATGAAATGGTGGTACTTGCGAAAAAACATCTGATGATATTCACTGTTAATATGCTGTGATGTGAGGTGATGAGCAAGTACGGATGCATCGTAAACAATCTCCTGCAACCTTTAGCCATAGCGGTAGCAGGTTGTTAGTGACCTAGTGTATGTAAATGGCGGGACCGATCCTATACTCTCTCTAATCTACTCATTTGCTGCTGGGTCGTCATAAATTTTCTGTCATCTGGCCGAAAGGATTCGAATATGCGATCTACACAGAAGCCTTAAGTTCTAATCACTTGACCTCTCGAACCACTGGACCTTGGTGCCTACCTGAGGAAGAGTAATTATCATTCCTGAAAAGTAACTTAATTCTCTTACAAAATCTTACCTTGAATTTGTACCCATAAACCATGATAATAACGCTAATTTGCAAGATCCACGTCAAGTGTGAGATCAGACCTGACTGACTCGTATTATGAGTGATGTTGCATTCCTATATGATAGTGAAACCATTAGCTGGTAGACATCTGCTACAATAATTTCTATAAATGTCGCATTTGCAATGATTTCATATTCATGGTGATTGGTTGAATGATGTTGTCCGTATCTTATCTGACAATAAAACCTGCAATCAAGTTGTAAATGTCAGTTGCGTTTCCAGTTCGAAAGTAGGGTATGTCCAGGACTTTTTACGCAATATCTATTGATGATTGCTAACTATAGAGAACTTGAGCTATAACGGTACACTTTCAGGGGAAATTGCCATTTTATATCTGCGTCTCTTCTCTAAAAGAAATGAAAGTGCCTCCCTGCTAGAGATTCTTTCTTTTCAGAGTAGACCATACTTTAAATGGGGTTCATCGTCCAGGGAAGCAAGCAGAAACAAATGAAAAGCCACATCATGTAATTTCGAAAAAGCTGACATTGGTGACAAGCAAGGGTTCTGATCAGACTGCACTCTGACCAGTAACGTTCCTGGTTACAGCAGCCATCTATGGAATGACCAAAGCCACAGAGCCAGTGGTGAGCTATCTGAGATAGATGGATGACTGGCTATTTAGGTCCTTCTCAACAGTATTTCAGTCATATCAGGACGATATGATATTGTTGGAAATCACATGACACGGCTCAGATGGTCTCTTTTGTAGGCTTAAAGAAGCATTGACCGTAGGCATTTCTTAACAGTTATTATTAGGACTGAGCAAAGAAAGCAAGAAAAATGCATTTAAACCGTAAACTAACTATTTTATATGTTTAAGCAGTTTTATCATTGTCTTAAAAATGCATGTAACTAATAAGGCAGTCCTAATCAGACTGCACGGTTCGGGCAAGATGTGACGGGTCGAACTTGGTCATTGCATCGTTTAAAAGCCATTGTTGAGCGGTAAACCTAATCCGGGTAGCCGGGGTAGCGTCCATGTGCTTTATAGCGCCTGGCTATCTTAAACTCAGAAACGGATCGGACTGCATCGACGCGGAGTTCTGGCATTTAGGCAAATTCTCAGTAGCCTTATAGAGGATATAGTCTTTGGTCATGTCAGAATGTATGTGACGCCTTATCATATCTCTTAGATAATATTTACATCAGATTTGGTAATAAGTTATACAGACAAATTGTTGGTATTCCGATGGGTACAAATTGTGCTCCTCTTGTGGCCGATTTGTTTTTATTTTGTTATGAAAGAGATTTCATGACTTCTCTTTCTGTTGATAATCAAGCTGATATCATTGAGGCATTTAACTCAACCTCTAGATATGAATATTGATAATCCTTATTTTGAAAGCATGGTTAACCAAATTTACCCACCTGAACTTAAATTGAATAAAGCTAATACTTCAGATACCGAGGCCCCCTTTTTGGATTTACATCTATCTATTTCTAACGGTTTTGTATCTTCTAAAATTTATGATAAACGTGATGACTTTGACTTTGATATAGTTAATTTTCCATTTTTGGATGGTGACGTTCCACGTCGTCCCTCTTATGGAGTGTATATTTCTCAACTTATAAGATTTGCTAGAGTGTGTAGTCATGTAGAGGACTTTAATGCTCGTAATAAATGTTTAACTGCTAAACTTCTTCAACAGGGCTATCGGTATCATAAGCTTAGAAAGGCTTTTTTCTAAATTCTATCGCAGACATCATGAATTGGTTTCAAAATTTGATGTCGGATTAAAATTTCTTTTACACCAAGGCCTATCGGAACCAGAATTTTATGGTGACTTAGTATACAAATTCAAAAAGATTAAGGGTAGGACTGATTTTTCTGATCAATTCCGAAAAATAATAATACGTCACAAACGTATTGGCTATAATTTAAATGTTATGCGACAGTCTGCATGCTTAGTGATTAACCCAATCACGGTTGATAACTTTGCTGCACTCTTTAATTGCACACCGGGGGATCGGTCGTCAGACTCTATGATGGCCCCGACCTAAAGCTATATATTTTAGTTGGTTGGGACCGGAGCCTTTTTGTCTGTTGCTTGGTCCACCGGGGCTCAACTGGTGACCTTCTTTTGCTTCAGATTTCCAGTGGGGTTGTTTGGCAGCACAGGGAACTCCACCTGTCAGACGGCCCGTTGTATCTGTTGAGTCCTCGTCTTTGCTTCTTCATGGTGTTGAAATTTGATTTATGTGTTTACCGTGATGATTCATTGACGAGTTAGAGGGTTATCATGCGAACCGAACAACCAACTAAATGTTTTGTACCACTTCAGAAACTGAGGGTGAGGTTGGGCCTGTAAAATCGATTTAAGCCCCCCAGTTATTCATTACTGACCGTTCCAAGGCGGTAGTTCTGTTGTGGTTCTCTGTTGCCTGTTTTTGGTGTCAGAGTTTCTGTGATCTTTTACCTTATGTATGTTCTTATTATTTTTGGTTCGGTTTGGGTTGCTGAGTGGCCACCTTTTGGGAACAAGCTGCTCACTCGGTTGGCCATATGTTCTCTGTATCTTGATTATTTGTAATCTTAGTTGTTTCCAACTATGGTTTGAGGGCTGGATTTGGATTTTGATTGTTTCAGTTCCTGGTCTTTGCATACTTTTTACTTATATATGTTTTGAGAAAGCAGGTTGATAGAAAAACCCAGACTATAGTGGAATTTTGTAGAATTTGACAAAAATGCCAAACTACCTGTTACTACCCATACTTATTTCATTTTAAGTTGCAAAATAAAATTTGTGAATCCAAATATGCAAATAAATAACAACATCACGCTCACATTATCATTAAAAGAAATCAGACTAATAATATCAAGTGGGAGAAAAAATACTTCTACAATCATGGCGGCAGGAAAAGAAAGAGGCCTCAAATCACAAGGACATACAAAAATCTAGTTTGTCATCGTAAAAACATCTTTGAAATATTTTGTTCTAGCAATAGTTCAGATATTACCTCCATGTGATAAGGTTTCTTTGCAAAACCATTTTCAACTTCCAAACCGACTAACCTTGCTGTTTTAGTGTCTGGTTTGTGGATTCATACATGTACTAGTCAGATCGATAATGTTGTTAACGTGTTGTTTTAGCCAGTAGATTTCAGCATGATTAATCAGGAAAATATAGACTGGTATATTGGTATTGGCATATCCATTAGTTACATCGTGTTTGCTTCTGGCATCGGTTCATAAATTATGAAGTTAATTTAGAAATACTGAAAAACGCATGAACTCACGTCATTGTTCTACGGTTGCCATCGTGTTCACCATCAGCAAAACAAAATTGATATAATTAGCAAACATTTCATGTGCATCTTTTGGGCACATAGATGCACTCTAAAATCAAACGACTACAATTTTAGGAAACTTACAGTGGGGTGAATTCGGGTAAATTCTGACAGCAGGTAAATTCGGACTGTGACATTTTTTTCTTTATATGTCAGTTGTTTGGAATTAGAACAAATTAAATTTAAAGAGTAACTACACTTCAGGAACTGACTGAATCAGATCCCAAACCCTATCCCCAACATCAAAGGGAAAGATTGACAAAGACATCCCAACAAACAATAAATTACAAGTGATAAGCCGAGTCAGCAGCTCTTTCCCAAAGAGATGGCAACTCAGCTATCTTTATTGAACTAAATAATTTAGACCAACAGACGGGTTACAACGGACTAAGCAAATTATATGAAAAACCTATTTTTACCTATTTTCTATTTTTATGATAGAAGGATTAAACTGGGAACACAATAAATTAAACAGCACCGAACATAAAACAAATGCAACCGCAACAAAAGTACCGCCTTGGGACAGTCAGTAATAACTACTGGGGGGTTTAAACCGGTTTTACTGGGCCCAAACCTTCACCCTCACCCTCCGCTGCGGTGCACACAATTAGTTGGTAGTTCGGTTCGTATGGAGGTCCCCTAACTCATCAGAGAGTCATCACGGTCAACAATTAAGATCAAGAAAAGACCGTGATGAAGCAAGGATGAGGACTCGACAGCCAAAACGTGTTGAGACACCCGGAGATCCCTGGAGCAAACAGTGAAAATCCTGATGGGACGGCTCATGATGAGCCGTCTCATCTGAATTTTCACTGTTTGCAATGGTATGTACGAATTTATCTGCTGTCCTAATTTACCTGACTTGACCCTAATTATGTTAGGTGTCCCAATTTTAAAATGTTTACGGTATTAGGTTCTTCATCTTGATTTTGATATGGTTCTTTTGATGAGTCCAGTAAAGACGGAACTCGTTATAACGTCAGTGTTTAAAAGATGTTTGAGAATGAAACTATAAAAAGCATGCACATGTGATCCCGTGGCTTTTGTGCAGCGCCTGGACCATTCTGCTTTGGTCACGTGGCTTCAACAGACTCTGCAGTTAAGTAAAATGCATAAAAAGTGTCAGCGTATTAGTCGGACCTTTTCAGTAAAGGCCGAAAGAAACCTTCTCAAAGTATTTACATTTACAAAGTAGTCGACTGCTGCTAGATTTCGTATTGTTAGTTTGACATGTCCATGAGGTTTTGAGAAAAAAGAATGACTGTAATACTCAATATCTCTTGCACTGTAACTGTGAGAACCAACACTTTCAGTATGGGGCAAAATTAAAAGTTATGAAAGACAAACTACGTTTAAGAGGTTACATCCTCAAATGGAGAACTTTGGAAATCACGTTTTTCCTGTGCGTGTACAGCCCTTTATCACAAAACATTATGCTGTAATTATTTGTATATGCTCGTCGAAGACGGGTCGTATTCAGTCGTGGCCTCCGTCCGTCCATCCGTCTGTCCGTCCGTCCGTCCATCTATTGATTTTTTCGTGTCAGCTCCATATCTCCTTAACCCCTGGAAATATTTATTTGAAACTAGGATCAAATGTTTGCCTTATCAAGACGATATGCAGAGCTTGTATTTCAACAATGTCAAAAAAGATCAAGGTCATACTTAGAAGTCGAATTTCAAAAGGTATCATTTTGTGCCCGCTGTATATCATTAAACTTTTTCAGGTTTCTTCATGACAGTTTGCACAAATATAAAACACTATCACACGATGTGTAGAGAAAAAGAGCCATACCCTACTTTTTGTAATGACGGAAGCAACCCCCTTTGTTTATTTCTTGCAGCTATTTCATGTCTACTCCCAACTTTTAACGCTGTATAATATTTTGATTCACTTTGAACAAAGATAAGGCAGTCTCTGATAATGTGTAGAGACTCTATTTTATGTTTTGACAAAATTATGGCTTTTTGTGTAGCTAGTTTTTAATGTAATTTCATATCTGCCTCACTCTAGAAGTTTTCAGTTACTGATGAAGTTCTTTCATCTCTTGTTTCCTTTTCTACTTTAAACCCTAACAGCTGTATTTTGCCCCGTTCAGTGGAGCTCTTGTTTGTTGGTTGTCTTTTAGTCCAGTCAAATTGTGGGGGAACCTAAAACAAATTGCAACAAAAGGTTTCTTTGCAGTAATAAGCTCCTAAGACCTACATTTTTAACATACTAAAAGTAGGACAAAATCGGAGAATGCGAAACTTGATTTTTTTCACATGCCTTGTTTTCGAAGGATTTAAACCACTGCACAGCTACTTTTGGTCGGAAAGCCACTTCTACACATCATTTCTAAACAAGTTAAATCCATAAAAGTCGTTAATAAAACAGTTATACACTGTTCTTTAGCTTTTGTCTACCATTAAATTTGCTGATTATGCATAACCGATCGATCATATAGTATATTACTATTGGTTTACCCCACCCACCAGTGCAAATTTTGCTTTTACCATAACCTCTATTCAGATGGACAATATGGATGGTAATGAAGATAGTAAACAGAATCAATGTTATTAAATGAAGACTGTGACAGAACAATAGAAGAATGCAGCTTGATGTAACTCCTATTTATCAAATGAAGGGACATGTGAGAGTGTTGTTTTGTTGCTACACGTCCACGGTAAACAGCCATGGTCATGTCGGGACGCTCAATTAACCTTATAAGGCTACTGCACTGTTTTTTCACTATTTCCAGAAACATTCCCAATTAACAGATATTTATAAGAGAAACAGATTGCTGAAAACCCCATTGAAAAATCCCTACCCAAACTGTATTTATTGACAATTAAAATTTATGCAAATTAGATTTTAAGCTCCGCCCACTTTTTCTTTTCTCCAGCTTAACTGGCATAATGTGATTTGGATTCCAGTTATTATTACCATATTCTAATGCACAATATTCAAACTTGTTTCATGAGATGATGTAACTTGTCTCACTAAATCTATTTTAAGGGAAAAAAGTGTAAAAAAATTCAAAATATATTTTTTTTAAATTTAAATTATATGAATGACTCAAATGACGTCATAAGAGTCCTTGCATATTTTTCAGCTAATTTAAATTTTAATTGCTTATAACTTTTTAACCATTTGGAATTTTTCCTTGCAGTTTTTGACATTCTTTTAGACAAAATACCAGTTATTTCCAGTGATTTCAATGCATGTTGAAAAACAGTACAGTAGCCCTTTTTGACACTATTGTTTGGCCGGCTTAGACCTCCTATGCGGTTAAGCAATACTAAGTGCACATACTTTCGCCAGTAACTGACAACTGTCCTTCCTGAATCAGCGGAAGGAGAAACGGAAGTAAGTAGCCGGACCGGGCATCGAACACAGGACCTCTGGCTCTTGAGTCAGATGCGCTACCGACAGCACTAACAGCCACCTCCCCAATCCACCCACTCCTCTGGAAAGAAGTCATTGTTTTAGCTCGCCTAAACGACCTTCAGGAAGAGCTATTGTTGCTACCCCGGTGTCGGCCTCTGCATTTGCACCCGCGTTCATGTCCACCTTTTGGGTGTTATAGGTTATTTAAACACCCATATCTCTTTAACCCATTGATAGCCTAAGTTGATACTTTCACTTATGCTAGATAATGGTCTTACCTTTTACACCCTTGCCCCTCAGTGATCTTGAGGTCTAAGTCATGGAATTGGAAATTTCATGTTAAAATATGGGATGCTCTTTAAGATTTTAGCTCACCTGTCAAGGTGAGCTTATAGTATAGCCTTGGTCAGTAGTCCGTCGTCGTCTTCCACACTTTAAACATAATACCTCCTGAACCATCTGCCCAGTCTTTATCAAATTTTATGTGTAGCATTGTTGGGGTGGGGGATTGACTGCATAAGGTTAAAGGGCAGATCAGATTGGAACTCTGGTTGCCATGGCAACATAAAGCTCCCATAATAATGAGAAAAAATCTTCTTCTCTGAAACCATGAGTCCCAGAGCTTATATATTTAGAAGGTAGCAATGTTTGGTGGCCCCCTACGTCTAATCTGTCAATCCATCCCCTGGGGTCCAAACTGGCCCAACCCTAGAGGCCCATTCTTTTATATAGGGCTATATAGCTAAAGAACCTTCAAAAATTTTCCACTCTGAAACCATGAGGTACAGAGCTTACATATTTAGTGCGTAGCAATGGTTAGTGGTCACGTACATAAATCCTGCCAACTATGCCTCTGGGGTCCAAATTGGCCACCCCTAGGGGTCATTAGCTCCCATAGACTTATAATGATAAAAAATTTTCTTCTCTGAAACCGCGAGGTCCAGAGCTGATATATTTAATATGTAGCAGTGTGTAGTGGTCCCCTACATAAACCCTGCCAACCATACCCCTGGGGTCCAACCTGGCCCCATTCCAGGGGGGGGGTCATTTGTTTATATAGGGCTATATAGCTGAAGAACCTTCAAAAATTTTACTCGCTGAAACCATGAGGCCCAGAGCTTACATACACAGTATGTACCAATGGTTTCAGTTCAGTTCAGTTCAATTCTATGAACGCTCCCTAAGTGGCTCAACGGTTGGCAACTGTTGCAATGGTTAGTGGTCACATACATAAATCCTGCCAACCATGCCCCTATGGTCCAAATTGGCCACGTCCCAGGGGCATTAGCTCCCATTGTCTTATGAAGTGAAAAACTTAAAAAAAATCTTCTCTGAAACCATGAGGCCCAGAGCTTAAACATGTAGTATGTAGCAATGTTGAGTGGTCCCCTGCATAAATCCTGCCAACCATGCCCATGGGGTCCAAACTGGCCCCACCCCAGGGGTCATTTGTTAATATAGGGCTATATAGCTGAGAACCTTCAAAAATCTTTTCTCTGAAACCATGAGGCCCAGAGCTCACATATTTAGTATGTAGCAATGGTTAGTGGTCACGTACATAAATCCTGCCAACCATGCCCCTGGGATCCAAATTGCCCCACCCCCACCCCGGATCAATCATTGACTCCCATAGACTTATAATGGGAAAACTTTAAAACAATCTTCTTCTCTGAAGAGCTCAAGTATTTCTTTAGAATGTAGCAGTATTTAATGGTCCCCTTCATAACTCCTGCCAATCAAGCCCCTGGGGTCCAAACTGACCCCTCCCCAGGGGGTCATTTGTTTATATAGAGCTATATTGCTAAAGAACCTTCAAAAATCTTCTTCTCTGATACCATGAGGCCCAGAATTCACATATTTAGTATTTAGCAATGTTTAGTTGTCACGTACATAAATCCTGCCAACCATGCCCATGGGGCCCAAATTGGCCACATCCCAGGGGTCGTTAGCTCCCATAGACTTATAATGGGAAAAATCTTAAAAAATCATCTTCTCTGAAACCATGAGGCCAAGAGCTTACCTATTTAGTAAGTGGCAATGTTTAGTGGTCCCGTTCATAAATCCTGCTGAGGAGATTTACAAAGGCTATTCATAAGTATGTTGCACTGTTTGTGTTATTATGCATATGGTAGTCTGCTCTTTGTGCCTTTGTTTCGGGCTTCTTATACCTTCAGAGATCAGTATTGTAAACTGAAGCATGTTTATGCTAAACAAAGTCATCAGTATAATATATTTCTTGTTGCAGTTCAGTTACTGACCTTCAAAAATTCACTTCAGATTTTAAGGCGGAATAAAGTGGGTGGGGTAATTTGTATCATTTTTTAGACCTAGATGGCTTTACATTCAAGAAAATTTGCCAAATTCAATCTTAAGCTTCTTGATTCAATTCTGGCAGAGGCAGAATAGGTTTTTAGAAATAAAACTCACAGCAATAATGTTATGTCATATAAAACATTACAAATAATAGGTATATTTAAGGCGCAAATAGGCGCTTGTAAAAATGCAGAAAAAAATATATTTTGCATTATCCAATTTCATCCTACTTTTGATATGTCATGTGTGAATGTTAGTTCTCAACAAAAATGCAAAAAAAGCTTTTGTTGCAATTTGTTTTGGGTTTAGGGAAAAAATCGCCAGTTTGCCTGGACTATTTGGCTGTCTTTGATTTTTGTTAAACAAGACAAGCAAAGCTAGGTTTCAAGAACTCATAAAACAGGCATTTGAGCCGCAACACGATAAAACCAACAAAGTGGCATGTACGTCCAACGAAGACTCTGGACAGCCTGGGCATCTGATTCGAGTCCTAGCTGTCCGCGTGGAGGTAGCTTAAACCCTACGGTACGCATGTAGCGCACAGCCATGACTCTGCTCATACTTGGCGTGCCCAGACTGATCTGAGTCTTTGCTGGGCGCACACGCCACATTGTCTTGTCGTGACGTGGCTCAAACATACTGTTGCAATGTCCGCGTTAGAAATGAAATATCAGTGGTATAACAACTTGCTGCATTTGGTAAACAGAAAATAATTTTACAGTAACATAATGTGTCTTTTATGTTTATACATTATTGTCGGAACAACTATTCGCAAAACACCCCTGTATGTCAACTGCATATTTAATTGTAATTTGAATCCTACCAGATTTTATTCGTTGTGCATACAAGTATCATACATGTACTTGATCGTTACAAATTTATAACGGAGCATACGGCTCCTTCTTTCCTGAGTACCAATTCAAGAAGACAGCTGTTTCAAACAGGGCTATAACACTGCGTTCTATTTCAGATGTTGCTGTGAAACACATTTCTATGACACAAAGGCAAGTGTTGTCGAATGCGATGACGTAACTTGTATATAATTAATGACTTCTAAAGCAGGACCAAATCTGTGAAAACATGCAACCAAATCAATATAAATCCGGTTACTGCATCTACTGTATTTGGATTAAGACACAAATTAATTGGTTTTCTTCTTTTTATTGGAATAAAACTACTTGAATTTCTATATATGTTCGTACATGTATAAATTTGAAGGAAATGGGTTAAAATTCTACAACATACACAGACGCACATACACACACACAATAATATAATTATAATAAATAAATAAATAAAAAAAGTCAAACTGTCACTAAAGAAATGTACTTTCAAATTATCGTGGGGAACTTATTTTCGTAGTTATCAATTTAGAGGTTTTTTTATGTTTCCAGAGTAAATACCCCCAGACGCTTCCAGATTAAGACAAACATTATGCCTCACACAAAGGTTTAAAAACCCTGATACATATGAACACTTTGACAACCTGATAAGACTATTCCTTCTTGTCATTAACAACCTGTTGGTGGTAATGATTAATCGAAGTCGTTCTGATCTCGTATGTCTTAGATAATAAAACTTTTTTTCTGGCGTCATCGCCAAAATATTGAACTGCTTATAGCCTGATTCTAGAACAAGATAACGTTTTCTCTGTGAAAGTTACATAATGGGAGATAGAAGAAATAACTGGTGCTAATTCTGAAATTACTATAATGTTAGTTCTCCAAACATATGATGTGACCCCTCAGGCGGTCTTCAGACGGTTCTAATGAGATGTCACAACATCTGTTTTCTTGGAAAACTAAGAAAAATTCAGATTCGCCTTATCTCGAGTTATGTGTTAGCTGTCTTGTCGCAAAAACTATTATGTTTCGTCTAGATTTTAATCTGCACTTGAAATGTCTTCAGATGTCTCAAACGACACTTTAGAAATACTAAATCAATCCGCCTTATATCACATTACCGTAGTATGCCTAAACTTTGCGCCAGAGTTTGCTGATCAGACAGTGCGGTTTATGATCCGACAGCTTGGTCATTAAAATATGTCATTTCGTCAGCATTTTGGATGCAGCCTCAGGCGGTAAAATAAACATGTTCCATCTGAGAAAATTTACAGTAATTGATTGAGTACGGTGTCCCAGTGGTTTTGATAAGCATGGTGTATTGTACTAGTCTTCATGCTAGGATTCTAATCTTTCCGAGTTGGGAAATTGATTTTAAGTTTGTTTCCATTTTAATTAAGAACAAAATCGATTTTGACAGCAATTCTGGCTGTAACTGGCACGTTGGCGTGCAGGGTTTATAGCTAAATCAGACAAAATGTGTTGTTATAGAATATCCTGCTTCAATAGCTTATGTGGCTAACAGGAAGAGAGTCGCCATTAAAGTGTCATATTTCACTCAATTTCCTCTAATATTAATGAAGCTAGTCATGACATGTTCTGTGAGAAGTCCTCATCTGAGCAGCGATACACAAAAAAGTGTGCTTTTGGCATATGTGAACAGCAGAGACTCAGCCTCCGCATCCATCCCAAACCACAGAGGGTTCGCATTTCTTACATTCTGTGTATGGACCCTTGAAATACTCAGACAAGAAAGCTAAGAACTTACTGGACTGCACATCTTTGCAAACGTTTTTGGGTCTTTGCTCTTTGCACACACGTTAAGCAACTTTTTTCTTCGTATTTTTGGAGCTCATTTTATGGTGCTTGGTAATGAACAGGACAACATAAGCATTGCATGCCTTGGGCATCAATCATCATAAAACTCGTAATATTATAAGATGGATCAATATCTTTGGTACTTTATGAGTGTAGAACATAAATGCCGTATTTACTCTAAATATTGGGACACCAAGTTACATTTATGTTTTCTGACCATATTTCTAACAATTTAAAACAACTTTTGTATCCCTTTATTCGCCTTTTCTGTACAAAGTATCCCTTCCAAAATGAAGCTTACATTGACAGGAACGCGTCTTTTTAGGAGCAAAGCTTATCTTATAAAACTGGCCCGATTTAGAAGGACCCTATGACCGCTTCTGTGTCGGAACCCGCAACAAGAATAACGTTCGATGAAGTGCCTGTTAATAAAGTTAGAGCTTGGCCAGGTTCTGATTTTAGTAGACAAGGTCATTATATTTTCCTGTTGTTGAAACAAACTATTACTTTTTATGAGACAAGTCAATATTTTTTTTTCAGAATGAAGGACAAAAATCAAGAACAAACATGTTTATTAGTACAGACTGACGTTTAAAATATTCCTTTATTAGTTATGTAAACCTCTTAATGCTTGCGTTCTATCAAAAGACATAGGCAAACAATGCAGATCCAGATCAGACGCCGCAGAACGCGGCGTCTGATCAGGGTCTACATTATTTGCATTAGACAAATGGGCATTTCTCCTTAAAATAAAACAAAAATGATAAAAAATAAACTAAACCACACACCCCTTAACTTGACAAATGCACACATCAATGATAAATATTAAGAGGCGAATCCACTACGCAAATATGGGTTAAGTACGTATTATTGGCTAAGGTTATGAGATCAATGTCTACAGACACATGCTTGCAATGCTCCAGATAAGAAGGAGTAAGAGGGATAATTCAATGATAATTTTCTGTTTTCTCCACACTAACATATACTGTGACCTCTCGTTAGAACCGTCTCGCCAAGATGGTTCGTATGAGGGGTCAACCATATGTTTTCATTAAGAGTTAAGAAAAGATAACTCTGAATAAGCCCTTATACCCCTTCTTATCTGTGTTGAATAGGCCGAGGCAAGAAACTGCCCCTGCAAGTAAAGAGGATATCGTAAAAAAATCTAAAATTTATAACACCTTAAGAGTATCATAATTATCTTAAAAAAGAAACTGTATTCTTTGATATAAAATAATACTTTGAGATATGAGTGTTTGATTTAAGGAGAGCCAACTGTTCTCAAATCCATTTGCACAATAATTATAACAAAGACCTTATTAGTATATATGTATCCTTTTCCCTTCAGAGGGAACCCATTTGGACGTACGTTGGTTGCCAAAAACGTAATGTTGTTTAGCCTCGGCAACGCACATGTGAGAAAATCAAGTCATGCTTACTGAACGTTAGGTGTCACCCCCCCCCCCCCCCACACACACACACACACTCCCAACCACAGCCGCTCCGGGTTTTGCTCACATGTGCTTAACAATCTGCTCCACATAAGATAACTATTCTTGAAATGGCCGTAAAACACCTATCAGAAATAAATAAATGAGTAAGTAAAAAAAATCAAACAGATGTAAATTGGTTGCCGAAAATATATAACCCCTTTTCGCCGAGGATGTAGTATCAGTCAGTGCTGTGTGGAACCTCTTCTTTTAGATTTTATGAGAGAAAACAACAATTCAGGGACTATTTGAGAAATATCGAGTAAACAAAGTTCATTTTATGGTCTGTGTTTAACAGTAAATGTCATCTGTGGCCGACAGCTCATCCATATTAAAATACAATAACTACTTTGCTTCTCTGGAAATATTTCCACTTCAAAGCGATGTGTTTGACATGGCTGAAGACACATCTTTTGGTCTGAACAATCTAATGATTCCTTTGCTCCTTCAAAAGACATAGGTTGTGGGGCCAACTTGAAATAGCCTTATCAACGCAATTTCATTTAAATCGAATTACATGCCTGAGCCGCGACACGAGAAAACAAACAAAGTGGTTGTTCGCCCAGCGCAGACTCAGATCAGCCTGGGCATCCGCCCAGTCTGCTCAGCGTCTTCGCAGTGCGCTTAAAGGATAGCTAAGGGTCTCAGCTACCTCAAAGCGGACAGCGAAAGCTATGATCAGACTGGGCGTATGCCCAGGCTGATCTGAGCCTGCGCTGGGCGCCAATCACTTTCTTGGTTTTCTCGTGTCGTGGCTCATTTACATTGTTTAAAAGCCAAAAGTCCAGTTTTATATGCCAAACTGTTTGTGTTTCTGGCATTCTGGTATAAGACAGATAAGAGTTGTATTGATTTTGTTCTTCATGATGTTTGTTTATTAGAATCGATATCGCAATCCATTTACGTGACGGCTATTTTATATAATGGGCTGTTAGATAAGCGCTAGCAAGGAGCCATTCGATCTTCTAAGACATTTGTTTTAATCTTTATCTCAGCAATATGTAAAAGACACGGTAATAGGAGAAAGTTATTGTTCCTAAAGGTCGGTATATGCTCCAGCATACAGACAACGTTGAAACAGATACGTAATGATATTGACGCGATTTCATGACGTTGCTTCGACGCGTTGATACGACATTATCTTGCTGCAGAGCTAAAGCAACATCACATCGACAAAGGGTAAATTAGGGTTGGGAAAAGCATAATTCATATGAAAGTTACTTCAACTTTGAGTAGCTTAATGATAGTCATACCGAACATACTGAAAAGATCAGCCTTATAATGCAAATTTCCACATGTGTCAGACGCTTAGATGTTGTGTTGGAATTACATGTATACTTCTACAACCACGACTACTCCTGCATTGTTTAAGATCTTGAAGTTTGAATCAATTTTTGAACAAACGCAATTTAATACTATTGCAAAAATTCTCACCTGCCGGGCCGCGAGGCGCAGTCAGAAGCGCGTCTGACTCAGGAGCCAGAGGGCCCCGGTTCGATACGCGGTCCTGCCGCTTACTTTCATTCGCCCCTTCAGCTGGTTCAAGAAGGGCAGTAAGCAGTTACTGGCGAAAGTATGTGCAATTAGTAGCTAGTACTAGTTAACCGCTTAGGAGGTCTAAGGTTGCCAAAGGAATGGTGTGGCTAGCTTAACTGTCCGTCCCCACACGACCATAGCTGTTTACCGTGAACGTAAAGCAATAACACAGCAAATTTTCTCACCAAAACTATTTTGTTTTTGTAGTACTTATGCAAAACTGGGAACGTACTTAACGGTCATCTTATGCAGTGCCCTGTTATTTAGATAAAGTTAAATCAAAAGTTATTGAAAAACGGTAATGTATAACTTGCATCGGCTTAAGCAAAACTCTATTTTCAGAATTGTCTACACGAAATGAGTTGCGACACAAGAAAACCAACAAAGTGGTTGTGCGTACAGCACAGACTCAGATCAGCCTGGGCATTTGCCTAGTGTGAAAGGAGTCTATGTTTAGTGCTTAAATAGTAGCTAAGGGTCTAAGCTACCTCCATGCGGACAGCGAATACTCTGATCAGACAGAGCGGATGCCCAGGCTGATCTGAGTCTGCGCTGGACGCACGACCGCATTGTTGGTTTTCTCGTGTCGCGGCTCAAATCATATCTCTTCAAGAGTCCTAGCTGTTTGTTGACACACTCTTACTCTGATAAAAGCGTGTATTTGCAATTGTGCATATGTAAAATGCAAACACTAATGCGCGACCACGACAGTCTAGTTCTGTCACTGAAATATCCTTGAGCAAGAGACAATCAATGCAACACTAGAAAACGAACACAGTGGCATGGATGCCCAGCAAAGTCTCAGATCAGCCTGGGTTTCTGCCCAGTCTGATTAGAGTCTTCGCTGTTCGCATGGAAGTAGCTTAGACTCTCAGCAACTCTTTAAGTGCACAGCGGAGACTCTAACACACTGGGCGGATGTTCAGGCTGATCCGAGTCCTTGCTGGGCGCACATGGCACTTTGTTAGTTTGTTCTCGTGTCGCGGCTCCAATATCTTTTTGATCTTTCACATGAAGCATCCATTATTGATAAATGCGATTTTATGGTGTCGGAGCAAGGTTTTGCAGGAACCTAGGGATTTCTATAGTTAATTGTATCCAAGGGCAATTTTAATAAACCATGTTGTCTTGGATCAATATAAACAGAGCATGCACGTTGTTGAAGCTGTGTGACATATACTGACGTGCATTGCCCAGATTCAGCAAAATAGACCGGTTAGAAGACCCTAACGTAACAATTGTCAACTTGTGACACAGACGGAGTCCGACGTAAATTGCCCAGATTCAGCAATTTAAGCTGGTTAATAGAGGAAGAGTTAACGCGTTTAAAAAAAATAATAGATAAATAAAACAAATAAATAAATAATAAAAATATAAATGAAAAATCGATTTACAAAGAAAGGGTCATAACTTTTAGATAACAATAAAATTTTGATTACAACACTCATTTTTCATAACTAGATAGCAGCTAAAATTTTTGATTATAATGATATTTAAAAATATTGTTCACAAACATAACTCTGGAAAAGTAGGAAAAATACCAATTAGAAATTCTTTTAAGTGTACATTAGTGCAAAAGAAAGTACACGAATTTTGAATACCGATATTTTTCGTGCTTTTCAATGCAAAGGCATTAAATTTTGTATGCCCTTTGACTTATTTTTGCAACGTTTTATAATTATGTGGGGTAGTGCATCTACAAGTCATGGTCATTTTCTATGTCTCCTTCTGGAAAGCTCCTTGGCCTAGGGGTGTTAACTCTTCATAGACAGCACCTCCTCAAAACTGCATGAACTTTCTCACTGAGATGTAGTCAGTCTGGATGTACATGGTCTTCTTCATTTTATTTACTGACTGGGCTTGTCGTGCACATCTTCTGGCTGGCTTGCGTACGCTAGTGTTTTTGCTAATACGAGGTCGTTAAAGGTTGCAAACTCAAAATGTCTAAAGCCGCTTCATTGCAGCAATGCTAAAAATGTCTCGTTAGTTTTGCAGTGTACCCATTGACATTTAGTGCACTTGTTGTGCCCTGGAAAGTGATGTCTGTACCGCGACACGATAAAACCAACAAGATGACATGTGCGCCTTGCGAATACTCAGATCAGCCTGGGCATCCGCGCAGTCTTATCGAAGTCTGTGCTGTCGGCATCAGGGTAGCTTACACCCTTAGCTACCCTTTTGGTGCATAGCGAAGACACTTATCAGACTGGGCAGATGTCCAGGTTGATCTGAGTCTTTGCTGGGCGGAAATGTCACTTTGATGGTTTTGTCGTGTCGCGGCTCCTTTAATGAAACGTCACAGCCCATGGCTACTTTGAAGCCAAAGTCTGTGGTTCTATCGTTTAATCTACCGATCTGTATAGAAAGACAGCATTTCTCAAGTATAGACGTATAATTATTTTACAAGATTGATTAGCAGCATTCTTCTTGGATAATGTAAAAGCAGAGCAACAACTTGCTGTTGACGATAACAAATAAGATGCATGCTTTGAGATCAGTTCTCGGCTTATGTTCACCAGGAACGAAAAAGTGTGTTTGTACAACCAAATACCTTTGTAGTAGTTTGCGGATGGGCAGATTAAATATTAATTCAAATAGTCGGACGGGGGATAAGGCAAGTGTTTCCGATGACGCAGTCTAGCTATTTTGCCAATCTGAAATAAGGATGTATTTTTTATCGATCAATACCAAGGCTATATCAGAACCTATAATCAGAATATACTCTCATTATAAGGTTGTTAGGCTGTTGAGAAATTAAGCGTCAGCAGAACTAGAAATATTTTCACTAAGAACCTTTAAAATATCAATAGTAGTCTATGTTATAAATGTAGGTACCAAGGATAATGCATCATGGCATGCCATGCCCATGCAATGAAACCAATGGAATAAGTAAAAAGAAAAAAAAAACATATACAGTGGAAACAAAACGAAAAGGAAAAAAAAAAAAAAAAAAAAAAAAAAAACATTACTTCTCTCATATGGTATGTTTCCATTTTCTATACATATCTAGTTGGCAAAATGGCACAATTCACACGACTGAATAGCGAAAGGGAAAACCAGGGCTTAACGCATATGCGAAAAGCAAAAGCTCAGATCAGGCTGCCTGATCAGAACATTTGCTGTTTGCTTACACCTTGCATGGACCCTGAGTTATCAAGTGACACAAAGTGAAGCCTCTTGCTCTATTGCCTGGATTCTTAGACAAGTTTGATTCTTTTCTCTCTCAAGGTATGTTAAGCAGCATATTTGCATGATGCGACTCATGTGTTTTTAAAAACATGCAGACACACCTGTTTAGCTCAGCTTGCAATAATTTCATTGGGTCACCTTAGTGAAGTATAAAGAAATACTGGCGGTTGTGGTATGCGCAAACCTTAGTCGACGCTTTTGCGTATTCCCAATAGAAGAACAGTGTTTAAATACGCAATTTTCCTCGCAACATTTAGCCTTTGTCGAGACAAATGGTTTTGCCACATTGAAAAGTAAAAAAAAATAGGCAATGAAAGTATGAAAAGAACAGTTTGTCGGTAGTAAAGTTTATTTGAAATAACTGGATTCGCACGATGCCAAACTGGTGTAATCAGGAGAATAAAACGTACTTCTTCAATGAATACCGCTTGGTATCGAATTCTTTACAACTCAATCTGAGACGGAGGTATTTTCTACCACTATAAATTACCATATTCAATTATTCAATTTATACCTTGATGAAATTATGTCGTTGCCCTGAGGTATTTGTCTGACTCTGTCACTGTATCGCTTCTCTCCAGACGCTTAATTAACAGACGCTTGCTAATCAAATATCAGTTCGCATGGAAATGAATAAAGTAGATGACGGCAATGATCAGAAATCGACACTTTCCGATTCCGCACCCTGCCCTAAACACCAAATACGAAAGGAAAACAAAACAAGAGGGCCATGAGGCCCTGAATCGCTCAACTGAGCAATTTGCAAGGTGTTTTTTCTTATGTCTGAAATTGTCAAAATACGAGTCTTGGGTCAAAAGTCAAAGAAGGACCATGACCACTTGTACTCACAAATCTTGACATGTACTCATTAAGACAACCATATATACCATTTTTAGGCAAAACTTTAAAAATTTCCATGAAATCTTATGTTCTAGCATTTTCCCATATTTGACCATGCTGCAAAAAGGTCAAGGTAAACCCAAGGTCACCATTTGAAGAGTCTTGGTAGCACTCTAGTACTCAATGCTACTTACTAATTTTCAAGGCCATAGGTGTATTGGTTCTTGAGAAGAAAATATTAGAGGTTTATACCAAAAATGGTAATGGCGGCCATGTTGGTCATGTGACCTGGTCGTTTGACCAAATTTTTGTTCAATCAACCCCTGGAAACTCTGTATGAAATGTGTTTACAATTGGCCCTGTGGCTTTTGAGGAAATTTTGAAAATATCAAAATATCAGAGATCTGTGTCAAAGGTCAAAGAATGACCTTGGCCTCTTGGGCTCATAATTCTTCATGATCTCATTAAGGCGACTGTATATACAATTTTAGGCCAAAATCTTCAAAACTTCCCATGCAATCTTATGTTCTAGCATTTTCCCATAATTGACCTTGCTATAAAAAGGTCAAGGTCAGCCCAAGGTCATAATTTGAATAAACTTGATAGTACTGGAGCACTCAATGCTACATACCAATTTTCACGGCCATCGGTCTATTGGTTCTAGGGTAGAAGATTTTAAAGGTTTTTACCATATATGGGCGTGGCGGCCATGTTAATCACGTGACCCAGATCGTTTGAAGAAATTTTCGTTCTCTTAAACCTTGAAGGCTCTGTATGATATTTGGTTACAATTGGCTCATGGGGCTTTTAAGAAAAAGTATGAAATTCTCTAACTATGAGCATTAAGAGGTCAAAGGTCAAAGAACAACCTTGACCTCTCGTACTCATGAATCTTCATGTACTCATTAAGATGACTGTATATACTAATTTTCAGGTCTAAATCTCCATAACTTTCGATGAAATATTACGTTCTAGCATTTTCCCATATTTTACCTTGCCGAAAAATGGTCAAGGACAACCCAAGGTCTTTACTTTAAAAAATCTTGACCAAGTTTCAAGGCCATCAGTCAGTTTGTTCTGGAGAAGAAGTTTTTTAAGATTTTCCCATGTATTGGCGTGGCGGCCATGTTGGTCATGTTACCTAGACCGTTTGAATAAATTTTCATTCCCTCAGCCCTTGGAAGTTCTATATGAAATTTGGTTACAATTGGCCCAGTGGTTTCTGAGAAGATTGTTTAAAATTGTCAAAATATGAGAGACCTGGGTCAGAGGTCAATGAATGACCTTGACCTCTTGTACTCACAAATGGCCATGTACTCATAAAGATTACTGCATATACCAGTTTTCAGGCCAAAATCTTCAAGACTTTTCATGAAATCTTATGTTCTAGCATTTTCCCATATTTGACCTTGCCGTAAAAAAAGTCAAGGTCAATGCGAGGTCATTATTTGAACAATCTTGATAGTACTCGAGTCCAAATGCTACATACCAAGTTGCAAGGCCATTGGTCTCTTGGTAAGAAGATTTTTAAAGATTTTTTCCATATATGGGCATGGCTGCAATGTTGGTAATGTGACCTAGACCGTATGAATAAATTTTCCATTTCTCAACCTCTAGAGTCTCTATATGAAATATGGTTTCAATGTGCCCAGTGACTTTTGAGAGATTTTTCGAAATTGTCAAAATATGAGAGTTCTGGGTCAAAGGTCAAAGAATTACGTTGACCACTTATACTCATGAATTTTTATGTACTTATTAAGATGACGGTAGATACCAATTTTTAGCCCAAATCTTCAATGGTTTCTAAAATATCTTATGTTCAAGCATTTTGCCATATAAAAGCACAAGGAAGTAAATTTGACCTTACCGTGAAAAAGGTCAAGTGGAACTTAAGGTCATAATTTCAACAATCTTTGTAGTACTCGCCTACCCGATGCTACATACCAAGTTTCAAGGCCATTGATCTATTGGTTCTGGAGGAGAATATTTTTTAGGTTTTTACCATATATGGGCATGGCGGTCATTTTTGGCATGTATCCAGGACCGTTTGAACAATTTTTCGTTCCTAAGACCCCAGGAGGCTACATATAAAATTTGGCTACAATGTGCCATGTGGCTTTTGAGTAGAAGTCGGACGACGGCGACGGAATATGGAGCCTGCCTATCCTTTTAGCTCCCCCAGAGCGTCTGGCTCAGGTGAGCTAAAAAAAAGGTACACAAAGCAAACCGATACAAGCGAAAAAATAAAAGATCAGCTCTTTCTCATAGGATGGCCGCGAAGCTATCCGTAATAATATACAGAAAGTCAAAATAAGAGCAACGTATAACCATGGATTACTTGCTTTGGAGGGGGGTGCCTAGTCATCCTCGTAGAGTGACATTTGGAAACATTAAATTGCATGAGCCATGCCTCTTCCCAAAGTGCCAATCTATTCAAATCATCTTGGAGTATCTGTTGGTCTTCAGACCGTCTAATATTTCTATACAGGACACAGTCATCAGCAAAAAGGCGCACTGTTGAGCTTATGTTGTCTGGAAGGTCATTAATGAAGATTAAGAATAATATGGGCCCTAACACAGAACCCTGGGGGACACCAGACAACACGGGGAGAGGGTCTGAACAGACACCATCCAGAACAACTCATTGTGTCCTTCCACATAGCCAGGCTGAGATCCACCGGAGGATATCATTTTGGATACCATAATACTCCAGTTTATAAATCAATCGTCTGTGGGGGACCTTATCAAAAGCCTTGGCAAAGTCCATAGTAATAAGGTCTGTCTGTTTGTGACCTATATTATGGGCTCTGTCTAGGTTTACCTGCAAATCATGGATGAACTGGACCAGTTGGGTCTTGCATGATCTACCACTTCTGAAGCCATGCTTAGACTCAACTAAAAGCTTATGGTCCGGCAGATGTTGTATGATTCTGCTCACGGGAATGTGCTCCAGAGACAACAAATACAAGTCAAAGAGACCGGCCTGTAATTGACAGGGTCATACTTTTCTCCCTTCTTGTAAATGGGACCCACATTAGCTTGCAGCCAGTCATCAGGTACTCTAGACTGGGCCAAAGACTGATTGAAAATGCAGGCAAGGACCGGGGCAATTTCAGCACTGCATTCTTTTAACACACGTGCACTTAGGTCGTCTGGACCTGAAGATTTATGGGGGTTAAGACGGTCTAATAGCTTTTTGACCCCATTAGGGTCAATGAATAAATCTCCAATTTCTGGGTAGGGGGTTGGTTATATAAGTCCTAAAGAAAGAGAATTTCACACAAAAATCATGCCCTTTATTACGCCTTAGCAGGGTAGCTAAATCCTATTTAGCTAGTTTTCACGGAGTAAACACAGATATACATAACAAACAACTTTACGTGTTCGCAATAAAGTTCTATTCCGTGTATACACAGTAAAATAAACGGTTTGTCTTGAGTGTTGCTCGTTTGGTCAAAAAGTTTATTTGTCTGAGTGGGTGGATGTGGGAGTGGATGAGAAGAGAGAAACGGTGAATGGAATACGTTCGATACGAATTAGCAAAATATAATCAAAAGAAATGCAAATATGAGGAACTAGCACAATCAGATTCCATATCCCGCCTTCAAAATTAAAAGGGAAAATAGCAAATATATAAAGTGACAGCAGTTTAAGAAAGTATGGCCGGTAAACAGAATGATCAGCTCTTTTCCAAACAGATGGTTTTTCAGCTACAACACGTGAATGGAAGCATGTACATGGCCAACAAGAACAAGTAATGATAGGGAACCCACCCAGGGTTCGAGGTTATAAAACTTGAGAATAATCTGAAACTCAAAATAAAGCACACTGATTGGCTGCTTCCGAGCAGATGCTCGGAAGCAGCCAATCAGTGTGCCTTATTTTGAGTTTGAGAATATACTCAAGTTTTATAAGCTCTGGGCCAAATATGCAAGGCACAGTCCACTGTTGACAAACGAACAAGCATTAATATAATCAATTATATGCAAACAGATACAGGTAGTTTAGCAAAGTGGAATTGCAATAGGCGACTTGTATTTGAATGATCGGAACTTAGACATTGATGAAAAAATAGCTTCGCGGATGCAAATTCATATTCATTAAGATAAATTTAAAAGCCGTTAAATGTAAAGTAATAATTGGTCTACTTGTGATCCTTCTATCGCATCAGACAGGCACTGTTTAATACATAAATGAAAAAAGCGAACTGCTACATGTATCCTATCAAGACTGTCACACGAAAAAAAGCCAGATAGCAGAGATACATCGTCTAAACATTGAGGATCTTACACGAGTGATCATTTCATATGAATATTATGAACGAGCCTTCGGCGAGTTTCATAAATTTCATTTGAAATGACCATGAGTGTAAGATTCTGTTTATCATACGACCCTTTGAATTTGGACTTTTCAAAATGAACATTACGATAAAAAAACGCAAACGAGGTCATAACGAGTTTTATGACACGACATTATACACTGTATAATAGCGACATCAAATGATAAAAAGAATTATGTGATCTTGTTTATATGTGTATCTACAGTATGATTATGGATTTCGAAACTGAAATAATTTCTTCTAGATATATGCATTTTGTCCTTGAACGGAAGAAATAGCAACTATACCAAAACTGTAAGTCCAACTTTGTAAATCGCAGAAATATTGACACATCCGAAATCGGTTGACAGAAATGAACCCCTGTGATCGAGAGTAGTAAAGCGTCACATATCTGTTATAATGCAACTGAAATGTTGTTTATCTGCGGTTCTAGTCAGAAGATATAAGAATGTACATGAACAATGTTATAGTCAATAGGGCTAGACACCAGTTCAACGTTGTCTCAGCCTGCACAGTTAAAGCAGGTGAGACATCAACAATCATGAATCGACACTGTCAGTTTCCACAGCCTGCCTCAAACACCAAATGGGGAAGATCAGAAGGAAAATGGCAAACAAAGTAAAACAAGACAAGCAAAAAAAGAAAAAAAAAACACACAAAAGGTCAGCTCTATCCCGGCATTCCTTGACGGTGTCGAAAATCATGCACAAAACAGTCAAAGATTGATAGAAAGCCGACAAACCTTGACAATAATAATGAACCACAACAGAAGCACAGCCTTGGAGCGGTCGGCAGTATTCAACCGACTTTAAATGTATGCGCAAACCCTCGTCCTGCGTGTTAAATCAGTCGGAATAAACATTTAATAGGCTTCTTCAAATAGGTATCACCTTATTACAGGTACAGTTTTACGTGTACTTTGGATAGGTAGTTACATGTAAAAGCAGGTGACAAACTTATAGATGTAAACATGTAAGCAGAATAGGCTGCATTAGAACTATTGATGTGCTGATGAAAATGCTTGCAGCTTAATTAATCGAAAGCAAGAAAGACATTTGTCAATACCAAGCATACTGCTTAAAAGAGAAATAACAAGAAGCCAGCAGACAGAGAGAGAGAGAGAAAGCGAAACAGATAGACATACCGATATAGTAAGAGAGAAACGGAAGAGTGTGTGTGTGAGAGAGAGAGAGAGAGAGAGAGAGAGAGAGTGTGTGTGTGTTGTTGTTTTTTGTTGTGTGTGTGTGTGTGTGTGTGTGTGTGTGTGTGTGTGTGTGTGTGTGTGATTTTGAAGCGCATATTTGAAAGTCATTGCGTTCTGCTAGCATAGAATACCATCGACATATTTATTTTATTGCAAGCCAGAACAATTATTTCTCAAACTTTATAAATGTAATTGTCATGTCGTTTTGAAAAGATAACAATCCATTAGCGCTAATGAAAGCGACGGACGTATCTCTTGTGCATAGCAGCACAAAACACAAATTAATGGAAATCTTCAAATTCGTTTACACAATTATAATCACTTTCAATTTGAATCATATTTCATTTTACGCAAGTAATAGAATTTTAAAAGCAAATGGTGTTTTGTAAAATGTACGGCTTTGGTTTCCAATTGATAACGAGCAATACCATTAAATGCAGCTATAGTATTTACTTTTATTAATCACACAGCATAAAGGAAAAGCATGGTTAAGAAAACAAAATACATACCGAAATGGACTGCATAATAAGATACATCTGAAACATGATAATCATCCATGTTTCGATATAACATTACATAGAAATAAACATAAATAAATTTTCAGAGTAAATGTTATAATAACGGAACAGAATCAACCCGAAGGTGCCTAGGTACATTTTGAGCCGCGACATGACAAAACCAGCAAAGTGGCATGTGCGCCCAGCAAATACTCAGATCAGCCTGGACATCCGCGAAGTCTGTTCAGAATCTTTACTTGCGCTTAAAGCGTAGCTAAGGGTCTAAGCTACATGTAGCTGCATGTGGACAGAAAAGACCTTGGTCAGAATGGGCGGATGCCCAGGCTGATCTAAGTCTTCGCTGGGCGCACATGCCACTTTGGTAGCAAGCCAACTCTTCCATTCTCATATTTGTCCCTTTTTCAGACGGAATAATTTTAAGACAATGAAATAGGATCAAGTCAGGTAAGTTCAGACGGCAGGTTAATTCAGACAGAGAAATGGTTTCATTCATATGTCAGTTGTTTGGAATTAAAAAAAGATAACTGGACAAACAGTGAAAATCTTGAAGAGACATTATCTGTGCAATGATTTGTCCGAATTTTCCCGCCGTCCAACCTTACGCGACTTGACCTTAGCTCCTTTCAGAAGCAAATGCTTCACTGTATACCATGAGCCCATTAATCACGATTTACGTAGTTCCGTAAACTAATGGGCTGTGAAACGACCAAACCAACAAGGTGGCATGCGAACCACGCACAGACTCATTGCAGCCTAGGCTTCCGCCAAGTCTGATCAGAGATTTCGCTGATAGTTAAGTTCTAAGTTACCTCCATGCCGACAGCAAAGACTGATCAGACTGGACGTATGCCCAGGCTGGTCTTAGGCTTTGCTGGACGCACATGCCACTTTGTTGGTTTTGTCGTGTCTCTTATGTACATGTATTATTTATGGAATGAATTTCATTTTTCTGAGGTTTATCGAAGTGTAAACTTCATTGGGTCACGTGCAAAATGAATGAACCCCGAAGGGGTTCATGTACACAAATTTGCTAGTGACCCAATGTAGTTTACAGTTTATCGAAGTGTAAACTACATTGGGTCACGTGCAAAATGAATGAACCCCGAAGGGGTTCATGTAAACAAATTTGCTAGTGACCCAATGTAGTTTACACTTCGATCAATCTGCTAGTGACCCAATGTAGTTTACACTTCGATAAATCTCAGAAAAATTAAGTTTATTGCTTATATTTCTATTGATTTCAACCAAAACCTCGATGAAAAATCATATATCAGCGCTAAAATTGAAACAGTAAAACATGTACGCGCAGTTTTTCTGCTAGCAGCGGAACAGCGTGAATGACATAATGGCGTCGCCGACGTCCAGTCAGACTGTACAGATCCATTTTTTATTTTGACGTCATTGACGTCGCGTGGCCCAATGTAATTATTGGAATGTAAACTACATTAGATTCCAATGGTTTACTAAAGGGCTTTTCAGTTAATACACCAAGAATGTAAATACAATCAAATACCCGATTGTAATCTTGAATTCTAACAGGACCTTAACGTTTTTCTCATTGAACGCATAGCATCGGAAGCGGCGTCGAGGGTTAATCTGTGATCATTCACGTTTCTAATGTCGAGACGTGCCAATTTCGTACCTCGATGACGTCGAATGTAAACAGTTTCTTCTGTCGACGTCCGCCTCAAAACTAGTCCTTCAGAAAATATTGTTATATACTTGCATTTTCATTTTGTCTAATGTTAGAATTCAGATAATTGACCTTACCCGTGAATTATGGCTAATTACCTAATGCCTATTGTGTTGTTGGGCAGATACGAGCATAAATTCACTTCGGCTCCGCCTTCGTGAATTAATATTTCAAGACAAGACAAGAAAAGACAAATTTATTTCACTCAATCCGTACAAATATGGCAACATGAGGAACAATGTTGAAATTGAAGATACGAGGCTAGATATACCCTGACACATACTAATATTTATCTTCATCTTCCAAGTACACAACACATAGCAAAAATACAATCAAGTCTTTTAACAATGAAAGCCATTTTTTGTAATACAGATTTATGGACGGTTTATGGGAGGGAAAGTTAGAGTTTCCAAAATATTTTTGACAAAAATACACAGCTTTCGTAAGGTTCCCTTATTTTTAGCATTTAATTGTGAAGAAAAAGTTATTATGTTAGGGTGACTAATAAAACGTGCATCAATAAATTGACGTCTTAAATTATTTAGTTCTTTACAGACCAAAATATAATGAAATCCATCTCCAGTACCTAAACTTTCTGTTATCTCTGAGAATTCTTCGCCATCTCCCAATTTCTACTGGAAGTCTGTGATTTGTTGTACGAAATTTTATCAAGTATTTCATGAGCTGCCCTAAAAAACGTGTTAATCAGCGATAATTCACGGGTAAGGAAGAAAACATATCTTAATTAAAATAAGCAGAGTCTAATGTGATCACAGTCATAGTTTTCTTTTGTTCATTGCTTTCAGTATTTAAAGACATAGATTCAGGAACCACCGGCAAGGGTTGAGTCTTGAACTGGGCGGGGCTACTGTCTTACTGATACAATTAATCCCTTTCAGCTGTATTTTTGATTAATATGAACCCCAGTCAACTGTCATCTATTCCCAGGTAAATCCCTCTGCAGGACCTACAGGCATTCAGATCAGTTATTGGATTTTTATTACCTCCATGAGATGCCCTTTTGTGTCTGGAGAACTACTGAGGTAAACCACTTAATTCTGCATTTTGTACTCCACATAGGCCTTTAATTCAAATAGTCCAGACACTAATCAGACGGCGCGTCCTGGGACGTGTGCATTTGGCATATCAATTTGCGAATCTGTTCTATACCTGGTAAAATGTCTGAACTATTCTAAAACTAAGACTGGCTTGTCATGGCGACATGAAAATAAGCAAAGTTTTGCTTCCATTAGTTTGGATTATTTTGGTTTGTTGCAGGTTCTCGCTGCATCTGACAACTCCTTCCTGATGTGCTTGTCTGTCACATTTCGAAGGACATGGTGGTTCAGCGGGGAGACGCCTGCGCTCGTGAGTTTATACGTAGGCGTCTCTTACCTGCTGTGGCTCGCGAAATGCGTCAGAAAGTGTGGATCGGAGAGGGGTGTTTGTTGCATGCCAAGACAAGCTCGTCACCCTGTTCCTTTCGAACTTTTTGGGTTTGCAACACTGAAGAGCTTAAATACAGAAACGCACATTTGTCCAATTACATTCGGTAAACGTACGGTTATAATTACTATGTAGTAACGGCAGATATACAGTAATGGGTCAACATAACATCGATGTACAGATCACTCTCGCATGGCCTTCTCGGTGTGAATGGTGATTTAATCATTTTTATAATACGACGTCGTTGTTATTCTGTGGATAACGTCTAGTCATAAATACATAGTATGACCGCACGTGTAATAACACTTTGACGCGTACACGTAACGTAATTGACAACGTCCGTGTCAACAATGCATTTTCTTATTGAATAATGTTCTTTTGAAGTTGAAAAAATCCCGTTTCAAAGGGTCATATGATAAACAGAATCTTACACTCGTGGTCATTTCATAGGGAATGTATGAAAATTTAAAGAGTAACTACACTTCAGGAACTGACTGACTCAGATCCCAAACCCTATCTCCAACATCAAAGGGAAAGATTGACAAAGACATCCCAACAAACAACAAATTACAAATGATAAGCCGAGTCAGCAGCTCTTTCCCAAATAGGGAAACTCACCGAAGGCTCGTTCCATAAATTTCATATGAAATGACCACCCGTGTAAGATTCTTTTTATACTAATTTTAATACATTTTTAAACAAAACTGTATGTCATCAATACGACATAATTCAGGATAAGTTCTAATTTATTTAGCTTTCAATTAGACACTATTCATAGTTCAATTCTTGTGGTCATTGATTATATCATTAGCTACCTTGGATACTGCATTAATATTTAAATACATTTTAGAGCATGCTCCAGTAATAAAATTAATATCAAATGAAAATAATTATATCCATGAAAGACCACAATGACAAAACCAAACCCAAGAGGAAGAAACAACAGAGAAACTCGAGAGACAGAACGAACAACACAGTTTCATAAAGACACACCCAGTCTAACAAAAATTCGCAGTAGAAAGAGAAATACTGAAACCGTTAAAAGTAACAACGCGTTTTTATACATGCGACCTAAAGTGCTCTGAAAACAGGTAGGCGTTCGGTATGAATATTGACATGCTAACTCAGTAATTTGACATCGTGAAAAAAAGTCATATGTATTTATTTTATTTTTTATCTTACATTTTTTCCGCAGACACATAGAAGAGAGGCGCTGTGGTCGAGTGGTTATGTTGCAGAAGTTTTACCGCAAGGCGAGTTTGAACCCGAGCTAAGGCCATCCGGCCACTGGAAATCTCTCTCTGTCAACTCAGTAGCAATTTGTTACCTGTATCGAAACAGGGCAGGAAAGGAGCGAAAAAAGAGGAATGGGCTTCGCCTTTCAAATGCTTGGCCCAAGGTAGAGCGCATATCTAACGCTCATTGTCCCAACAGTCACTAGGCTATGAGAAACTTTTACCATTTATCAATACAAGTACTTGTACTTTTATGTATACATGTCATAAAATTGCGAATAAATAAATCAAATAAAAGACATAATCATAAGGGGCCGTATTCATAAAACCACTTAAGTCGTTGCTATGCTGTTGCTAAGGCTAAATTTGTATGAAGAAGATTTCCTACAACAATGAAATTTGCTCTGGAAGAACAGTCTTTGAAAGACTGTTTCTCCAGAGCAAATTTCATAGTTGTAGGGAATCTTCTTCAAAGAAATTTAGCCTTAGCAACAGCATAGCAACCACTTACGTGGCTTTATGAATACGGCTCCAAAACACTAATTAGAAACAAGGTTTATGACTCAGTGCAATGTGTGCTTTGCATTCCAACGTGGCTGACATTTAGCTTAAAAAACAAAAGGACCATTGGTCCTGTATCTCACCTGGGTCCGTTCAGCCTCAGTAGTCTAGGGTAAGTTACTCTAAGGCCATCGGTCAATTGGTTTTGGTGAAAAAGATTTTTAAAGGTTTTAACCTTATATGGGCATGGAGGACATGTTGGTCATGTGACCTGGACGTTTGAAAAAATTTCATTCCCTTAACCCCCTGGAGGTTCTATATGAAATTGGGTTTCAAAATTGGCCCAGGGGCTTTTGAGGAGATGGTTTGATATTGTCAAAATGACAGAGTTCTGGGTCAAAGAATGACCTTGACCTCTTGTACTCATGAATCTTCATGTATTCATTAAGATGACTGTAGATACCAATTTTTAGGCATAAATCTTCAAAACTTTCCATAAAATCTTATGTTCTAGCATTTTCCCACATTTGACCTTGCAGTAAAATAGTCAAGGTCATTATTTTGAACAATCTTGATAGTATTGGAATTCCCAATGCTACATACCAAGCTTCAAGGCCATCGGTCAATTGGTTCTGGAGAAGAAGATTTTTAAAGGTTTTTACCATATATGGTCCTGGCAGCCATGTTGGTCATGTGACCTGGACTGTTTGAACAAATTTTCATTCCCTCAATCCCTGGAGGCTCATTATGAAATTTCGTTACAATTGGCTCAGTTTTTTTGTGGGGATTGTTTGATATTGTCAAAATATGAGAGTTCTGGGTCAAAGGTCAAAGAATGACCTTGACCTCTTGTACTCACAAATCTTCATGTACTCATTAAGATGACTGTATATACCAATTCTTAGGCATATCTCTTCAAAACTTTCCATGAAATCTTATGTTCTAGCATTTTCCCATATTTGACCTTGCCGTAAAAAAGATCAAGGTCAACCCATGGTCATAATTTGAACAATCTTGACAGTACTCAGGTACCTAAAGCTACATACCAAGTTTCAAGGCCATCGGTCAATTGGTTCTTGAGAAGAAGATTTTTAAAGGTTTTTACCATATATGGTCCTGGCAGCCATGTTGGTCATGTGACCTGGACTGTTTGAACAAATTTTCATTCCCTCAATCCCTGGAGGCTCATTATGAAATTTTGTTACAATTGGCTCAGTTTTTTTGGGGGGATTGTTTGATATTGTCAAAATATGAGAGTTCTGGGTAAAAGGTCAAAGAATGACCTTGACCTCTTGTACTCACAAATCGTCATGTACTCATTAAGATGACTGTATATACCAATTCTTAGGCATATCTCTTCAAAACTTTCCATGAAATCTTATGTTCTAGCATTTTCACATATTTGACCTTGCCGTAAAAAAGCTCAAGATCAACCCATGGTCATAATTTGAACAATCTTGACAGTACTTAGGTAACCAAAGCTACATACCAAGTTTCAAGGCCATCGGTCAATTGGTTCTTGAGAAGAAGATTTTTAAAGGTTTTTACCATATATAGGCGTGGCGGCCATGTTGGTCATGTGACCTGGACCATATGAATAAGTTTTTGTTCCCTTAACTCCTGGAGGCTCTATATGAAATTTGGTTTCAATTGGCCCAGGGGTTTTTGAGGAGATTGTTTGGAATTGTCAAAATATGAGAGTTCTAGGTCAAATTTCAAAGAATGACCTTGACCTCTTGTACTCATAAATCTTCATGTATTCATTAAGATGACTGTAGATACCAATTTTTAGTCCAAAATCTTCAACAGTTCCCAAGATATCTTATGTTCTAGCATTTTGCCATATAAAAGCACAAGGAAGCAAATTTGACCTTACTGTAAAAAAGGTCAAGGTCAACCCAAGGTCATAATTTGAACAATCTTGGTAGTACTCCCGTACCCAATGCTACATACCAAGTTTCAAGGCCATCGGCCTACTGGTTCTGGAGAAGAAGATTTTTTTAGGTTTTTACCATATATGGGCATGGTGGCCATGTTGGTCATGTGACCAGGACCGTTTGAACAACTTTTTGTTCCTAAGGTCCCAGGAGGGTCTATATGAAATTTGGTTACAATCGGCAAAGCAGTTTCAGAGGAGAAGTCGTTTGAAATTGTGGACGGACGGACGGACGGACGACGGACGACGACGGACGACAGAGCCTGACCATACTATAAGCTCCCCCGGAGCATCTGGCTAAGGTGAGCTAAAAAGAAGAAAGAAATTTTTCTACATTTGATATGTTTGTTAAATTAGGTGAACGTAAAGTAGCTCTACTAACAATTTTGTTATAGCACCTTCTGTAGGGCGATTTGAATGACCCTGCTAGTCATCTCACTGTGCTGTGGAGAAAACAGTAGCGGTTGATTTGCGTTTCGCTATATCGTTTCGTATCTACTGGTAACATATCTGATAAAGAGATATGAGCCGCGACACGAGAAACCCAACAAAGTGGTTGTGCGCCCAGCGCAGACTCAGATCAGCCTGGGCATCCGCCCAGTCTGATCAGAGTCTTCCCTACGCGCTTAAAGGGTAGCTAGGTATCTAAGCTACCTCCATGTGGACAGCTAAGGCTCTGATCAGACTAGGCGGATGCCCAGGCTGATCTGAGGCTCTGCGCTGGGCGCATAACCACTTTGTTGGTTTTCTCGTGTCGCGGCACAATTATAGCAAACTCAATTTCGCCGAGACTGCTCAGGAGCAGTAACTTTCTTTGCCGAAGTTCCATGCAACCCCGTTCCAGTACAGGATTTATGAAGCATTGTTTTCAAAACGATTCTAAATTTGCCAGTTGCTCTCACAAGAATACAGTAGTTTTCAAAGGAAGACAAAAGTAAGCATGAGAATCAAAACACAACAATAATTTTTGTTTTGTCGAATGGTAAAATGGAAGAGAGGGAGAGAGTTTGCGAGCGCGCGTGCTATTACGTGTGTCCAACAATAGCGGGAAACCGAAGTAAGATTGATTGATATGCATACTAATAGCTTCAAAAGTTCATTTGAGAAAACAAAACTGAAAAACTTAAAAATTTAATTGCGATGGCTATTGTCCTTTTTCAAAATGCATTAACACTAATGGATGTCAGACGCTTCTCTGCTGACCTAACAGCAGACTCAAGCAATAATGGAGCTCTTAAAATGTCTTTACAATTACAACTACCGGCTCTTAATTGAATCCAATTTCCGTCGTTATTATTATAGAAATTATAAGCATTAAAAGCAAAACCACAATACCAACAAAGTGGCATGTGCACCCAGCAAAACCCCAGATCAGAGTTGGCATCCCCAGCCTGACCAGGGTCGTCGCTGCGAGGATGGAGTTATCTAAGAAACTCAAACTTCCTTTAAGCGCACAGAAAAATCTCTACTCAGACATCTGAGTCAAAAAAGAACATTTATCTGGGCTATCCTGCGACTCAACTTAAGAGCCCATGGTGGTTCTAACACCCGCCTTGTTTAAATGCTCAAAACTTTGAATATACGCACTTCTCATTGGAGAAAAACACTAACCATGTATGATAGGTGTAGGTAGCTGCACGTGGAACGATAAGAGCATAAAAATCCGAAGTTTTTTTCCTATCACATCTTGTAATTCTTTCCTTTTTGGTTTTGTGGGGCGTAATATAGGATCTATCATATCAGTTTCTGGTCATTGCCGATCTTTTTAACTTTGAACATGGAACTAGTAAAAGCTGGCAATGAGACCACAATTGATGTTTTGACAATAACAAGATCTAGTGAATAGGAGAACAGCTAACCAAAAGGACACAGACGCTGATTATGACATTCCTTAAAAAAGGGCTATTTCAAGCTCCAACTGAACCATAGACCCAATCAGCTAAGCTGAGAGTTTTCTTAAACAGACTGCTGACAGGTTAGACACGGTGCGGTTGTGTTTTTTTCTCCGGGATCGTTTTATGAAAATAATTAAAAATAAACTGCTTTTTGGTGAAACCTTTTGACAGTTTCGGTGAAATAAGACTTTCTCTGTTCTTTCTTGGATTTGGAAGGAATATTGTCCCACCATTAAGTAAGAATCTTCTATTTTCTTTGTTTTGATAATCATAATATTGACTACAACTGAACTCTAACTGTTAACAAGGCATACGGCCATACTAACACTGCCCTGAGGCCGTTTAAATATTCTGTTTTGGTGAAAAGGATTAGTTGGACGACCCACGTTCGATTTTTACGGAAGCTTGAAAGGGTCATGGAAAAGGGTGGCCAATTAATGTCATAGATTTGAATTTGAAATTTAGTAACACTAGGACGTCGATGTTAAACAAGACATACTAATGGCAGCAAGGGAGCCACCTGATTGGTTTGTTACTGGTATAGAATCGTCTAATCGCTTTTATCCTTTGTGCGGACAACAGGACGATTACTCTGATGGTGACGGTGATTGGCGAATACAGGATAGAAAGCGAAGGAGAAGAGCTACAGGCAGCGTTGACTCACAAGCATTTTCTGTGCTGAATACAGAAGATAAACTTGATGTAATATTTGCTAAACTGGTACACATTGAGAACAAACAGTCCCAAATAGAAAAGCTTGAGCAAGTTATAAGTGCTTCGAGCGAGACTATAAATAAATTACAAACTACTTCAAACCCACATTATGATATGATAAACGTACTGAACTATAAATCTGTTGATTTAGAGGCGAGATCTCGTCGAAAAAACTTGATTTTCAAAGGCCTATTTGAGCTCAGAAATGAAAAGTGCATTGATCTAGTGTATGACTTCCTGCAGGACCAGTTCGGTTTAGACCCAGAATCTGTAATTATTGATAGAGCTCATAGACTCGGTCCATGGAAACCAAATATAACCAAAAGACCAATAATAGCTCAGTTCAGAGACTACCCGTCTGTAGAGAAAATCCTTAAAGAAGCATATCGTCTAAAGGGCACGAGGTTCGGTATAGATCGGGATTATCCGAGAGAAATAGCTAATGCAAGAAAAATGTTATGGAACAGGTATAAACAGTTACAACAAGAAGGTTCAAAAGTTAAAATGATATACCCAGCAAAACTGGCCGTGGGTCGGAGAGTTGTTGAAGATGCTTTTCCTGGTTGGCAAGAGGCCTTACAAGGAGCACGTATTGAGCCTACTGAATCAAATTCTGTAAATATTTGTAACATAGCTGCAAAACACCAGAGAGAGAACAAAGATAGGAGCCAAAGAAACCTGCTACGGGCTCAACAAACTGAACAAAATATTGGTTTAGGAAGCCGTAGACCGGGAGTGAGCTATGCGAGACTATCCCCAGTAACTGGACAACAAAGTCAGGGACTAACAGGCAAACGGCAGCCTATACAAAGTTCGGCGATGAGATATCTTGGCAGGGCCACCGGTTGTGGAATGAAGATCAACAGGAAACGCACACATCTTTAAACGAACAAACACACGTTAAAACCCGTCTACAGAAAGAGTACCGATTAGGAGAAGTCGTTCGGAACGCAACAGGGACTTGCAGGGTAATGGCAATCGAAATTCACAGAAAGAGACACAGAAAGAGCAAACTCTTATTCAAAATAGCAAGCAAGCAGATTCGTCTCATGGCAAAAATCAGTCCAAGACTTGCAAAGTAAGGATGACAGAACAAACAGATCAGAGGGAAACAACTAATAAGCAAGTTGATCGACAAAGTGAGAAGGACCAAAATGCCGGGCCAAAAATAGACAGTTGGAAGAAATCTCAGCCAAACCAAAGCACTAGCAGTGCGTATACACAAATTCAAATAGGAAGCTTAGTACTGACACTGTAATAAGCATGGAAGCAGATGTTGATGAAAGTGACGAGAACGATAATTTGTTCTACTCTCAGTATGTTGAGCGGATGAATAAAGACCAACAGCCTCTAAATGAGGCAGATCACGCAAAAGAATCAAATGTGTCTGTGACAGACCAAATCAATCACGCCCCTATGTCTCAGTTTCCACCTTTGCCAAGCAAAGTTACAATAAATACACCGTCGACAAGTAAAAATGATAACAATGTTAGATCAGTGAAACAACAAAGTGCCAAAACATTGACAACCCCAAATGCAAACAGTAAAAATGAAAGTGCAGAACGTGCAGAACAAAACTCAGGGTCAGAACCACATCGGGATGAACAGTCGATTTTAAATACTGTGTAGAACAGCGCGGAGAGCCTGTGTGCAGACTTGAGGTTTGCTATGGTAAACATTCAAGGTCTATCCGGAAAGTTCAGTAATAAACTTGAACTGATTGAAATTAAGGATATATTCGCAAACAACGATATAGTACTTTTTACCGAAACGTGGGGTAACGACCACACAATATTTACAGTCAGTGACTTTACACACTTTGAGTTAAACAGGACCGAAATTAAACCCAATAGTAAACGGGCATCTGGGGGGATCATTATTTATATAAAAAATTCACTTATTAAACACAATTTGGATATAAGTAATAGTGTGAGAAGGTTTGGTGATGATATGATGTGGCTTTCATCTCTCATGAGCATTTTTATGTAAAATGTGATTTACATCTGTGCCAATGCTACAATGTACCATCAGGTTCTAGTAGAGAAACCATGATGGAAGAAAATATGTTTGACAGATTGACGGAGCAAATAGTTCACTTGAAGGCTACGTCTGGTGAAAATTGTAGAATTATAATTTGTGGTGACCTAAACGCACGAGTGGCAGATTTAAAAGATTATGTAACAGACGATGATGCTCGCCATATATATGCACTCCCCGACGATTATGTTTCTGATAAGGAGATGCCAAGAAAAACTAAAGATACTGTTACAAATGCAAAGGGAAGCCTTTTGATAGATTTATGCAGGGTAACAGGTTTACGTATTGCAAACGGTCGTGTCGGGTACGACGCACAGGTCGGAGAGTGCACATATGTGGGGAGAAATGGTTCAAGTCTCATTGACTATGTTTTAGTCAGTCAAAATGTTGAAGATTTTGACAGTGTTACTATTGACACTAAGTATAAATGGGACAAAACTTTGCTTAACGAATATGTCACTAAACTTTCATCCTCTGAAACTGTAAATGCTTTAAACGGCATTCTTAACAGTGCTGAGAGGGGAAGCAATATAACTCAGATAGATAGTTGTATAGATGATTTTGTAGCTGTTATAGGTGGTGTATGTAAACCATTATTTGAAAAGAAAATATCACCTGTTGGGCAATATATTTCTAAAACCACGTATGATGAAACATGTGAATTAAACAGAATTATAGTTTTAGAAAAACTTAATAATTTTAGAAAAAATAAAACCGAAAATAATCGACTAGAGCTAGTTCAGGCTCGGTCTATGTATAAAAAGTCCGTAAGAAACTTTGAGTATACATGTTTGAGAAATAAAACTCAAAATCTACTAGAGCAAAAGCATAAAGATGCAAAACAATACTGGAAACTTTTGAAAGAATCACAAAACGTAACGTCGTCAAAATCTTTGACAACTAAGCACTTTTTGGACTATTTTAAAGCAGTAAATAATCCAGATGATCAATTTTATCAGGCCGACGAAGATATTTTAGAATTTAATGAAAGGTTTGTAAATTCAGAAAATGAAATAATGTTCGCCGAGTTAGATCGAAAAATAACGGATGCAGAAATTAGGAAGGGTATTAAACAGTTGCAAACAGGTAAAAGAGGGGGCCCAGATAAGCTGATAAATGAATTTTTAATTTATGGTACAGATACACTTGGGCCACATTTACAGAGACTGTTTAATTTATTATTTGATATAGGCTATTTTCCAACTTGTTGCTCTGAGGGTTATATAGTACCCATTCATAAAAAGGGAAATTTAAATAACGTCGAAAATTACAGAGGCATTACACTTCTTAGTGTTATAGGAAAGTTGTTCACCCGAATTTTAAACAATAGATTAACTCAATGGGCTGAAGATTATTACATATATATTGAGGCACAAGCGGGATTTCGTAGTCATATGAGCACCGTCGACAATATTTTTGTACTGCATGGTTTAATAACACATGTTCTTAATGAAAGCAAAAAATTGTACTGTGGATTTGTTGACTTCAGTAAAGCTTTTGACTTTGTGAATAGAGATATAATTTGGTATAAACTAATCAAGCTGGGGGTTCGAGGCAAAATGTTAAATATTATACAGTCAATTTATAAAAATGTGAAGTCAAAAGTAATATATGATAATAAGCTAAGTGAAAGTTTTGACTGCTATTTAGGGGTACGTCAGGGTGAGTGCTTATCCCCTTTCCTGTTTGCCATATACATCAACGACATAGAAGCAGAGTTAATAAATAAAGGTGTCAGCGGCGTTGATATAGGTCTGGTGAAACTTTTTCTGTTGCTATACGCAGATGATATAACTTTATTTTCTGATACGCCAGAGGGACTGCAGGAAGGGTTTGATGCTTTGAGCTCATATTGTGATAGATGGAAACTGAAAGTCAATTTGGCAAAAACAAAAATTATGGTTTTTAGAAAAGGGGGGTCATTGCCAAAAGATATGAAATTCTATTATAAGGGTACTGAAATTGAAATTGTGAGCAAATTTTCCTATTTGGGAGTTGTTTTTACACCAGGTGGTTCCTTTTCTAATGCACAAACAACTTTAGCAGGTCAGGCCCAGAAGGCAATTTTTAAGCTTAAAGGATATTTGAATAATGTATTAGAGTTAACACCAAAACATACTCTGGAACTTTTCGATAAACTAGTCTCGCCTATTCTTGATTATAGCTCTGAAGTATGGGGATTTTGTCAGGCGAAACAAATAGAACGGGTTCATTTACAGTTTTGTAAAAGTCTGCTAGGGGTAAAACAATCTACGCAGAATTACTTTATTTATGGTGAGCTAGGTAGGACAAATTATCAAACAAAACGACATTACAAAATAATAAAATATTGGTTAAAAGTAATTACTTCCGAAAACAATAAGTATATAAACTATATGTATAAACTCATGTTAGATGATATCGATAGCAATCTTAGAAAAAATAATTGGGCACGTATGGTAAAAAATTTGTTAGGATCATTAGGTTTTAACGAAGTTTGGTTACAACAAGGTGTTGGCGATGAAAAAATATTCTTAAAAATAGTAAAACAGAGGTTACTTGACAATTTCATTCAAATTTGGAATGCGGAAATAAATCAGTCAACAAGATCAAGATTTTATCGAAATATCGCTGTTTTCAAATTTCAAGATTATTTAGATGCTGTCAAAGTTAAGAAGTTTAGAAATGCATTATCAAGACTTAGGGTAAGCTCACATAGGCTTGAAGTTGAAACGGGTAGATGGAATAGACCTCAACGAATTGATTATGTAGAAAGAAAATGTAGAATCTGCAACATATTAGAGGATGAATTTCATTTCATTTTTGAATGTAGTGCTTATGAAAATATTAGAGACACATATATTCTTAGATATTTCAGAGTAAGGCCAAATAAGTTTAAATGTATTGAATTATTTACCAGTTCAAGCAATAACAATATGAATAGATTAGCTTCATATGTACTGAGAGCTTTTGAAAAAAGAAATTTTCTTTGGTATACTAACTAGAATCTGTAATATAATATACAAATGATAAGCTTCAATATTAACTACAGTCTCAATGGTGATAGAATATAAATATTTATGTAAGGTTTATTTTCTCTTTTTTCCTTCAAATATGTGTTTTCAGTGTAGACACAAAACTGTTTTGTTTGTTTAGGTACCCAAACTGGTGTTTGCTTTGTCACATACCCAGTTTGGGTGTTTTGCATGACAGATGTGCGTTATATGTAGTTTAGGGCACGCAACGAATAAAGTTACCTTACAAATATCCCGTCGGGTACGTGGGGTTTGGTCAGCTTTGAACCAGCGTCTATTCGATCATGATATCGAATCGACGCTGGTTCGAATGCTGGCTAAGCGTAGTGCCCGAAGGGATATTACAAGAAGAGTCAAACAGTTCTCTCCAAGTTTGCATGACAGATGTGCGTTATATGTAGTAGTTTAGGGCTCGCAACGAATTAAGTTTCCTTACAAATATCCCGTCAGGCACATGGGGTTTGATCAGCTTTGAACCAACGTCAATTCGACGTCATGATGTCAAATCGGCGTTGGTTCAATGCTGGCTAAGCATAGTGCCCGAAGGGATATTACAGGAAGAGTCACACAGTTTTCTCCAATTTGCATGACAGGTGTGCGTTTTATACAGTTTAGGGCTCACAACGAATTAAGTTACCTTACAAATATCCCTTCGGACACTTGGGGTTTGATCAGCTTTGAACCAATGTCGATTCGACGTCATGATATCGAATCGACGTTGGTTCAATGCTGGCTAGGCATAGTGCGCGAAGGGATATTACAAGAAGAGTCACACAGGTCTCTCCAATTTGCATGATGGATATGCGTCATATGTAGTTTAGGGCTCGCAACGAATTAAGTTTCCTTACAAATATCCCGTCGGGCACATGGGGTTTGATCAGCTTTGAACCGAAGTCGATTAGACGTCATGATATCGAATCGACGTTGGTTCAATGCTGGCTAAGCATAGTGCCCGAAGGGATATTACAAGAAGAGTCACACATTTCTCTCCAAGCTAAAATAAGGTCTAGTAGGGGTAGGTTGGGATATAGCTCATAGGAAAGACATTAATAGTTTTAAGTATTAATGATTATTGACTCATATATTATTCTGTATTTATTAAGGTGATATTATGCACTTATTGTACTACCTGTCACATTGTTTATATTTGTAATGCATGTATGTACATGTATATGCTCAAGGGCTACATAGCCTATAGCACTTGAATAAACATTCTTCTTCTTCTTCTTAAACACCAAACTGAGTAGATAGACACCAAATAACACATTGCAATTCAGAGCCGCATACAATAGCCTGTCAAGAGTTTTCATTAAAAGTATTGTTATCATTATTATTATTATTAATATTATTATTATTATTATATAGTTCCTAAGTCTTATTTTTATTTATTTATTTGTTTATGTATTTACGCTATGAAGACATGGTGCAAAATTAATTGGCGTTTAATGTACTTTTCACGTATGATCTCTGTGTTTAAAATGTGTTCCATTGATGAACGTGGGAGCAGAATTAGAGAAAAGTGTGCAGACTTTTCAGATGTGGTGCTACCGAAGGTGACTGATACTTGTACCAGGACTACGTGAGTGAGAGGATGTTCACAGAAAAATCATAGCATCTATTTGAAATCATGCCGAACTCTTGGACATGGGCAAATGGAGAATCCAAACTGGTTTGTCCATCACTAATGGTAATCTGGCATAGCAAATATAATCTTATAGTGTGTAGTGGGAGAAAAAGAATAATGGAGTTTGGTAGCACAACAAGGGTAGTTGAAAACAGAACACGGTAGAAGCTTGTAAAATTATGAGATAAACTAGACCAGACTAGCCGTCACGATGTGTATTGTTTCCCATTTCTGGTCATTGGCTTCTGTATTTCTTTTTAAAGTTCTGAGCATTTTTGTGAGGTACTAGGCATTTGCATATTTTCGTTTTCTACAACTGACATCTTCAGTGAGGATACTGTACAACGCTTATATTTGGCGGCAGCAAAATTTGGCGATTTTTTTATAAATGGACCTTTTGGCGGATTTTTATTTTGGCGGATTTGCGATTTCTGAAAAACAAAAGATTTGTGCTGACGTCATATTTGCCCCTTCAGTCCGAGCTCTACATTTTCATGGTGATTGCAATAATTACAAGTATTTCTATAAATTAAAATCATGTTAACTTTTGCCTTACCGTTTACAGTAAACAGATTTTCTGTTTCCTCTGATTTAATCAACTTGGCTTAAGTATTAATTTGTAAGGCATGCCTATTGAACATTTTCACACTCCGTTTCCTTCCGCTTGTTCTTTGGTTGGGATCTTCTTTCATACTAGTACATGTATATATGTGTATTGGCTTTGGCATAATGCTAGACGGAATATACCTGTATTATATGCTCAAAAATAGTTAATTTCTTTCACGATCAGAACTTTTAATTGGCGGCATTTTAATTTGGCGGTTTTCTTCTTTTCCGCCAATATCGCCAAAATAAAGTGACCGCCAAATATAAGTGTTTTACAATAGTGGTTGCTGCAATAGTAACAGCACCCCCACCCACCACATTTATGTCTAATAATGGTTATTTTCATTCAGCTTTATTAAAAAAATGATTATGTCAGTGCTCTGTATATGGATCAATGCCTTTTTCGGATTTGTCAATGGTTCCATAGTTTGCTACTTTGACCAGTTTGTGTAAGAACTGAACTATTGAAATGACTTTAAGTCTCTATGTACCGCAGATACAGGGTAAGAACCGGGCAATTCAATGTTTATGAGACATTTAGCTTTATGTAATGAATATAAAAATTGATAATATGTGATATGAGCAGCTCTATTCAGAGATTCCATCGAATATATGAATCGGTACAGGCGCACCTAATCTTCCTAATTTAATCATTCTGTGTGTTCATTTTACAAACACGCACTCTTCGTATCAGCCTAAATGCACGTGTTTGTTGTTTACAATACATTTTCCAAAAGGGCTAATTTGTTTGCAAACAACGGAAGCAACAACAGTATCAAGAATTGTTAATATTTCAGTTATAGCTTAAACGTATTGCATGACACGACCGATCTATCTAGGTTCAGTAGATGCATTGATCGTTGCCAAGGATATGCAAAACCTGTAATCAAAATATACGCTTGTTGAAGCATTAAGTTAGTGTTGAGAAAGGAAATACAAGGAGAACACGAATAAAAAATTGATATAATACCGTATATCAACCTGAACTCTCAGCTGCAATATCGGAATAAATAACTGATACGCGAAAGCTGCACTGAACGTTTTCAGTTTGCCTCCTTGATTTTGTATATTCTTCAATTCTTATTCAAGTGAGTTTGTCTCTGCGAACTGAATGAAAAAAGTTAAATCCGAAAGTATCAGTTTCGAATGCTATAGAGTCGAGTCCGGTAATTAGGACATGCCATTGCAAACAGCGAAAATCCAGATGAGACGGCTCATCATGAGCCGTCTGATCAGGATTATCACTATTTGCCCGATTAATTTCGCTTTAAGTTAAACAAGAATGACATATAAAGGAAACAATGTGACTGTCCAAATTTACCTGATGTCCGAATTTACCTGACTTCACCCTACCGCTCGCTCCACAGAGATTCATAATCTGAGCAAGGAATCTGCCACAAGATACTGGCACTGAAATTGCGACACATTGCAAGTAGGTCAATCACTAATCAGTAACACAGTCCCTGTCCAAAGTAGTCGCTGTTATTCAGGAAATTAACATCGTGTCATAAAAATCGTATGACTGCACTTGTAATAACACTTTGGCGCTTACGCATAACGTCATTGACAACGTCCATGTCAACAGTGCTTTTTACTTATTGAAATAATGCTCAGTTTGAAGGGGGCAAAATCCCATCTTAAAGGGTCATATGATAAAATGAATCTTACACTCGTGGTCATTTCATATGAAATTTTATCAAACTCGCTAAAGGCTCGTTTCATAAATTACATATGAAATGATCACTCGTGTAAGATCCTCTGTGTACGGCACTATTACTGTTTGTTTAGAATCGGAAAATTTCGATGTGTAAAAGTGACGCATATTTCTTTTTAGCACGACTTTTCGAAGCAAATACCAGCTTATGCAACATCCTTCGTGTGTATGGGCGTGCGCGTGCACCTGTGTAAAAGTATTTACATGTATCTGTTGCGTTTAGCTCAGTTGCTAAGTAAACCACACAGGCTTGAGTATCAATTTTGCTCCACAAATACATCTGGGGAAGGTCTACTGAAAGCAGTGATGCATATTGAGTCATAATCTATATTTTACGGTTGATTGAATATAGAAAATAATATTCACCCGTTGCGTTTAGCTCAGTTTCCATGTAACCGCAAAGGCTAGAGTCTTCAAACTTTCTCCATACGTCTGGGGAAGAGCTACTAAAAACAGTGATGCATATCGGGTAGTAAGCTGTATTTTATGGTCCAGTGATTTTGCCTTTTATCCCTAAAACGTTTTGCTGTATAAACATGATTGCTTGGATCATGACTCACTCTGACCCAAATGGAAACTTCAAACTAAACGTAATTCACAATGACCTTTATTAAACGGTCCAGTGATTTTGCCTTATTGTCCTGAGGTAATGACTCAGTATGACCCTACAATAACAGTAGGCCAAAGTGACCTGTATTTAATAGTCCTACTATCTCGAAGACTATTTGATGTATGAACATGTTTGTTTGGGATAATGACTCAGTATGACCCAAAGTGTGACATCTAACTAACAGTAGGTCACAGTGATATATTTTTCATGGTCCAGTGATTTTGCATCATTTTGCTCACTCTTTATTATGAATTAACCTTTTACTTCGATTTATGGTTTGGGCTAACACTGTGAGTGGCCTCATACTGATCGTAGGTCAGCGTGATTCCTATTTCACTCTTCAATAATATTGTCATATATCTGACAATATTTTACAGGTTTAAATTATTAGTAGGAGAACTGTTTATTCTGACAACTCTTAGTTCATTTCTTTTTACTTGGCCGGCATTGTCAATATTAAAATTGCGCTTGTTAAAGTCAAGCTCTCACAAAGTCGCGTTTTTTTGTCTTCTGACAATATTTATACAGAAAGCATTCATAAACAGAGAGAAAAATTATCCTGGTTATATTGTGGTCTAATGTCTAGTACTGCCGTTCTAAAGATTTTCAAGCTGTTTGCATATTAAAGTTTGGACATATTGTTGTCAAGACCATCAGGTTGGCATTTCAAATAATTTGCTTAAATATTCATAGAGTATATAAATTGCTCAATTGTCGAGTTCACTCGTGGCGCTATAGATGATACAAAGATTGCTCTAGAAAACTTGATGCAAATTTGAGACCATCTGTGTCTTGTTTAAAAACCACTGAAATGTGTATCATATTGACTGAACATTCTGCGCAATTACATCTGAAATAAATCACATAAGACGTTCTGCTGTTGAAAATGTCTGAAATAGGACGCTCAAATGATAAATAATACGATGAGAAAACTTTAAGAATGGAATTCGATATACTTGTCGCGTTATTACGTGCGTCGTGCGTGTGCGTGTGGGTGTTTCATGAGCGTTTGAATAAATTGTACTCTATATGTTTGATAAAATGGGAATGGTTTCCTTTTATGAACGACGTATGAGTAGTTTTGGGGATGTAAAATATAGGGAATAAATTAATTTCTGATTAAGTACTTATTTTTATCAGCACAGACACAACAAGACACCGAAAGAAGGAGTAGAACTCTTTGACTTGCATGTTTGTTTCGACTCTTTGGAGCTACTGTGTCTATGTACGATATAAAACTGTCCTATTTTCAGATAGCTTCCAGACATACACAGGAGACATTTATTACGTGATCAAATTACTGCTTACATTAGACCGGTTCTCTTGAGAATTGTGGGTTTGAATGTAATAAAAACAGAGAATTCTGCATTTAGTCAGGAACCTTCCTTCTAAAACGTTTCTTTTTTACCAATCTATTCAGAAGAAAATCAGTCAAAGGGGCATAGTTTCTTGTCATCCCTTTGTTTATTTATGTATACTTGCCGAAACACGTTTTGTTGTATGTTATTTCACAGATATTTTGCCACGTCATCTGTATTCCAATGTTCATGAACAGGGTCGTGGAACAGGCAAATATATGTACAGTGGTATTTTTTTCTCTGTATGTAGTTTTTGAAAAACTTTAAAAAAAAATAGAATTTAATATGAACACATGCAGATATTCCGCACTGCATAGGCCTCTACAAGAAGTGAAGACAAGCAGTCAGATAGTAAATCCATGCATATTTGTAACACTTGCAAAATACATAATTGGCTGTCAATTACCATCTAAGCAATATACATGTAAACGCATCCGGTTTTGAAAAGAAGGATGAGGTTGTCCGAGCGTAAAACCGGTTTAAACCTCAAGTTATTTGTTAATGAACGTTTAAAGGCGTTGCTTCTGTCGTGGTTTCTTTCCAACTGTACTTGTTTGTCCGCTTTCTGTTTGTCCTTGATCTAATTGTTCAGTTTTGTTGCCATCTTTGGGAAGAGCTATCCCCTTGACTTTTGGCTTGTAATGTTTCTTCATTGCTGTCTTAGCTGTAGATGTCCATTCCCCATTTGGTATCAGGGCAGGATGTGGAATTCGACTGAATCAGATCCTGATCATTGCCTTATTTTCTACTTTCAATTAATGAGCCGCGACACGAGAAAACCAACAAAGTGGTTGTGCGCATAGCACAGACTCAGATCAGCCTGGGCATCGGCCCAGTCTGATCAGAATCTTTGCTAAGTGCTTAAAGGGTAGCTGAGAGTCTAAGCTACCTTCATGCGGACAGCGAAGACTCTGATCAGACTGGGCGGATGCCCAGGCTGATCTGAGTCTGCGCTGGGCGCACAGCCACATTGTTGGTTTTCTCGTGTCGCGGCTCATTTATGTAATAGAACAGAGTAAGTTGGCCAACTTAACGCCAGGTTAATGCATTTTTTCAATACATGAATATGATGTCCTGAACACAATGAAATGTAAGTCCCTTATAACAATAAAAATATGCCCTGCAGGTTGACCTTCAATCGACAAATCGACAAATATATACCGAAATTCTAAATAGTGGAACCTCTGAAAAATAACGCTAAAACTTTGGAACCAATACAATGCCAGACCACAATCTCACCCATAATACACGGAAAAAGTCCAGAAACAGCACATGATAACACTAAAGACCACATCCTAAGATTAAATATGAAGTCAAGATGACTATAAAGTGTATGTGTGAACACTATGTCCCTTACCATATGCTTGTCACTAAAGGTGTCAAACTTATGCTGTCTAAGCCTGAAAAGGGGCACATTTATGTCTCTTTTTAAGTTAATCAGATTATCTACATACTGATTCCCAGCTGCATGCTAAACAGTTTTCTAGATATATAGTTAAAATTCTTAATTCAGCTAGGTCTCTAAGTCTGAGTCTAAAACAGAAGGAGTGTTCGGGTTAGACATTGGCGTCCAGTAGCTGCTAAGTACTGACTATCACGGGAATGACTCCGTAAATTACTGAATGCAGAGTTATCAAGCTTTAACAAAATATCTTATATATCAAGAACAACAAATACACAAAAATCAGCTTCTTATGTCAAGCGGTTCAGAAGTTGGAATAATGCCAAATTCATACAAGGGGCATCACTTGGTAATTTTTTACACAATTTGTCCAAATGTTAAATAGTTCTTGCATATCTCACCATCAACCTCTATTATGAAATATCATCATCTTAGACCAAAAGTTTTTGAGTTAACAAGTGTAATTTTATTTTCAACACAGAGGAGGTAACTCTTATTGTACATGGTTGACCGGGCTAAAGAACATATGATCTTTCCATATATGAAATTTCAAAACCCTATGCCAGGTGCGTGCAACTATAATGGTTACGTACCGCTCAGCCAGTTAGGGAACGTCGTTACGAGAACTGAAAAAGAACAGAACTGCCCAGTGGTTCTTGAACCCTGTAGCTGCATAAAAACTGACTATCAAGGGAAAAACTCCATAAGTACTAAATGCAGCGTAATCAGTCCTCCACCAAAATATTTAACATATCGAACACAATATATTAACAATCAGCTTCCTATGTCAGAAGTTAGAAAAATGCCAAATCCAAACAAGGGGCGAAACTCAGTCAATTTTTAACGAAATTTGCCCAAAATGTAATCAGTCCTTGCAGATCTCACCATCAACCTGTATATAAATTTTCATTATCCTTGCTCAAATGTCCTTTGTCCTTTAAGATCAGAGAATATATTCTGAGGAATCAGAAAATTTTGAGTGGTTTAGATTTTTATTCTGGATCATCATTTTTTTTTAATCAGGTGGACCCTTTTTTTATACTAATCAGTCTTTGAATCGACTGTCTTATTAAAATTCAGCAATTACAGTACGCTTTCCTCCGGCTTTCATCACCAGATATTTTCAAGGTTACTGATGTGGCTTCAGTAGCCAAAGATTCGAAGTATGGCCCATGTTCCCTCTTTTGAATGTAATCTCTGCTTTGAAGGCACTCTTTAAGACTGTAATTCGAAAAGCTTTGCTGCACATGTGCAAACCTTGTGTCGTCAAGTGAACTAATCTACAATTATTTTGACCCAATTGTTAAACATTTCTTGACTCTCAGATGTACATGGCTGACACAACAATTGAGTCGCGACACGAGAAAACCAACAAAGTGGTTGTGCGGCAAGCGCAGACTCAGATCAGCCTGGGAATCCACCCAGTCCTATCAAACTCTTCGTTGAACACTTAAAGTGTAGCTAAAGGTCTAAACTACCTCCATGCGAACAGCGAATACTTTGATCAGACTGGGCGGATGCCCGGGCTGTTCTGAGTCTGCACAAGGCGCACAACCACTTTGTTGGTTTTGTCGTGTCGCGGCTCAGTCATGACTTTTCAGACACGTACTCTCAACAAAAATATTTGCAGTGTTAAGTTTACGAAGGACTAACGTTCCGAAGACCGCATTGTTTGCATTAAAGAATGCATGTGGACTTAAATATTGCGCGACAATAATATAAAAGAAGAGAACTCCGACAGTCTCTTTCTGAAACCGCCATAAGTTTTACCATACACAGAGAAAAGGACGCAAAACAGTGTGACAATACATGTCTATTCTATTCTATTCTATCCCATAACCTTACTAGGTCGTTGGGGCACCACAGATGACTTCCAAACAATCCCATTCCACCTTGTCCTGTCTTCAGCTGCCCTTGTTGAGCTGGCATTCCTGTCCACTCCTTGATATTGTCTTCCCACCTCTTTTTCTGTCTACCTCTTCTTCTTTTTCCTTTCACTGTGCCCTGAAGATTTGTCTTTGCTAAACCAGAAGACCTTGAGACATGGCCAAACCACCTTAGTTTCCGTTTCTTGACCAGCGTCAGGAGTTCATCATATTCTCCAATGGCTGCTTGGATCTTACTGCGAACCTCCTCATTCCTTATATGGTCCTTGTACAAAATGTTCAGTAACCTTCGGTAGCATCTCATCGCAAAGGCCTGCGTTCTTTTCTCTAACTCTGCTGTCAAGGTCCACGATTCACAGGCATACAAAAATAAGGAAATGACAAGGGAGCGCATAAGTTTCACCTTTGATCCAAGAGATATGTTGTTATCTCTCCAAATTGGTTTCAGCTTGGTAAGAGCTGAAGTGGCTTGTGCAATCCTTGAGAGAACCTCCTGTTTTGAGCCATCATCTGAGACAACTGCTCCAAGGTATTTGAAGCTGCTTACAGTACCAGCTTCTCCCCCTTTACCTTGATCTCCCTCTGGATGCCATCTGCGCTGTTCGTCATCAGTCTGGTCTTCTCAGCACTGATCTCCATCTTATATCTTGTGCAGGTTTGGTCGAGACTTTCAACTAGAGATTCTAGTTCCTGCTCTTCTTCAGCTAGAGCGTCTATGTCATCGGCAAACCGCAGATTGGTAATGTTTCTGCCGCCTATGCTAACCTTTCCGTCATGTTCTTCCAGAGCATCAGACATGATCCGTTTGAGAAAAATGTTGAAGAGGGTGGGTGACAGAAGACATCCTTGTCTTACTCTAACTGTTGTTCTGAACCATTCTCCTGTGCTACCATTTATCAGGACTGCACTTGTAGCCTTGTCGTATAGCTGCTCACTGGTGCGAACTAGATTTGCACTGATATTGTACTTCCGCATACGTGTAGCATTCTATTTTTCAAATTGTATTGTCAAGAACTGTCGAATATTTGCCTTCGAATTAATTAACGCAGGTCCACAGGGGAACACTTCAGATCAAAATAAAGGGAGAAATGTCAGGTTTACGTTTGCTCTGGAAAGTCGATGGCATTTATGAAGAAAATCTATGAAGAAAACAATGCACCAACATTTCACTAACGTTCAGTTTTACAATCTAAAGCTTTTTATCATATGACGTCGCATCTGAGAGTGTAATAAAGCCATGCATTAAAAACGATGAAAATATGCAAATTGCGTAGTAACGTTATGCGTTAACCTCTCTAACCCGCGTTTTCTAATGGCGAAATCGTGACCTTTTCTGTAAATTTGTTAATAGAACGCGATTTTAGTGCCATATGATATATAGAATCTTGCATTTGTGCTCCTGTATTATTGAATTTATCAACTTCGTTGATAAATTCAATAATACAGGAGCACTCATGTAAGATCGTCTATATAATGCCTTTATTTCTGATACACATTAAATGTTCAAGTTCAATGTTCTGTTATTCAGATGTAGCCTGCACCTGTCATGGAGCGCTAAAACAGTAAGCACACACGAAATACAAGAGAGGCCAGAATTTAACTCATTAATGACGCATGGATTCTACATTGCCTATGAAATGGATGAGCCGATTCATCATTTTAGGGGTGTCTGGTAAAGTTTCACTTTGGTTTCGTTGACAGAAATGCTTAAATTTTAACCAAACAGTGGAGACCGTGACAACGCGGCGTCTGATCTGGGTCTGCACTGTTTGCCTGTGCCGTAAGCATGAATTGGTTAAAGAGCGTTTTCTTTCACACTTGTAACGGAGAGGGCCATATTTACAAAACTTAAAGTTGAAGTCGGTCATTCTTAGTATGCATTTTTAGTGATTTTTTTTTTTTTTTTTTTTTTTTTTTTTGAGCTGGAACACCTCGTTTAAAAAAACAAACAAATGATACGACGAATACGTATGGACAGAGACAGAGATCAACTCAGACGGATTGTAATGGGCATTTAATATAGCGAAATTTTCTAGATGCGAAAGTGATTTGTTAGCAGTGCAGGAAAAAGATTCTTGTTCTCGCACATTGAAAAAAAGGATAATATAGATGGCGATTTTGTCAACGGAATTTTGTTACCTTTACTTGATGCCTCTACTGAGAAATTGACCAAGATTGTAGGCTTATTTAATCGAAATAAGGTATATAAAGATCAATTTTTAATTACATGTCCGGCGATACTGTCCCTTGAGATGCATTTTTATGATTAACTAGTATGTGTATCAAGCATCTCTACAAAGAACTAACTCGGTAAACTGCTTATCAGTACAGTTTCATTAGCGTGTACTTTTGATGCCATCAGAATAGTACGCTACTATTGGAAAAGGTTTTAAATATTATAAGATGTGAATTAAAATTTATATTGCTTTCAACTTTTTTCTAAACATTTCAGTCCTTGACTTATCTTGGTAAATGTGCCAAACAAAAACATAATTACAAGAAATGTATCTTTAAAATGCATATATGAGCCGCGACACGACAAAACCAACAATGTGGTTGTGCGCCCAGCGCAGACTCAGATCAGCCTGGGCATCCGCCCAGTCTGATCAGAATCTTCGCTGTCCGCATGGCGGAAGCTTAGACCCTTAGCTATCCTTTGAGCACTAAACGAATAGTCTAGTCAAATTTGGCGGATATCCAGGCTGATCTGAGTCTGTACTGGGCGCACAACCACATTGTTGGTTTTGTCGCGTCGCGGCTCATATACAATAACCTCACGGCTGGTAATGTCGTAAGGGGCGATCAAAAGTTATGCATATTAAATCCTTACGAGAGTTTCCGGACATGAGCAACGGGAGCGAACAACAAACAACAAACATGTCACGTAGGCGAATTTATCATTTATTATGATGCTCTCAGGTAAATATTCCAAAATCGGACAATGCTATTCCCAACAATTAGCATTTTTGCGCAATCGAAAGAGGTCACACAGATTTATAACAAAAGAGTGTGTCTAAAAATCCAGTTCTCCTGGATGAGGGGGGTTGTTGATTTATCTGTTTTGACCTTGAAAACGCGTGTTTTAGGCGTAAATTTATATGTTTAGTGAGACAAAAATAGTAACTACGAATATTTTTTTATGTCTTAATAGAAAGTCATTAAAATTCGGTTTATAAAGGTTGATATTTTAAAAAATAGGAAAAAATTATGATTTACGAGATCGACTCTCCCTTACGGGTCGGTTACCCCTTACGGGTCAATTTGGTTTATGTTCTGATTATCCAATAACCAACGGAATACTCTTAAAGTCTCTGTTGATGGGTCTTGGTAAAACGCTCGAGCATCATTCAAACTCCAAAGACACTTGAAATCATCCCATTTTACAAGCATTCATGCACTACCTAGTCACTTGTAACCATGGTCCTCCCAGTCCCAGTGAGTAACAGTGTTTTTGATCCCTGCTAAAAACCCAGCACTGTGGGGACATTCAGTTGTTATATGACGCCCCCCCCCTCCCCGCATTATGTTATATTGTCATTGCACTACCATGTTTACCTATATATATATATGAAACCTATGGTATTTCTTCTGCACTGCTCTATCCCCCGCCCTCCTCCAGGGCAGGTCACAAATGCCTAGTGCATTAGCTCGAAATAACATAATTTTGGGACTATTTAAAACAGAGACAGCATTGTTGCTCGCAACCGGTTCAAAACTGGTACGAGAATCACCCTGTGGCTGTTGAGGTGATATACATCGATAGCTGTATTTCCATGGCTTGGAAATTAGAATCACAGTAAATAGCCAACCAGTTGATTCTTTGTAGGGTGGCTCTGAAATTGTATGAAAGAAACCAATCAATACTGAGCAAACAGATAGACGTTTGTACATTTCCTAATCAAGCTAACATTTCCGTGCAGTGTTGACCCCTTTACACCCCACTTATATATAGTAAAACTGGGGTTTACATGCAGGGGTTAACATGTTTCTTATTTTCTTCTAAAAAGATTATTGACACTTATTAGAACCGCTTCTATTTGGAGGAAAAGAAAAACAAAGAGAGAAAAAAAGAAAAATAATAAAACACTGAACTGAAAACAGTCATTTTAAACAATTTAAATTCGTAGTATGATGCAGATGCATGTTCGCATATAATGAACACCAAAGCAAGTGTTGAATGTAAACGTTATGTTCATTGTTATTTTGTTCACTTTTCGGCTCGAGACATGACCTGTGCTGATCATTTTAGGATTCGATCGGTGTCACATCGTGCATCAACATTGAGAATATTTCTGTTTTTGGGAACTTATCTTTTATGATTTTTTTTCTCATTGAAATGTCTTATTTGCAAGTGCTTGACCTGATTTGTAACACGGGCAACACCCACAAAAACTAAATGTCTCATTTCAGATGGTTAATTATAAAAAATATCCTTATTTTTGCCCCAATGGTATTGCAATAATTCGTCTCGTAATGGGTAATCGTCTCGATAGGGGCATCCGATGTCGTAAGGGGTAATAGTTACCAAAAGCTCGTCGCGGTAACAATGTGGCACCAAAAAGTTAACGCTGGTTGATTTTGCTTGAAAGATAGTGGGGAAAGAATACAATAACCTACAACCATAAAGCAGTTTAGACCATTTGTTGTAAAGAATACCCGTGAAAAAAAACACGAAAACTGATTACACGGCTACACCATATATGGGAGAACCTAGATTACACATCAGCTATTGACTGTCAGACGTCTGATTCTTTCGTTTCTTGTGCAGAAATGATTATTGTTGGGAATCACATTCTCCTTTTGCCTATATTGTGTTGCGAAGCAGTAAAAACAGATAAAATATTGGTACTTATGTAGCGGTTGCCATAGTAGTTCGCTCCCGTTGCTCATGTCCGGAAACTCTCGTAAGGATTTAATATGCATAACTTTTGATCACCCCTTACGACATTACCAGCCGTGAACCTAGTCGCGGGGTAAGCAACTTATAGGAAATATTTAAAGGCTCCAATGTCACGTTATAGAACTTTTATGTCAGGTCAATGTTAATCAATTGCAATTAAACTGCTTGTAAGTTAGTGTTAGCATCAGTTTGCAAGGATCGAGTTAAATAATTGAGCGTCCAGTTTTGAGTTTATATAAACCCATTTAGCTCTGGTGGACGCATCTGTCCTTATAATTAACATGAGTCAATTTGTCAATTAATGGGTGTCTGGCTTAGTTTAAAGAAGAAATACCCATTTGTCTCATCACAACATTGAAGACCCTCTTTACGTTTTAAATAATTCCGTTGATGGTGGGATTCGACCCGCAGTAGCGCTAGCAAATTAATCCAGCGCTGAGCAGACTGCGCTACCGAGAAACCTATCTATAGCTGAGCCGCGACACGTCAAACCCAACAAAGTGGCATTTGCGCTCAACAAAGTCTGAAATCAGCGTGGGCATCAGAGACCTTGCTGTCGGCATGTAGGCAGCTTAGACTCTTAGATACCATTTAAGTGCACAGCAAAGACTCAGATAAGCCTGGGCGGATGCCAAGACTGATCTGAAAATTCACAGGGTTACGTGCCACTTTGTTGGTTTTATCATGTCGCGGCTCAAATGTTACAGAATTCTCGGCTATCGAAGATGCTGGGGAGCGGATGGTAAAGAATCTATCTCCCCTAACAGCTGTATTTTGTGCATTTTCTGTGACTAGGAATTAGGTTTGACGATGCTGAGGATAAAATAAGGCAAAATAAACGATTAAGTGGAATTCAAGACCTCTCTGAATTATGAATATATTTTACCTAATTATTGATACGACAGTATCATGCACTTTTCCAGTGAACTTTACAACATCATCATTACCGTTTTATTACGCGCCGACCAACATATAGACGCTCAAAAGGATAAATATTTCTATGTAACAGTCGGAAATTCTAGACATAAAATGTTTTATGTTGTAAGGTTGAGCCACAGTCTTTATAGATTATTCTAGAGATTGGAATTCTTAGATGATTTACGATTACAGAAATGGAAATAAGAGAATTAATGACGGAGCCCAAGCTACTAGGGGCTTAGACTAGTTTAAAGGGCACAACACCACCTATATCTTCCAAATAGGTCGACACGTCACTTCGACAGTACAAAGCCAATAACAGCGCGGTGAGAAAGAAACACAGAAAAAAACGGGCAGCTGTAGAATGTCAGGTGGCGGCTTTGCCAGCATCATTGACATGGCACATTTTAACGAAACAGAAAGCAAAGTGGACATCTATATAATATTCGACCATAATGTTCGACTTACAATAAACCGGTACACATCAGAATTTTCCGTCTTTGTGCGATAGTGGTGTAAGTTACAAAGTATGGCGGTGCTTGACATCATATTCAGAACGTCATTCGACGAAGACCTCTTGATTAACTTTTCTAAAACCGGTAAAAGTTAATTCCACAAAAGCACTGGCTTGCATAAGTATCCACCCTTGCGGATGTACATTGCTTTAGTTATTTTGTCCATGTGCTTTTGATGCATTGTATTAATATAGGGATCAAACATGGTTTTTCATGCATTAACGTTTGCCAGGTCCCGAGGGAGATGTTGGAAGCCGAGGCCGAAGGCCGAGGTTTTAAACATCCCCCGAGGGACCTGGCAAATGTTAATGCATTGAAAACAAATGTTTGATCGCTGTCATTGCATAATTCAACGAATTATTCGTTAAAAATTTGAGAAAAAACTTGGCACTCTATTTTGTCACCGTTTAACAGCCAACGCGCTGGTGCATCTGTTTACTAATATTCGTCTTCCGGGCTCGAGAGCATTAGTTCTATTCAAAATGGCTGCCATCATCCTATTCAACCTCATTTCGGAAAAGTATCCAAGATGGTCGTTGTAGTTGATGCAAAATAGATGGTTAATTAATCAACAAAAAGCAGATACCTTGAGAAATAATTTCCATGCAGAACAAGCCTGATCCATTCATATATCATCCTGCAGTTCTTGATTCCTACTGAAAGCTTAGGATGCATGTTTTCTTTAACACTTATTTACTCTCCATTTGGCATCGTAATAATGAAGACAACATGGCTTTGAAATCCGTGTCGGTTCTTTATGACGTAATAAGAGTACAAAGCATGATGACGTCATTAGAAAACATAGGTAGCACGCGACCAATTATTGTAAATTAACCGAAAAGGGAGAGGCAAGAGTGCATGGCGGTTTTTAGTGGCCCCGCACAAGCATAACGAAAGTTGTGTCATCGTGTTTCAACAGCGCGAGAAAAACATTGTTGAAACACGGTTTTCGCCTGTTGATGCACGGCTGTTAATACCTCTCGGCACTGCTTTTTATGCAATAATATATTTTGGTCTTCTCAAAGTTGACCTAAACTGGTGTTACACACAGTGTACCAAAGTTTTATTTTGGTAATCACCATAAACACAGAACTTCAGGGCCCAGTTGTTCAAAGCATCGTTAGGCTAACGAGCTCGTAGCTTTTCACATTTTTTTCAACAAAAAATGTTGGCATATTTGAATTATCAATGTTTGAAATTTTAACGTGACGTTAACTAACGACGTCGTTAGTTTTGAACAACTGGGCCCTGATAGCGAAAAATATATAAAGCAGGCACCCGGAAAATGACGAATGGACTCATCCAATTTAGTAGGATAGAAGAGTCTACTAGACATAAATGATCCGCGACACGAGAAAACCAACAAAGTGGTCGTGCGCCCAGCGCAGACTCAGCTCAGCCTGGGCATCTGCCCAGTCTGGTCAGACTTTTCACTGAGCCCTTACAGGGTAGCTAAGGTTCTAAGCTGCCTCCAAGCGGACAGCGAATACTCTGATCAGACTAGGCGAATGCCCAGGCTGATTTGAGTCTGCGCTGGGCGAATAACCACATTGTTGGTTTTCTCGTGTCGCGGCTCAAATAGGTAAATACCAGTGAGTTTTTATTACGAACCGTTCTACGGAGGTGTCAATGAGTTTCCACGTTCTTTATTTAAGGAATGAATTTCATTTTTCTGGTGTTTATCGAAGTAGAAACTACATTGGGTCGCGTGCAAAGTAAGTGAACCCAAAAGGGTTCATGTAAACTTTGCTTGCGACCCAATGTAGTTCGATAAACACCATCAAAATTAAGTTCATTGCTTATATTTACAATCTTTTCTATCTATTATTAGACCACATATTTGAGTTAGGGGCTACAGCTGAAGAAGAAAAACATTTTTTTCTACTTAAAGCAGAAAATTCTATTTATTATTAGACCACACATTTGAGTGAGGGGCTACAGCTGAAGAAGAAAAACATTTTTTTCTACTTAAAGCTGAACAACGTCAACGACGTAACGATGACGTCATAACGTCGCCTACGTCCGATCATATTGAAGAACCATGGTTTATTTTGACGTAACATAACGTCATATAACGTCGTGTATTTATTGTAGTATAAACTACATTACTTTCTTAAGGTTTACCATAGGGCTTTTCAATAAATGCAAGGATCGTGTGAATATAGGGCTTTATGACCATATGTTGCAGGAATTTTCACCCGATAGAAAATGGGAGAAATAGTAATTACCAAAAGGAACAATACATCTCCGTTCAAAGACACACGGTTCTGATCCTATCGTGTTCATATCCTATCGTGTTCATATAGCAACATTTCTATAACAATGAATGTTTACGTTCTGGAAAAAGAATATTTTGAAACAAACGTCACTCCAGTCCCGGTCAGATTATCCGTAGATACATAACATTCCATTGCTGTTTCGTTATTGCCTTATGCATACCTTCCGTATTGTCAAACACTTAATATCTGTGGTATCAAATCTTCGCAGTTTAATAAAAATGACTCCATGGCGGTCATTAATATTGGCGTTCATGATATACCATGGCTTCAGACAGTAACGCAAATTTGTAAACATTTTCTTACTTTTATTTTATATATCGTGGTATCTGTTAGGATTGCCTCATCCAGGCGATTCTAATGGGATGCCACAATGTAGTTTTAAGAAACGGTATACAAAATATCTTAAATGCTCATCTGAGGCCGTATCTATAAAACAACTTAAGTGGTTGCTATGGTGTTGCTAAGGCTGAATTTTGAATGAATGAGATTCCCTACAACTATGAGTTAGCTTTGGAGGAATAGTCTGAAAAAGACTGTTCCTCCAGAACAAATTTAATAGTTTTAGGCCATCTACTTTATAGAAATTAAGCCTTAGCAACAGTATAGCTACCACCTAGGTGCATTTATAGATGCGGGCCCTGGATATCGTGTTATTTGAGCCACTTATAAGCTGTGTGTTGAAAATCAAATATAAGCAGACTTATTTTTGTCCTTTTTGATCAAAGGGTATATTCTGAGAAATCAGATTTTTTATTGATTTAGACTCATGTTTATGATCATCGCTGTTTATTCATTTGAATCCTTTTTATATACTTATCATTCTTCGAACCGACTGTTTTTTTTAGTTTAAGAAATTGCAGTATTTTGTCTCCGGCTTTCCTCATCAGATCATGTCAGGGTCACTGAAGAGGCTTAATTAGCCGAAACTTTGAAGTATGGTCCATGTTCCTTCTTTCGAATGTGTTCTCTCCTCTTGAGGAACTCTTTAAGAATTTATTTATGTTTTAGCGCTCTTTGCCAAAATTCAGTAATAGCCAAATATCAGTGTTTTACAGTATTTTACATACGTCTGATTTCGCCCTTTCTTATGCTGGCATATACACTGGACAAAAAATTTTAAGGATCAAACATTAAACTGAAATTTTTATATCGAAAAAAGTAATTTTCAAAAAATCATTTTCTTCTGTTGAATACATCTACCAATGCTGCACAAGATTGCATGACACATATTGGAATCTGATCACATGACTCACCAGCAGAAATGAACAAACAAGCATACCCCTAAAATCAAAGTGAAAAATGGTATTAACACAAAACTGAATGTCCATTATTTTTGGCTTGATCAATGCAAAATCATTTTCAGTTCTCAGTGTGACCTCCAAGGGCTTGAATAACTGCATGACAGCCACTCGGTATGCTTCTGGTAAATTTCGAGAGGCCCTATTTAGGGACTTGCTTGCCATTTTTCACAAAAAGCCTGAATGAGCTCTCCCTGAGTTTCAGAAAGCCTCTCGTGATCAGGATTGGCGGTGTAACATGTCCAAAGAATACTCAGTCGGATTTGAAGCTGATCTGGATTTTAGATCAACTTGACGTGTCAATGCGGGCGTTTGTTTCTGTCACTAGGTACTGGTCCACCACATTTGCCCTGTAATTCGATGATGTCATCGCCAAAAACTTCAGCATACGGTCTCGTAATTGGATAAAACGTGTCATTCCTAGCTCGAACACCAATCAGAGCGCCTCTGTCTGGCATGCGCAAGACCACACAGCTGCCAATCCAGATACCGCTCCATACTATCACCCACCTTCCTCGGGACATTTCATATTCCGCAACACGATTTTATTCATAGTGTACACGACGTGTACCTGGTAGGCGTCACACCCTTCTACCATCATCGTGGGTATCTGCATTCAAATCTGGACTCATCTGTGAAAAGAACATGGGTCCAATGACCCAGCTGTCAATTTGTGCCATTTTTTGCCGACTATCACATCGCATTTCTATGGAATCGCATCAATCCTGGCCTCATTACCAGCACGCAAGTGCGGTAATTAGCTGTGTAAAGCCAGTTTCTAACCGTTTTCGCTGGAATTGACCGATTAAATCATTTAATGCACAAACAATGCGCGTCCTCGCAGCGTCATTGTCATGAACCAGTAGCTTGGGACAGAGACTATCGTCCGTATGGACAAGTCTTGTTATTCGCAAGTTTTTAATCTGATTGAACATGCTTGACAGATGTTACAAAACAGCAATTCTAATTACCAGAGGCTTCAGGAACCTCCTGGAGGGCTAATTCAGGCCTTTCGTGAAAAATGGCAAACGAGTCCCCAAATGAGCCTCCAGCGCTTTACCAAAAGAACACCGACTAGCTGTCATGCAGTTATTCAGGCCCCCAGAGATATTGATGAGCGCTGGCAATGGTTTTGCATGGATAAAGCCAAGAATCACGGACATTCATTTTTGTGGTGCTGCCAATTTTCACTTCAGTTTTAGGGGTATATCTGTTTATTTGTTTCTACAGGTGTGTCACGTGATCCGATTCCAATATTTTTCATGCAGTTCTGTGCCGATTTGACAACTGTATTGAACAGAAGAAAATCATTTTTGGGTGATTTATTTGTCATGATTTAAGCTTTAGTCAAATTTTTGATCCCTAACTTTTTTTGTCCAGTATATGATACATCCTTGGCATTGGCTATCCAGTATGAAAGAACTATGAGTGTCTGATCTAAGAACATTTTGCATGATGGTCTATTCTAAATAGCAGCGATCTTACTTATTTACTGTATTTCATCCAAGACAAAGCAAAGCAATAAACATGTTATCATTTTGACGGCATGCATATTAAAAAGAAATACAGATACGAAGAAAATTACTTGATGTCATGCTACAGCGAGTTTATAGAGTCATTAAATTGAATTATGTTTGGCAGATACCTAAAACATGTTGCAGGGTTTTTCAAGACAGAAACTTGTTTAAAACATTACTTTATCTTTACTGTCATCCATTTAAATTTACAAATGTGGCATACGTCTTTAAATTTGACTATAAGAAAACGGTGCTATGTTGCGAGCATTAAACTAGTACGGATAAAAACCAATTCATTTTTTTAAATAAAACAGTTCTAGACATACTTAGTTTTGTTATACATCCTTTGTATGGAGCAAGCCAATAAAATAGCAAGATGGAATTATATATAGGAGATACTTGTTTCAAAATTAGTGCTACATTATATACTTCAGTAATTTAAGCATAAGTAGGACACCTGCATTGGTTAATGCGTTAGGCCCATACCAACTAATCTTTGAGTACTTGAATTAACATCCCGAAAAAATATCTCAGAAATTAAAAAAAAGAAAAGAAAGTAAATAAATAAAATTGATTAATACATAAAATAATGGAGAAGGCCAGCAAATATTTCCAACATTCACTTGCCACATGGTACACATTTTCACTGAAATGCACTTACTTTACCATTTCCTTGATACATCATTCCAAAATAATGATATACAATGAAAGAATGTCATAAACATAAACACAGTATCCGAACGCACTGTACCATCTCTTCCGGTTTTCATAGCGTTATATCGAGGGTACGAAACTCGCTTATAACCAGTAGTCGGAAATCATTATGTTTTGAGTTTTTATCCGGAATCAGCTGCGTCATTTATAGTTTTTCAGCTTCGAAAATGTAAAGAGGTAAGTTTAATATAATTTGCTCTTCGGTCTTTTACTTTATTGCCCTGTACAATGAAAACTTCCTGGCCGTCACAGAAATTTTATTCCGATTAGCTAATTTAACACGAGTTTGTGTCGTGCAAAACCTAGCTATTATCCTACTATCAAAACTAACAAACTGTAGATTGATAACGCCTTCCGTTTAGTTTAAAGATTTTTTATGAAACACGTTAGAAAAGGCTCAAAATGGTTTTAGAATCATGCCAAGGGCGATTTGAATACTGTTCCAATTACTACCCTCCCATATACAACATTGCACAGGACAATAAAGTAAACGACCGAAGAGCACATTATATTAAACTTACTCCTTTACATTTTCGAAGCTGAATAACTATAAATAACGCAGCAGATTCCGGATAAAATCTCAAAACATAATTATTTCCGACTACTGGTTATTAGCGAATGTTTGTACTCTCGATTCACGCTATGAAAACCGGAAGAGATGGTACAGTGCGTTCGGATACTGTGATAATGGAGTTGTGGCACAGAAAATTCCTAATTTCAGTGGACCCTAGCTTGAGACTTTTGCAAATTAACATCTATAATAGTTCCTTTAAGAGCAGAAAACACATTCAAAAGAAGACACTTGTGCCATACTTCCAAAGTCCGGCTATTCAAGCCTCATCAGTGACCCCGACATGATCTGGTGACGAACGCAAGATAAAACACACTGTGATTTCTCAATTTTAATAAGGCGGTCGGCCCGAAAAGGATAAAAAATGAATAACAGCGATGATCTACAATAACAGTCTAAATCAATCAAAATATTCTGATTTCTCAGAATATATCCTCTGATCTCAAAGGACAAAAAATAAAATATAAGCTGCACTATGGATGGTGTACGGGAAGACATTTTACGGCCGCCACACGGCACAACACCAGCTGCGGTAAAGCTCGTGCCCACGTTTATATACGCTATGGTCAAACAAAAATGGTTACGTAATGCTATGTCGGCAAACATCTGGAAAGTGTCATACTCACTTTTAACGTTGGTTTCAAAGATGATGTTGATGTTATACATTTGTTCACCGACATTAGGCTAAGTTTCTGCACAGCTTAACAAATTCTTTAATCATCTAATCATCCAGAGCTGAAACATATTGATATTATTAACTTTCAAAATGCTACAATAAGTACTGGGAGAACCTGTTCGTTTGTCGAAGAGGTTCTCCCAGTACTTATTGTGGCTAAGCAGATATTGACCAGTCGTGAAGCATTCTAGCATTCGGTTACTTCTGGTCCAATATTAAGGCTCATTGCGGTACCAGCGAACGTTTGATTATTACTATTTGTTATAAGTGTTATTCTCTAGTTTAATTAAATTTCAATTTCGTTTCAGCGTTTGGTATGAAAAGATCAAAGAAAAGAAATCGAACATCCAATAATCGATAATCACTTAGCAATACCTAAAATACTGTCTTGGCTTAATAGTCGTTTATTAAAATTTCATCACATATTCTTCAAGTCTCAGAAATGCATGTTCACCTAGCGCATTTGTTTCGAAGGGTTAACTCCCACTTCGCCTACACGCGTTTCGCCTAATGCTGATAAGTATTCACAATATAAGCTAACAGTATGAGGCTTTCACCCATCTATAATCATTCAGTAATTATCAATTAGTATAATATTGTTAGTAAGTTCTGATCAAGAGATACTGTCAAGTAAGGTTTGATAAAAAAACCTTAAACAATGATATATACATTAAAACAAAATAAAAAAAATATATATGAAAGATTTTTTTCAGTAGGCGAAATGTGTCAAAAGTCATATTTGACAGTCGGCGAAACGGGAGGAGGCAAAATGGGAGTAGGCGAAATGGGAACATCACTTTCGAAGTTATGTAAAATGGTAAACTTTAGCGCATGCTTAGAATTAGAGGTGTTGAAAATAGGCCTATAGTTTTGACAACCATATTTCTGTAATCGATGTAATGACCAAATCGCGATAGTCTCATTTTCGTTCAACTGTTACAACTGAGAGAGTTTGCCAAAACAAAGACTAGCTTTCATGTGCCATCCCAAACAAATCTAAACGAAGAATTAGATCGCTAATATTATTAACTCTTAATAGATTTATTTCGTACAGGAAAAATGCGCTAAAGTCAGTGGTAATGTTAAAACATTAATGCCGAACGTGTCCTAAAAAGTACATATGCAAATAGACGGACCCATATAAGACGCCACAGAACGGTATCTGATCAGTGTTTAGACTGTTTGCCTAGCATTAACACCTATGTCGATAAAAATGGTAAAATACAACCAAAACCCGACAAACCTAAAGTAATGAAAGGACAATAGTAATGAGCCGCGACACGACAAAACTAGCAAAATGGCATTTGCGGCACGTGAAGCTTCAAATCGGCTAGGGCATCCGTGGAAGTCGTGATATTTGGCGCGTACATGTAATGTCATAACGCAGACCATTGCGTTTTCTTATTGAATTAATATTCATTTTGAAGGCGACAAAAAAATCCCATTTTACAAGGTGATATGAAAAACAGAATATTTATACCAATGTTCATTTCAATTGAAGTTTGAATCCCGCCCAAGGCTCATTTTATGAAAGTCATATTTATCTTAGTAACTCTAGACTCGCCGAAGGCTCGTTTCATAAATTTCATATGAAATTTCTATTCTTGTATAATTGTCTAATATTTTAGATACATTAGACTCGCCGAAGGCTCGTTTCATATTTTTTTATGATACGACCACTCGTGTAAAATTCTCTATAGCTTAGCTACATAAGACTCGCCGAAGACTCGTTTCATTCATTCCATGTGAATGACAACTCGTTTCACATCCTCTATGTCAAATCTACATTTGACTCGCCGAAGGCTCGTGTCATTAATTTTATATGAAATGACATCTCAAGTAAGATCCTCTTTGTCTAAGCTACATAAGACTCGCCAAAGGCTCGTTTCATTAATTCAATTAGAAATGACAACTCGTTTCACATCCTCTAAATCAAAGCTACATTTGACTCGCCGAGGGCTCGTTTCATGAATTTCAAATAAAATGACATCTCATGTAAGATCCTTTATGTCTAAGCTACATTAGACTCGTCGAAGGCTCGTTTCATTTATTTCATAGGTAATGACCACTCGTTTCACAGCCTCTATATAAAGCTACATTAGGCATTCCGAAGGCTCGTTTCATAAATTTCATATGAAATGATCACCCGTATAAGATCCTTTATATCTACGCTACATTAGACTCGCCGGAGGCTCGTTTCATGAATTTCATATGAAATGATACCTGTAACTCATGTAAAATCCTCTATATCTAAGCTAAATTAAAATCGTCTAAGGTACGATTCATAAATTTCATATGAAATGATATCTCATGTAAGATCCTGTATACCTACACTAGACTCACCGAAATCTGGTTTATAAATTCCATATGAAATGACCACTCGTGTGAGTTCCTCTATATCTCAGCTACATAAGACGGCATTTAAGCTGTAAGGGTATATAGACCCATATTATATCGGCATTTGCATATTTTATGCCTTTATGTTTACGTCTTCGGATGACGGAGACCTTCAAAAACGAGAGCTACTCTTAAAGGTAAAACTTTGCTCCAAAGTAGAGAACACTTTTCTGTTAGAAATAACCCTGATTTGGAAAGGATGTAAATTTAGAACGAAACCCAGTAGGCACATGACTTCGAAATGAAGCATCGACGTTAATTTATCGTCTTTTTGACGTCAAATGATCGTTTGTAAGAGTTGTTGCCCCCGAAATGGATTCATCTGCATGATTAAAAGATGGCATATGCTCAACCTGCATTAACTATACATGGTTCTGTCCTATATCTTAGTTGTAATTAAATGTAGGATTTAGTTAGCTGTCCCGCCATATTAACCTATATCAATACCTATTCTAGTCAATTTCACGACATTGCAAGTTCATTCGAAACTCACAGATGACTGTGCAACAACCATTTTCTTTTAAGTCATGTTTTCAGCTGCCCTAGTCGTACTGGCAAAATCCATCCATGTCCACTCTGTAATATCATTTTCCGATCTCTTCTTCTTTCTAAATCTTCCTTATATTTTCATGTCGCTGTGCATTGTAGATTACATTATTTTGAGTTCTTCTGGCTTTCTTCGAGTTCTTGCTGCATCGGGCATCTCTTTCCGGATGCGCTTGTATGTCGCCTTTCTCGAGACACAGGGGTTAAGGTGGCTCGATTGCGCTCGCGGGTTAATACGTAGGCGTTTCTTACCTGAAGTCTGCAGCTAATGTGTCCCGCCGAATGCGACAGCAAGTGTAGCTCGGAGAGGGATGCTCGTTGCCTGCCGAGACCTCCGCATCATCTGTTCTTTTTCAAACTTTTGGGGCTTGGCGACACTGAAGAAGTAAAATACAGAAACGCGCGTCTGTCGCACTAAATTTGATATGGATATGTTTGTGCTAAGACATGGCCAAACCATCTTCATGTCCGTATCTTGACTACAGGAGCTCACATATTCCAATGGCTTAATGGACCTTTCTGGGATCAGAAGTTCCACAGCATTTATTCTTAAAGGCGTGTGTTAATTTCTTTAGCTTTGTTGTCAAGGTCTTTAGAAGAGTAAAAGGCATACAGAAATACGGATGTAACAAGAAAGCGCATCAGTTTTACCTTTGATCTAAGAGATATGATGTTAAATCTCCATGTTGGCTAAAGTTTTGTTAGAGCTGCAGTGGCATGTACGATCATGGAGAGAACCTCTGTTTGAAAATTTTCATCTCAGACAGTTTCTCCAAAATATTTCAAGTTTGTTGCAGTTTCCATCTTTTTACCATGATTTGCCTCCAGATGCCGTTGGCACTGTTTGTCATCAGTTGCATATAAAGCCTTGTTATGAAAGTGCTCTACGCTAAGGGTGCAATATGTTGCGACTAGATCAGCACTGCTACGGACGGCATGGTGGCCCATAAGGCTTCGTGTCAACCGTGTTAAATGTATGACATGGTACAGGTTTTACTGCTGGTGAATGTACATTGTGTACTTTTGTTTGAAGATCGGTTCTGCCACGCGCCTTATAGCTCTGAACACAACCTTTTTAATCCTGCTGAACATGAAATCCAATATGAGTGCAGTCTGACCAGCGACTTTGCTTGGGTCATCAGCCATCTGTGGCAGTGACTAAAGCTATAGAGCCAAATGTGACACCTTTGATTACCGTGCGTGGAACAGAAAAATGATAATTCTATCACATAACAAAATTGCCACATTGTTGGAAGTCACATGACGTGGCTCATCTTTATTTCACAAATCGTTTCTTTAGACAGCGGTGTGATAAACGATACATCTATTAGAGTAAGTCATTACTATGCAATTCATGTTCCTGGTGCTGTCATAATCAATAAAAATAGCGTCATAAATGACTATGCAGTTCATGTTGCAAGTGCTGTCATTATCAATAAAAATAACGTTGTGCATAACTATGCAGTTCATGTTCCTAAAACTGCCATAATCAATAAAAAATAGTGTTTTACATAATTATGCAGTTCATGTTTCAAATGCTGCCATTATCAATAAAAGTAACGTTAATATGCATAACTGTGCTTTTCATGTTCATATGCTGCCATTATCAATAAAAATAGCGTTAGACATGACGTTGCAGCTCATGTTCCTTATGCTGCCATTATCAATAAAAATAGGACTATGCAGCTCATGTTCCCAATGCTATGTTTGTTAATGAAAATAGCGTTATAAGTGACTTTGCAGTTCATGTTTCTAATGTTGTTATTACCAATTAAAACATAGTGGTATACATGATATGCAGTTCATGTGCTTGATGCTGTCATTATCAATAAAGGCAGTTAATTTCAATTTCAGATTTTCTGGCGATGAAGAAAGTAATGTTTATTGTGAACATACCGCCTTTGAGACAATACAATGACCAGTCTGATATAAGTGTATACTGTTTGTTCAGGCACTTAGGGCCTTTGATATAATATAATTATCCCAAAGTTACTGCATCCTGTTATTGAAACAAAAATGTTTCAGTACATTAATTTAATTAAGGTACTTGAAAGGGATGCTAAAGCATATAATGCTACAAATGTCTACCTCTGAATGACAGGTGTACCTCGTGACTCCACTAGAGATTAAAAGTTAAAAGGGTTAAGCGCAAGCGTTTAAAGTATCAGTCGTAAAACGTTTTGATCTGACAAGTGATTCGACCTAATATTTCAATAAACGTTTCTTATAAGACAGTGCAATACTTGTTTGAAAAAAAAGAGACAATATGTAATGAAATATCACTGACCTACCTGCAAACTTTCAGGATAATCTATCATCTGGATTCTGTTATATTCTATCTCGTAGTCTTGCATAGGCGCTGGGGGGACCACATGTGACTTAACAACAATCCCTCTTTCACAAAATCTTGTTTCCAGCTGCTCTTAGACTAGTTGTGCTTGCAAAATTTGTCCATGTCGACTCTTTAATTTTTTGTCCTTCCTCCTCTGTCTACCCCTTGTTTCTTTTCTTTTTGCTGTGCCACGTAAAGTTGTCTTTGTTAATCTTTAATTGCCACATGCTTTTCCTGATGCTGTATTCAAATATCGGCATATAATTTTGACACACTCTATACATCGTCCGTTTTACTGTATTTGCCTGATGGCATCTGGCAAAGAACATATTATGACTTCTCGAACGTGAAAATAAACCTTTTCTCCTTTTATGTTATTTGTAAACTATTCAAATACCTCAAGGAAAGCTGAATGAAAGCATAAAAAATCCATCTATACATTTTCCGTAACAATCGCTGCAAAATATCTAAATTAAATAATACTTTGGCACCATCATTTACAGCCGGACCGTGTAGCGCAATCGGTAGGGCACCTGACTCAATAGTCAGAGGTCCTGGGTTCGAAACCCGGTCTGGCCACATACTTTCGTTTCTCCTTCCGCTGATTCAAGAAGGGCAGTTGTCAGTTACTGACGAAAGTATGTGCACTTAGTACCGGTTAACCGCTTAGGAGGTCCAAGCCTGCCCAGGAATAGTGTGGTTAGGTTAACCGACTGTCCCGACATGACCATAGTTGTTTACCGTGGACGTTAATCAATAAATCAATCAATAAACCATCATTTACATTTATAAACATATAACCCGCGACAAGATTAACTTCTTAAGACTTATTTATTTTCAGGTCCTTTAGGATCATTGAGTTCATTTTAGCAATTTTAAAAATAGAGTTCCGCTTAAGCCGGGAAGCTAGGGGGGCGTGGCTGGTGTCGCATATTAAATTACTAGTCATGAATAGACTCAATGAAACCGAGTCTGCTATTTTCTATTCTTTGGTGTGTTCCTTGCTACCAGAGGATCTTACTTTTCAGAACAGATTTTACTGCTGGCAATGCAATTTATACGTGGACGCTCTTGGCATATGCATTCATATTTTAACATTTTGACAAAATAAAATCAGAAGGTACAAACTGCCATGCAACAAGTGCGGAAAACTGAGTAAACATATTTATTTACTTGTACTGAAGTTGCTTTTAGGAGTACGAAACTGGCCTAATGTTTGCCCTAGTGTTTATTTATGTGAAGTATACGAATCTTCAGAAGTCGCAATATTTTCACAGTAAGATGAACGACACATGAAATCTCAGCCGTGTTAAACTGGCTCTATTAGCGCTAATGGAACGAATGTGATAAAAGCCCTTATCTTCCAGAAGTTGTCGTATAAAAGCGATTTTATAGCTCATATAACAGCATGAAACGACACAATAGGTTTATTAAGGAACAAAAAGATCCATCATTTACTTACTCAGTATTGCAACAGTTGTGAGTAATGGACTGTTTTGTATCTCAGAATATCCTTCTAACGTAAATTAGATCTTCCGGTGAATATCGGTTTTATGAAACACGGAATGATGGAGCTCTTATAGGATTATCTCCCATGACTAACTTAAATTCGAAAATTAATCATATTGCAAAGACGAAAAGAAATATCAGTAAGAAAAATAAATGTCGACGGTCTCCTAATGCAGAGTATCTACATTCGACATTTGGACAATAACTCAGTCGTGTTAGGAAAGACATTGTCAATTTATTTCTGCTGGCACAAATAATGAAACATGTCACTTACTTTCTGGTCACAACGAATCTAGATGAGCTGATTTTTTAGATCTTTGGTAGGTAAAAAGGTAGGCGATGATCAGAAATTTAAACAATTAAATCCCTTTAACAAAGCAAGTGTTATTCCGCTCCAGTTGCATTTGGTAAACACCTCAACTGACTATTGGAGGGAAAGGCATATTATGGCGATTGAACGAAATAATAATGCTTATGTGAAGGAACGAAATCATATTGTTGCAACAACAAGATATTGCAAGGGAACGAAATAACAATGCATGGAAACGAAACTTTATCTTAGGGAACAAAATATTTTTGTGGGAGCACGAACTATTATTGCGACAAACGATAAGGTAATGCGTAGGAATGAAATAATTTGAGGGAATGAGATATTATTGCGGCGGAACGAAATAATAATGCGTGGGAACAAATTTTAATTTTAGAGGGATAAAAAATGATATTTGGAAGTCACGAATTAACAATGCATGGAAATAAATTGCATATTACGTAGGCTCGAAATGCATTTCGTGGAATCGAAATCAGTGTATCTGTTCATATGCCCCTACCTTGGCTCCGTAGTTTAGCGACACTGAAAAAGTAAAATTCGGAAATGCCCATTCGTCGCACTAAATTTGGTGACAGTAAATGTATATTACAATACTACTGTTAGCCGACAAACTGCACGTAAAAGACCATCAAATTAAAAATCCAGTCCGCGGCATCATTCGAAATATAGCAATATAAAGTTCAAAAGCATCAATAGGCAGGAACTGATACAATCAAATTCCAATTTCCACCTACGACACCAAAGAGAATACGGTAACATTAAGCAACGGCACAACAGCGAAATATATAGTATGAGCGGACAGCTCTTTGCCAGATAGGCCTTGATAATACATAGAATATGTGTACGGAAAAACACACATCTACTGCTATCTAATTTCTATTTCTTATATGTAAACATACATCAGAATGAACAAGAACCAACAGGGCAAAAACAAATCGAGGTTTCGAATACTCCTGATAAGCGAACACAACAAGCAATAACCCCTCGCAGGAGCACCACTTTGGAACATTTCAAAATAAACTATTAGTTCTCTCGCTCTACCTTTCGGCGTATCTCCTGAGACATTTAGGTCGATTCGCATGGAGATCATCACAAACAGCGTCTACATTACGCAATTAAAATATGATGAAATAAAAAGGAGGACTTGACAAAAAAAGAGACTCACATAGGCAGCATAGCTCTATTGACATACTTGTAGATTTAAAATGTGAAATGAATTGCACAAGCATTGACTACACTGTGTATGAGCTTCGGGTGGTATTCGCTGTTTTCTTTTTCTTTTTATAAGCCACCTATATATCAAGCTGTCCCCGAAAAGCTACAGTCAAAAGCACAATACCCGAGATATCAAACGAAGTCAGAAACACACGACATAACGCAGTAGAATATCCTCGACACCAGGCACATGAATTCATACAACATAAGCTGGGCTGTAATTAGACCTGCACCAAGGCGGAGAACCGATTTGATGCATGTTTAATGACACCTTTTCTCATGTTGCGACTCAAGGGTTGACGTGCAAGTGTAAAACTGATTGGAATAGCAACGTGATTAAATTAATTAATGTCAGTCATTATAGTCTAGAAATAATCTTTCCTGTCAATAAACGCGACATGAATGGATATCTACGGGACAATTTGCTGTTAATCAAGTCAGTTAAAGTAGAGTTAAGTCTATCAATACATTTTAAAATCGACAGAAATGGACATTTTCCGCGTGCTTCATAAACCCAGACATGATATTAACTGAAGTAATGTGCTAATATTGACACGTAGAGGAAAGAAACACGTTGTAAAGAAAGAAGAATTTAGATATGCAATGAATAGACACTGTAAATGTTAAAACAGGAAATTGCTCTTTAGGTCTACGGCCCGAGTTGAACGTTTTAATAGGATGAAAAGAGAGCAACTCATTTGGTTTGGTTAAACTTGTTTATTTGCATAATGTCTAACAATTCACGAAGAAAACACAGTAATTAGCATATCACTACTTGTATACAAATGGGATTCGAAAAAAGCCAAAAAAGTTATATAAACTCCTCTCCCTTGACCAATTTGGTTTGTCAGAGCGTCATCATACTGTTGACCGTAACGCTCGTAGTAAAATGTTGACATCTTAACTTCAAAAAAAACTTGTTTTTTTTTTTGTTTCTGTCTATTTTTTTATCGACGGCACAGCAACTAAGTTTCTAAATTTAATATGCGATTGAACACTTCAACTTCAAGGTCTTCCGGAACCTGAAGTTCAAGAACACTGTAGGTAAAACTGATCCGTTTAAAAAAACAGTCAGGAGAATTGGATACAAATGCATGTTATACAACAGACTTCTCGCTTGAATACAAATGACGATGGTGCTCTAGTGGCTAAGAAATAGGACTTAATTTGAAAAAAAAAACCCTGATATGACATAAAATATAATACGATAGACTGGATGCTGGGTAGAAAATCCAATTACGGTTTGAAACTTTGTTAGTCACTTAATTGCACGCCGGCGAGTCGGGACGAAGACAAAGACGACATCGGTCTAAAGGCTTTGTACGAAATTATTTTAGGAGTTGGTAAGATTGATGCTCAGTCTGATTGGAGACATCGGGTTTCAACTTTTGTGCCAGCGTGTCAGTGTGTTCGTGCCGTTAATAGTTTATTGTGTTACATTTCAGTATTCTGTTTGCTGTCTTGATACATTTATTGGTTAGAAGTCTTCAACACGGACTGAAAAACTTGTATGTTTATAGGAAGCGCAGCAGAATCCAATGCAATGACTATGGCCTCATAAAATCGAATTAAACCCAACTAATTATATAGTAACTTATGACTGACCGTTCAAATGCGGTGATTCTAATGTGATTTTTTACTATCATTATGAATATTGTCGACTTTCTATTAGCCTTTGACGTTTTGTACGTTATTTGGATTAAAATTTTAAAGAGATCCTTCAAGAGCCGAGAACACTTTAAAAAGGAGTAACATGGGCCATACTTCGAGATTTTGGCTATTCAAGCCTCATCAGTGACCATTACAATATCTTCAACGCCATCTGCCGGAAAAGCGCTGACATCTTTGCTTTTCGTTTGTCTTGTTTTGCTTTGTGTGCCGTCGGTATTTTAATGTTTACCCCTTGTGGTGGTTGAGATAGGATATGCTTAACGATTGTCTCGGTTGCTGATCATAGCTTTTGTATCTATTTTTTTATAAAAGCTCCAACGTTAAACTAGTTTATAGTTTTGGTCGGCGCATGATGATTTTCCAGTCTTTGTTCTGACTCGCCAGGGTTCAGCCGGTGATTTGTTGATTGCTCCATATTGCCAGTTCCTATATATCAGTTGGGTCCTCGTTTTGTCCATTAGACCCCAACGTTGTAAAACTTCTTTAAAGCTCAACACAGCTGAGCATGAAATTTTACCTGCTAATAAATAGCAAATTATTGATAAGTACAATTGTTTTCTTGCTCAATTTAGCTGAGTATGAAATTTTCTCTACTCAATAATATCGAAATGCCAACACTAGTTGACAAAATTTTTCATATTTATCAGCAGAGAAAATTTCATGCTCAGCTGTGTTGAGCACCAAAAAAAAGTTTTATAACCTTTGGGCCAGTTTTTTTATCTTGATTTACATGAATACTATAATGATGATTCACTGAAGAGTTACAGGACAAAGCAAAGGTCACATTAATCACGAGAGAAACTAGGGATTTGCTCGAAGCTCCGTAAAATTGGTTTAATCTCTCCATAATTTATTACTGAACATTCCACGGCTGTGCTTCTGATGTCCAATGCGATCAATGTTTTCTATGTAATTTCGCTTTGACTGTTTTGATATATCGTTTGTTATCTAAAGGCTAGCCCTGATATTATAAAGTTGAAAATAGGTTAAAATTAGATGTTTAATGTTTTGCGTATAATTTGTTCTCATTGTCAGAATTGGTGTTTTTGTAAGACTGTTGTGTAGAGCGTGATTGGTTTTGTTGGTTTGAACAAGTAAGTATCTGATGAACCAAGAGAGATCAAAGGGCGAGGGTTTTTCGATGACAAGCCGGTTAAGTCCCCCAGTAGTTTCTTTACTGGCCGTCCCAGGGCGGCTGTTCTGTTTGGTTCTTCATGGTTGTTTTGTGTGTTGTTAGTTGCTATGTCTGTTATTGATATATTGTTTGTGATGTTCAGATTAGCCCGTTGACCACCTACACGGGAAATGGCTGCTCACATGGCCGCCGCTTGTGTTGTCGTCGGTGATGACTATTTTTGTGTTATCTCTTTCCCACATGGTGTCTTGAGTAGGGTCTATAATTAAATTATGTCAGTTCCTGAGAATCCCCCCCCCCCTCGTAACTTTTTTATACATATGAAAATATAAAACGGGTTCAGTAGATATTTTGTGTGCTTAATACAATATAACGTTTATTAAAGGCTAACTTTATGACAACTTATCCTGCATGGGGCTGTTTCTTAGCTATCCGCTCAGTTAAACCTAGCCAGAGAATTTTCATTTCTCTGACGCGTTTCTTCATTTCGAAAAATAGGGCATTCGATCATATTAATCCATGTTTTGCTTGATATTACTATATCGCGTCTGTTGTCATGAAAGTATATGATTGTATCAGTTCCTAATCATTGTCCCCTTTCGGTTTGCGCATACTATTGTAGACCTGTGGTATTGAGCAACGCAGGAAACAGAAAATGGGCACTCTGATACATGTCTTGCAAGTTTCTCGAAAGAATGAACTTAATTGCACACACTGCTGAAATTGGTGAGAAAAATGAATTAAAGAGAGGCAAGCATAATAGCAAATGGTCAGGCTTAACTGGGAAAGTCTCAATAAGCCAATAAACATATAATAAAATCGTTACTGACAGGCATTTACCAAAACCAGTGTTTTTTCTACAGGCAACAGTAGAAAGAATGTATATTTAGAAAAGCTTAAGTGGAAAGTACTGTACGTAGTAAATACATTAATGTAGTTGATAAAGAAAATATGTTCTGTCTGATTCTTGAAAAACAATATGACGAAGGCCAATTATGTGCTCGCATGATCTTCTTATGCTACAAACTTCTCTACAATACTACTCTTTGATTATGTTATCATGTAAGTATGGTAGTCGAGCCAAAGCAAAGTTGCTATTTAATAGTTTACAGCTACATTTTTTTAACTTCTTTAATATTACACAGCTTAGTCAAATATTTGGACATTCATTTAAACCATTACATCCTAATGGAAACGCTACATCATACTAGGAACCAGTCCACTCGCAAAATAAACGGGTGTTACATTGAATATTATTATCATCTATTTATTTTAGTTCATTTGTATCTCTTTTTTTTTTATTTTATTTTATTTCATTTTTTTTTATTTTGTTTTAAGAAATTATTGTTTTTATAGCATTCAGATTACATCCTGATAAGACGCTGCGTGTTGCGACGTCTGGTTTGGGTCTTCACAGCTTTTAATGTCCCTTGTATGGGGCACTAGGCTATAACGGGTTAATGCTCGCATTGAATGTTGTGCCGCTTACAGTATACGAGTTATGTTCCTGTTTAATTACAACAATTACTTTCATGTGAGTTCTGTTTTCTGTTATCGTTGTAATACTTTCGCTAGTATAAACTGTAGTTCAGTACATATACAATGCCGAGCAGCAACAGATCTGTAAATCTGGCATCGAGTTTATAAAGTTATATCTTTAGGTGATCAGGCAACAAATTCAAACTCTTCAAAACTGCGAGCAAACAAATAAAGGATACTACCCACGTGTAGATTTGTCCTATCATCAGTTATATTAGGGTCCAAAACACTGTGAAAATGAGGATTTTCATCTGTTAACGTCCAACAACCCCTGTAGTTTTAATTAGCAATAATCAGGACCAAATCCTTCTCAACACATCCATGACAACAAATGGGAATCAACAGCATGTAACAGCAGTTTCTGTTGCAAGGACAGATGCCAAAACACAAAGCGGCTAGGCACATAAGATCAGCCATGATCCGAGGAAACTTGCAGCGATAGACATCAGATCAGATGCTTTAAGGTTAAAATCAGGATCTAGATTTTCTTACCGCGTTACCTCATGAGTCATGGCCCAAAAACTTGGAAAACTGCAAGACTGACATCAGACAGGAAATACTTATATCAGCGATAAATATAAATGAAGTTATCCTAAAAAATCAGTCATTGAGTGCATCCCAAATGAACTTAAATAACCAAACTAAGAAATCCGAAAACCGGTAGAATTTATACCTCCAATAAGAAACTAAGACGTTGTATTAGATGTCGTAGTATGTCAAAAATGCGCTCTGTCGGCTTTTAGAATGCATTACCAAACAAACTTCGCCCCTAAAGGTACCCTGTAAGATGTGAAGACAAAATTTTAAAATTGTGTGTGAACATTTATTTCCGCAGGTTCATATTATGACTTTATGGTCTGTAGCCGTATTAAGATTATGAAATTGCAGTATGCGTTTCTCTGACCTTCGTCTTCAGGGTTAAAGATGAGGCTTGTGTAGCCTAAACTCCTTTTGATCGCGAAGGAACTCTTCAAGATTTTAAATTGTATTGAATTCATTTACGTTAGACAGCGAAGCATTTAGCAAAATACTTTGTGAAGCCACAATGTAATCCCCTAAATTGGTTAAACTCAATCATGAGTCATTTTCCAGCTTTCGTTACTCTAATGAATTATACTATCATTGTAAATTTTAATACCCTTCACAGCTGAAAGGTTCATTAAACAGTCTACAATTTGACATGCAGCAACACCGTGTTACACATATACCTGAAATAAAAAGAGCAAGAAAGTCAAGTGACTTAAGCAAAAGTTAGATAGAGCCTGGTCTCCTTCAAGTCCTGTATATACTTGCACCTTTTATGCAACGATATCCATAAAATTTGTATTTAAATGACGTAGCATTACATTTCGTACCCCAACATCTAACACAGCTTTGATATATCTCATGTTATGGAAGAAAAGGTTCAAATTATCACGTGGCAACTACTGTCTGTCCAAAGGCGGTACTTTCGTTGCGGTTGCATTTGTTTTATGTTCGGTGCTGTTTAACTTATTGTGTTTTCAATTTAACACATCTGTTTGTCTAAATTATTTAGTTCTGTAAAGATAGCTGAGTTGCCACCTATTTGGGAAAGAGCTGCTGACTCGGCTTATAACTTGTAATTTATTGTTTGTTGGGATGTCTTTTTCAATCTTTCCCTTTGGTGTTGGGGATAGGGTTTGGAATCTGATTCTTTCAGTTCCTGGAGTGTATCTACTCTTTAAATTTATAGAATATTATGAAATTAAAATCTTAAGGAGTTCCTCCAAGAGCAGAGGATAGATTCAGAAGTAAGAATATGGAACAACGTAGCTTCGGCTAATAAAATACGTTTGTTCTCTTATTTAATTGGCATTTTGATGTCGAAGTTGCTTTATGTCTATATATAGACTGACTGGATTGAGCGCCTTTTGCCAAAGGATTTAATACCCAGCACTGGTCAATATTTAAAAGGAAAAAATGAGTCATATGCCATATTGCAAATAAATATTGAAATCTGTTGACCGTCTTGTGTTCGAAACGCATTAACTCTCGTTATTTCAGCCACAGACACACTAATTCTACCAGACAGGATCCCATTATCAAAGCGTCTATCCTTAAAAAGCTACTTAAACTGCAATAATTTAATTGTGTCATTATTAAGTTCAGACAGCGCTTAAGTCTTTATTCGAGTGCTTAATTAGACGGACTGTAACAACAGTCACCGGACTGTCATATAATGCAAGCGCCTGTTGCAAATATTAAGGGTTTCTTTTATAGATGAAGGGGTCTCGGTGATCCCAACAATATACCCGCTATTTGCGTTTCCGGTTTGAATGCCACGGTCAAAATGTAGTCAGGCGTCAGCTGTAGCACAGTCCCAAGGCGGCTTATTTTTTATCATTTTTGTTACCTCCTTTTGAAAAGGTAGGTGTACGCCAGTTTATATATGTCCGTCCGTTCTTCTGTCCGGCACTTTCTTAATTGCGCTTGACCCTTTTAACAATCTTTTGCCCCAAATTTCTCCACAACCACTCATATTTGCCATTCGGATTATTACAGGTAAATAGAGACTTGAACTACCATTGGACTGAAGGCCAGACTTCAACTTAATAATTCATAGCATTGCAGAAGCTGAGGAGGAGATTTGGAGCATGTAAAACTAGAACAAAATTTCCAGTAATTTAGGGAGCCCCGGTAGATCAATAGGTAAAGCGCTGGCTTGCTGATCTAGGATTCTCGAGTTCGATCCCCGCTTAAGGCGAAATTGCTTTCAAACATCAACGGGGTTCCATTGCTCACATCCTTTCAGTTTCCCCCTCACATCGTCCTGATTTGACTGAAATTCTGTCGAAAGGGAGTTAAAATTGCAAGTTATCCATCCATCTATCCCAGTTATTAATTACTGACTGTTCGAATGCAGTACTTCTGTTGTGTTTATTTACTGCGTGGAAAGTGTTGCAAAATGACATTACTGCACATGAACAGACTCAATTGCACTGAGTCTGTTATTTAAGAAATAGATGTTCCTTACCCGTGAATTATCGCAGGTAAAAACATGTTTTTGGAGGGCAGGTCACGAAATATTAATTCACGACGGCCGCAGGCCGGAGTGAATTAATATTCGTACTTCCCGACAACACATGTGTTAATCTGCGATAATTTACCGGTAAGGAAAAAATATTGCGATTCTAACAGTACATACGATCAAATTGCATGGATATTGCGACGTTTTCTAATGAACTATTTTGAGGCGGACGTCGCCAGCAGTTAAATGTTTACGTCCGACGTCATCAAGGCGCACATTGTGCACGCCGAGCGTTAATAACGTGATTTTATCACAAATTTTCACACAGCGCCGCATTCTATAGCTCTATGGGGAATACGTTAACGTCATGTTAAAATTTCTTTTCTATTACGTGTTCCTTGCGTTCAGATTTATTTGTTCTTGTTGTCCATGCCGGCGCTTTCGTTCACCTAATGTGAGATGGTGTTTTAGATGGGGAAGTTGAATGGCTACCTGTCTCGAAAAGAACTTTTCTTTGGGTTTATCGTGGGTGTGTTTTGTAAACTGCTGTCAGTTTATGTATACACTGGCGCTCACGTATTTGTACACCAAAAACGCGTTCGTACCGCGTTGCATGCGCGTGCTGCGTGCGTATCACCTAGAACCGCGCATCAGACGCGTCTAGACGCGCCCTGACGCGTCTCGACGCGGGAGACGCGAACAATAATAAAATGAATATTCATGACTTGTTCAATACGCGTACAACCGCAGATTGTACGTTGGCCTATTTAAAATAGTTTTAAGATAGCTTAAAACAATAAAACTCTTCACTGCTAAATTATTAAGTTAATATTGTGAATGTCTCGATCCTGCCCGAATCGATGCGCAGAAGACGGGAACCATAAAGTAGTCCCACATTATCTGGGTCAATTTTTACATAACATATCGTAACGTCTCGATTTCTGAATTCAATGGGATTCATTAACTACTATTTAGACTAACTCTATAATAGAACTTCTACGCTTAGAAACTATACATGACTTCTATTTTTCTTAACTTCCAAGCCTAGAAAACAAACAAACAAAAAAACAAACAAAAAAGTCACAATTTATCTGGGCCAGAACGGACAAATCCGGGCACACGGTAACCCTCGCTAAGAATTAAACTGACCAGTGAAATTTCCCCGTGAAATTTGGACCCAGACTGAATGTTCAAACAGAACAATACCACAGGGTATAATCGATTCCGCTGATTTTCGCTTCCTGCAGAGACTGTACATCATATTTGGCTTCCGCCGAGACTGTCCGCGAGTTCTTGCTTCCTGCTGAGACTTCTGCACATGATAAATGGCTTCCTGCTGAGACTGTCCGCATGATTCTGCTTCCTGCTGAGGCTCTTGGCAGGAAGCAGAGTCATGCAGACAGTCTCGGCAGGAAGCCAAATTTCGAGGACAGAAGTCTCTGCAGGAAGCAAGAGATATCGCGTACAGTCTCCGCGGACTGTACATCATATTTGGCTTCTGTCGAGACTGTCCGTGATCTCTTGCTTCCTGCAGAGACTCTCGGCAGGAAGAAAGAACTCGCGGATAGTCTTGGCAGAAGCCAAACATGATGTACAATCTCTGCAGGAAGCGAAAATTAGCGGAATCGATTATACCCTGTGAATACTGGCATATTCTTATAAGAAATTATAAGAGTTTCAAAGCCAATTCAAGACTATTTCAAGGGGTCTCCACAGCTCAGTGGTCAGCGCACTCCCATCTCACATTTATTTTACATCGAAGTAACTTGCATTGAATAGGAAATGGTATAGCCTGAACAGACAAGTGGGTTCTCTTCAGATTACCTTATTGCAGAGCAATCTGTGCTGAATCGAAACAGGTATCCTCTGCACAGAGTAAAAGTAAACAAAATAAAATTAAAGAATATTTCATTTGTACACCTATTCTCAGAATAGACAAGCACGTGCTAATATTTGGTGTCTTATAGGCTAAACGCTTATTCAAAAACATTTCACATGGCTTAAACATACTTCCATTCCAGCTGAAAGATATGTTCTTCATTTTCAGTTGCGAATTAAAGCATCACATTGACAAGTTTTTCCTTTCTCGATGCTTGAAAAGGCCAAAAATGGCATAAAACACGTGTCTTTCTGTGTGGTACAAACAAGTGCATCCCCTTTTCCGCAAAATATATGTGAAATGTAATGAAATTATGTTTCTAAAGTGAACAGAATATGTAAATAGGCAAACCTGAAATACCATTTTATAAATCACACCTCCCTGGGGAAAACTTTTTTCTCATCTGCACTGTCGCCAAGTTGTATGTAAGCTACGTTACCCGCATGATATTGAATAGTTAGCAAGTAACAAACAAGCGTTTCGCTTCCAAGTAAATCTTTAAAACAAACATGTACGGTTGTCAAATTCGATAGAAACTATATGGATGCATTGACCGCTTAAAATTTGAAGCATTTTTTCTCTGAAAATTACACGTTTAGCAGAATGGATAAGGATGTAAGCTACGTTATCGCAATTGTGAAAAAACTACAGAAAAAGTGGGAATGTTGGTACATTTATGATCGATATGCTAACAAGGGTAGTGCAAAACTAACAAAAACTTTCGACTTGCTACTTAGTTTATTTAAGTATGCATAATTATATCGTATGATGTAAGCTACGTTATGTAAGCTACGTTATGAGTATTTTGCCCTTGTTCCAGAACTGCTGTTGAAGTTATGCCAAATAAAAATTACAGCAGTTAGTGTTCTTAATCTTACATATTCTCTGTTTAAAACTTGCTACTTCCGGTTTACACAGTTGTGTCGTCTGATAATTGTCGATTTTCTGATTCCCATTATTGTTACACTGAGCACCCTAGTTTAGATAAGTAAAAATAACTTTGTGACTTTGTTTGAAAATATTTATCGTATGATGATATTAATTTGCTGACATGCTAACTTCATAAGAAATAAGACGAACTCGCGAGCTTATAAAAGCAAAGCCAGCTTTTTTATGCAGTAATATTTATTCAACATTGAAAACATAGAATAGGAGCGATTTCTCTCATTTAAGAAAATAGCCACTAAATAAAAAGGTTCCACTCTTATTAGAATTTGCTCCTTTGAGCAAATTACTTCTTGTTTGAGTAGACTCATGCGGATATGGATCTCTCTCTCGTCCAGGGAAACAAACCGGATTTCACAAAGGTTGTTCCCCTTTCTGACAGTGGCGGAAAACTTGAAGGTATACCCATACACCTTAATTAAGATACAATTGTTCTGATGAACTAAAGTAGACAACGTCAAAACAAAGTAAGGCACTAGTTATTTATGGTTACATAGCTTACCGACTGCTTTCTCAGCGGATATTCTTTTCTCATTATGTTCCTCAAGCAATGGCGGGGGGAGGTGGGTGAGGGGGCGGGGACCGGGAAGTATTGTTGCAGTGCGGATCATGTTGGTGTCGGCGTGACAATATTCCCCTCTATCTCTCATAGCAAACAGTTGA